>CANSZD010003112.1:3990000-4490000 GCA_947648045.1 Beta corolliflora
ACATGCTTAGTCATCCTTTAACCATACTCATTAGCCTATTTCATTACATCCATCAGGGATTTAAGTGTAACTAATACAAAAAATACAGAAACATTGACACCTCAACATACTTGTAAAGTATGGAGCAATTGTTTCATTTTTGATTTAGTTGTGAGTCCCTTCATCATTTGGATGTTTTCCATTGAAAATTTTAAGGGGACTCCTAAGTCACAGTGGAGGGGAGGATCATATTCACAGGTCATCAAAATCCAAATTCTGGTTAACATCATTAGCCTACCCTCTGTATACTCAAGGGACATGGGACTCAATTGACAATATAGTCATCACAAACCCACCAAAAAACGGGGACATTTAGGCACACCAAAGATCATCATAATCCAAACCCACAACATATAATCCAAACCCACAACATGTAATCCAAACCCACAACATCCCATGATAAATAACAAAGAAATATGGGACTCAATCTCAATATCCCTTCAAAAAAAACAATGAGACAGGGGCATACCTAACACCAAAGATCAGAATAATCCAAAACACAGGCTATATTCTCAACATCTCATAAAAAAACCACAAAACAAGGGCATAACTCACACCAAAGAGCAGAATAAACCAAACCACAGGCTACACTCGAACATCCCCAAAAAAAACCAACAAAAACAGGGACACAGTCACACCAAAGATCATAATAAACAAACCGGAGGCTACACTCTCAACGGCCCATCAAAAAAAGCAACAAAAACGGGGACACAGCTTACACCAAAGATCGGAATAAACCAAACCCACGGGCTACATTCTCCACATCCCATCATTAAAAACAAAGAAAAAGGGGCATGGCTCACACGAAGGATCGGAATAATCCAAACTAAAGCCTAAAATATCAACATCCCAAACATAAAGCATTTAAAAACAGGGGCATAACTCACAAAGAAAGATCATCTTAATCCAAACCCACAACATGTAATGAACATGTCATATTCCAAAACCACAGGGCCATTATTGACACCAGCATATAGTGAACATCATATAATCCAAACCACACAAAACATGGCCATAATTGAAATGTACACAGTCATCATAACATACACTAACATAAGGCAAAGTTAAAGATACAAAACCTCAGCGAGTGGGAGGGTTCCCTTTGCGAATAAGGAGGAAAGCATGGTAATCGGGATCCCACTCCTCGGACACACACGGGGACTCAAGGGAATGTCGGGCTCGAATCCATCCCCTCATCAGATTCCTCCACAACTTTGAACAACTTGAACTTATTGGAGTCATCCTCAACAAAGATGTCATGCTCCTTTTCCTTCCCAATAGTCACACATCTAGAGCGTGTTCTCGGCGGAGCCACCCTCTCTACAACTTTCTCCTTCCCCTTTTTTGTGCCAAGTTTTTCCTTCCCTTTCTTCTTCCTATCAGCCTGTGGTTCATGACACCTCAGGGCACAAACAATAACTCGTCTTGTTCCAAGGTCAGGAACCTTAGAATCAACAACCCTTTTCTTCCCAGCCTTCATCATCGGAGCCAGAACCACAGCCTTAACCTCTTGAACCACCTCAACATCCCCCTCCTTTTCAAACACAGTTACACCATCCCCTGATTCAGTCACCAGATCTACAACAGAAATTTCAGGAGAATAAAGTTCCATTTCCTGAACATCAGAATCCACATCCACCTCTTCACTTCCAGGTGGTGGTTGTTGCTCATGAAATTGCAAAGCTTGACGAATCATTCGCCGATCCGTTTCCTCAAAATTGTCACAATCATTAACCACTTTCTGTAAAGCGTTCAACGCGTAGGGTTTCAGAACCGTCGCAGCTTCGCCACTTCGCAAAAATCGCTTAAGCCATGGCGATTGGTGCTCGAAGGACTCTATCATATGGCGAATAAAGTCGGACTCCGCGAGGATCATCGGTTTCAAAAAAGCGTCGACCAAAGGAGAAAGATCTGGGACATGCATGGTTGAATCAAAAAGATGTGGGACTCAATTTTACAGGGGATTTTTAATGGGTAGAATTTAGGGTTTTTTGACAGAGAAGAGTAGATGAGGGCAGTAGAGAGAAGAAGAAGAAGAAGAAGAAAATTCGGGGGAGAAAATAGAGAGAGGAAGAGGAAAATTCTAGATCTAGGGTTTATGTGAGATACGATCAGAGGAAGATGAAGAGTGAGAAGATGAAATGAAGTCAGTTGAGGGGTTGGGGGTTTAATTCAACACAGATGAATTGAATCAGGTAGTTGGGGAGGTGTTACATTTTTGGTGGGAATCATTAATGTAATGTTGTTTAGGTTAAGTTATAATGGGATTAATTAGGTTGGTTTAAGTTTTTATTAACATCATTAGTAAGGGTGGTTTAGTCATTTCACACCTCAAAAGTTACTAAAAGAAGAAAGAAAAAAAAGTGTTGCAAGTAATAGAAAATTTCTGTTTTTAGAAAGTGTTGCAAGTAAAAAAAACGGAGGAAGTATTATTATTATGATTATTATTATTATTATGATTATTATTATTATTTTAATTATGATTATGATTATGATTATTATTATTATGATTATTATTATTATTATTATTATTATGATTATTATTATTATTATTATTATTATTATTATTATTATTATTATTATTATTATTATTATTATTATTATTATTATTATTATTATTATTATTATTTTCATTGAATATAAGATCATAAAGGAGCCTATCAAAAGTTTTACAAAGGAGGACAAGAAAACTGCGCATCACCTAATAAAGGATCCCATGAAATGTTATCTCTTATTACTTAATTATAACCATCGTAATTAAAATTCCAACCCAAATCTTATAATCCTGTGATTCTACGATCCGGAAGTACCTCATCGATTCCAATCATATGTAGAATCTTAATTTTGTAGGGTATTTTGATCCTACCCAACTATAAAATTCACATGGTAGGATGGATCTTAATGCAATTATAGGATCCGATCCTATCATAAATAATTCATAAAGTAATCTCACATATTATCTTTCTCCTTATTGATTTTGGTTGCATGCTACTTCAATCTTAGAGTATTGAATTACTATCACCATTTGCGTATGAAAAAATATACTATTGATGTGCATTTATTTTTATCATGAGTCTTTTACCATATTGTAGCAGAATCATCAATGTTTTACCCAATTTTGTAGGATCTTACGATCCTACATTCCGATTCTATCGATTTGATCCTACCAACCACTGTGATCCAAGTAGGATCCAGATCCTGATAACTTTGCTTATAACATTTAAAATCATTTAAGAAAATAATTTTGTACTGAAGATTATTAATTTTAACTCCATTTTTGCTAACACCTTTGTGTCCTCATGTATTTGAAATATTAATAGTTGGCAGGTATCACAAGTTAATCAATACATTCGGCAATGTGAACCCTCCACCTAGCCAATGACATGACACTAAGGCTCTGTTCTAAAAATTCAATTCAGTTCAGTTCAGTTCAGTTCAGACTAATTCAGTTCAGTTCAGTTCAGTTAGTTTCCTCTCACAATTTTCATTCATTTCAGTTCAGTTCAGACAAAGTTAGTTCAGTTCTATTCAGTCCAAAAGAATTGATAATCAATAACAATTAATTTGACTCTTCAATTTCAATCCTTTTCCTTTCCGTTATCATTGTCTTGTTTGTAGCATCCACAATTATAATTGTTTGACCAATTTATTGCCACGAAAAATAATCAATAACAATAATTCTATTAAAATTCCTGCGAGATCAGAAACTAGTTGTATATTATCAAGTCCAAAGTTTCAACTCCGTAGTCTCCTCTTTATTAATAAGTGGCTGGAGCGCATTTACCAGAATTTGAAAAAGGTAACACATGTTACACATCCACAAGCATGTTACATCCAGTACTAAATGTTCTAGACTCCGTAGCCACCAAACTTGAACAAGAATTTGGATTTTCGTCGTTTCAAAATGCATCACTTTTCCACACTCGAAAGTGATCGATCAATTTACAATAGAATTGGTCGGAGTCTAGAGAAATTCTTCATACAATGTATTCGTCCATGATTAGTCATGTAAATCGGAAAGGTTGGGTCACCTTGAATTATACTTCCTACATTCTTTTTCTATTGCAATAATGAGATTTTTATACTATTCACTTATCACCCTTCAACAATCTATTGTGATTTTTACACAAGGAAAAATATAATCATGTGGGGTCTTGTTGGATTCGTCTCAGTATATACTTTCAAAATATCAAATTTGTATAATTTTTACAGAAAAGTAATTAATGATATTAATAGTTGAAGTTGTGCATTTGCAAGCGTGAAAACTCAATTGTTGCAATAGAAAAAGAACGGAGGAAGTATAAGTTATCTCACTGCGTTGAATCATAGGTAATTGAAAAGCATGATTCTAACCTAAAGTTTCAAATTCTGGGCAATTCAATGAATTGGAACAATTATCTTATGAGCTTTCAATTTTTTAACGCTCTTTTTTTTTTCCAAGTTTCGATCTAGCTAGAAAATATACTTATATCCATTAAATCGTTACAAGTGATTAAAAAAGTGAAAAAACACATGAGCATGCATAACCAGTAAATAAACATTTGGCCCTTTTGATCAGCATATCGAGTTAGGCGTTCAAGGCAAGTATGTTCTGACCAACAAATAAAAGTTGTTTGAAAGGTGAGTTGAGCAATGTCATACCCTCTATAAATAGTTTTACACTGCATTTTGAGTTGAAAAATTCATTGTCTTAACTTGTTGTAGGAGCTAAAACTGGAGAACAATTCGAATAAACTTATCTAAAAGTCGTGGCGTGAACTAACACTGCACTAAAGTTGAATTTGCCCTGTCACTTACACACGGACTCTTGGCAACTAACTTCTAAGGATACACAACTACTGCTCCTCCGGTGTAGTATATAGTTACAATTTGAGAATACCTCAAACAATGCCCAGAAAAACAGAGAAGAAAGATATTGTGCTTAAGTATGTTGTAAAAATCAGCAAAGATATGAACGCTGATTTCCGCCAAAAAATTACGAATAGGATATAAAAAATACTGCAACCGCAACCACGCCACACGCTTCCCATCTTCACTCCTCAAGATTGACTCCCATAAAGCATTTGATAGTGTTTCTTGGAGATTTCTAAATTAGACACTTGAGCAGATGAATTTCCCTATGCAATGACATCTTTGGATTCAATCCTATGTAATGACTGCATCATCCTCAATTCTGATTAACGGCTCCCCTGCGGCCCCTCTCAAACTTCAAAAAGGGCTTCGACAAGGTGATCCTTTATCACCATTCTTATTTGTGCTCGTGGTGGAGACCCTTAATTTACTTATTCACAAAGCAATCGGCAAAGGGTTTTGGGAAGGCGTGGAAATTTCTAAGGGAGGTATGAAACTCTCTCACCTTCAATATGTAGATGATACGCTAATTTTTTGCCCTCCCCGGATTGATTATTTGAAGAATATCAAGAAAGCTCTCATTATCTTTCATCTAGCTTCGAGATTGCAAATCAATTTCCATAAAAGCTCTTTGATTGGTATCAATGTTACGGATCAATGGATGGCTTGTGCTACAAGTTCGCTCCTATGCATGGGTGGATATCTCCCTTTCAATTACCTTGGGCTTCCTATTGGTAGTGATACCTCTCGCATCAAAACTTGGGACCCTATCATTGACCGCATCTCTAAAAAGCTCGAATCGTGGAAAGGTAGACTATTATCCATTGGAGGTAGGGTTACTCTCATAAAATCCTGAATTTCGAGTCTACTTCTTTACTTTATGTTTCTCTTCCCTCTCCCAAAAGTTGTGATAGAAAAAATCAACAAAATCCAAAGGCATTTCCTTTGGAGTGGTGACTGTGAAATAAAATCCCTCTCACTTGTTGCTTGGAATATTGTGGAATTACCCAAGGCATTGGGTGGATTAAGCCTTGGTAATATCTTTCATCGGAACCTTGCTTTATTGTTCAAATGGGTATGGAAGTTCTTCAATGATCCCTCTCCTTTATGGAGGCAAATTATCTCTTAGAAATGCAAGTACCCCCAATCTCTCACAATTTTTTATCTGATCCCTCCTAAGCATGGTGGGCCATGGAGGAATATTTGCTCTGCACTGTTTAAAAACTAAGCAGCAAAATCGTTGGCTCTCAATGGAATAAGGAAGCTGGCTAGGGATGGTTCATCCATTCTATTTTGGCACGATTTATGGCTGGGTCAAAGCCCATTGAAAGCCAAATTTCCGCGACTATTCCGCTTAGCAACTGACAAGCTCGCTTCGGTGGCTTCTGTGGGATTTTGGGATGGCCTCAACTGGGCCTGGACATTTTCATGGGCCCGCGAACTCCGTCCTCAGGACAATATGGAAAAAGGTAGACTGCTTATGCAATTGATACAGGTGTCTCTTGCCCTGGGCTGCCAAGACTATCTGATATGGAGCTTTCACAAATCCGGATCTTTTTCATCAAAATCATTTTCTCTTGAACTCGCAAAAGTAAATCTCCCCCCTTATATTGATGCAATAAAAGGTATCTGGATGGGCTTAGTGCCACATCGTATTGAAATATTTGTATGGACTTCTCTTCTGGGTCGAATTAACACAAAGAGTAAATTGGCATTCCTTGGCATTATTCCTTCGAGTGAAGACTCATGTGCGTTATGTAACGCATCTTCTGAAAATCACAATCACCTCCTCCTTCACTGTAACTTCTCTTCTTATATTTGGAATTGGTGGCTTGAATTATAGAATATCAAATGGGTCCTACCTGAGTCATTGAGAGCTGCATATGACCAATGGTCTTCTCCCATTAAATCTCCCTTCTTTAAGAAGGTCTGGCGAGCAATCTTCTTCATAATAATCTGGTCAATTTAGAAGGAGCGTAATTCCATAATTTTTTAGAAAATCTCATCTCCTCCCTCAGATCTTTGTGAACTAATTTTGTTGAGGCTAGGCTGGTGGATTACTGGATGGAACGAGCCTTTTCCTTATTCACCATCTGACATTCAGCGAAACCCAAGATGTCTGCTTTGGGGTGGTAAAATTATCCAAGCCCCAAATCCAACTGAACCTCGGTCTATGCTTTGGATCGCCCCTTATCACGGATTATTGAAATGGAATGTTGATGCTTCCTTTAATCCCCTTCTTGGTAGATCAGCCATTGGTGGAGTTTTGTGGAATCATTTGGATCACTTCATGTGTTTATTCTCATCTCTAATCCATCCCATGGAAATAAACAGTGCTGAAGTTCTAGCAATTCATAGAGCTTTATCAATTACCTGGGCAAATAGTTCTCTTAGAAATGCGCCTATAATTGTAGAATCTGATTCTGCAAATGTCGTCTCTTGGTGTAATGAGAATCATGATGGCCTTTGGAACCTTGGGTTCCATCTCAATTTTATCAGATCTTCTTGCACCAATGGGATGAAAGTCAAAATTGTATACAAAGGCAGCAGGTCCTCAAATCAAGTGGCGGATGCCCTCGCAAAGCAAGGTTTAATTCGCCGTGATAACTTTGTTGCTTGGTTGTAATCTGCAGTTGTGTGGCTGAATTCCATTCTCATCATTGTCTTGGTTGATTATCCTGGCATAATATTGTACTGAACTTGTTTGGTACCTTCTCTGGGTTACCTTAGCCACTTGGCTATATTAATGAAAAATCCTAATTATCAAAAAAGGAAAAATTGACACTATGGGGCTCAACTATGAGCGGTTTTCTTTAATAGGTCCCAACTATCAATAATCCAGTGGCAGGCCTAACTATTACATGACCCATTTTTATTTGGACCTAGCAGGTTAAGTGACCTGCTACTTCAGGTAATAAGGTCACGTGACTTTAAAATTCCTCTCCTTCCTCTACCCCTCTCCTTCTTCTTCATCCTTTAGACCTTTACCCAGAAATTCACCCCCACTCATTCTCTCTCATCTCAAACCCATAAATCCCCACTGCAAAAAAAAAAAAAAATAACAACAGGATGGAGCTTCGAGCAGAACATAAATCCCACTGCAAACCCATAATTATGAACCCATAAATCCATTTATTCAATTCCAATAATGAACCACACCAATTAACAACAACAGGAAGGAGTTGACTCCAAATCACCCCCTTATCGATTTGATACCCCAAAACCCAAATCCCTCACCCTGTCATTCTTTCTCTCTCCTAAAAACTCCATTTCCCTCTCAAACCTTGCCCCTTCTCTGGCTTCGCGCACTGTCGTCGGCGTTCCATGAGCTTCGAGCGCGATGGAAGGAGATGATCGTCAATGATTCTACATTGAGTAATGCGAGCACAATGAGTTGTTGAGCTGCGCTTCTCGAGTCGTGCGCCCTCGTTCTCGGCGGTGTGATTTCGATCGACGAGTTGAAGAGGAACGAGGCCACGGCTACGCGACGATTTGTGCCATTTTAGTCGTGGAATCAACAATTGATTGACATGGACAATCAGCTTTTCTTGCGAATCCGCCATTAGAATGGGGAGTTGAAGAGAGAGAAAAGAATTGGGGAAAGTTTGAAGATTTGAGGAAATTTTTGTAGCGAAGTTTCAACTGCTGCTCGATTAAGTGATGGTGCGTTAGTTTTAGTTGATGCTGTTGAAGGTGTTCATATTCAAGCTCATGCTTGTTTTTAAGACAAGCTTGGGAATGAGAGTTATGCGTCTTTCGATGTCGAACACAGGGTTAATGGAGGAGGGATCAAAGTCAATTTCTTGCTCATTGTTTAGTTCTTGATGTTGCATTTTTAAGCTATGAATTGAATTTGATTATGACTTATGAGTTAGAAATTGATTTCTTACTTTGTTTTGTTGGTAAAGGAATCAGTATGGTGGTGGTGGTGCTGTTGAGAATGGTGGCGGTGGTGCTGTTGAGAATGGTTGTGTCGGTGGTGCTGTTGTTAGGCAACAGCGTGGGAAGGGAGAGACAAATAGATGGGGATTAGGGAAGAGAGGGGGAAGGGGAGATAGAATAAAGACTTAAAAAAAATATAATGAATTAAAATAATATTAGTTTACCTATTCAACAAGTCATAAGTCATCTGAGCCTAATAAATGACAATGCCCCCTAAAGTTAGGACCTTCACTGGATTATTGGTAGTTGGTACCTATTAAAGAGAACCGCTGATAGTTGAGCCCCATAGCATCAATTTTTCCATTAAAAAAAATGTAGGAAAATTTGTCAAAAAAAAACTTTTTAAAAGTTCAATTTTGCGAAAAAGTCCTTTTGAAGCATTATTTATAAAAAGAAACCACAAACTTAATTTCTCATCTTGCAAAAAAAATTAAGTTTGTGGTTTTATTTTGCAAATAATGCTTTAAAAGGTTTTTTTTCACAAAAACTTGGAATAAGAAATACTATCACTCAACTACTAACTCCAACACTTGCATGTATCTGGTTGAATCAGACCATACTTGATATAAGGGCTGAAATATGTATGTAATAAATTTCAAGCTTTAGTGAACCTACTAGAAAAAGGAAAGATGAGGTAAAGAAATTGAAGTTTTGCAATATGAAGATAGATTTTTTTTTATTGTACTTATTGCTCCCCACCATGCTACTTGTTTCAAAAAATATTTATCAAATTTTATTTTGCTTTTAACCAAACGAATCATCCCCTACCCAACCCATTCCGATATGCCATCTTACGGGTTCTCTCAGTTCGGGTTAAACCAATCTTCGTATTCAAAAGAACCTTGTTCAAAATCCAAAATAATAAGTTTTTTTTAAGTGAAAATTCATTTATTAATAAGAAGTCATACGACATCTATAATAGAAGTCATGAACTAAAAAATACAAATCAAATTGAAAGAAACTTAATTATAATCTGGCAAAACCATGATCGTTGAGCATAGTTAACCTTTCTAAATACCCTCTTTCACATCGTTGTCTGATGCAACCTTCTACGAGGGGGTCTAACGATCTAATGTAGTTGTGATGTAGAACTAGAGTCAATTCAACCGATTGTACGCGAAGTATTGATCGTCGTTGCAATCCCGCACAAAATCCTATCAACACATCAACCTTCAATTGGAGCCAGGGTCCAAAGTCCGGTGACAAACAAAGAAACCAAACTAATACACCACCATGAAGGGAGTGACTACAAAAGCCATGAAGGGGACTAAAACCATCACACAGATGGGACTTATTGAAAGCAGCGAAAAAAAAGTAAGAATATAAACTAGAAACTGCAAAAAGGAGAGAAAGAAGGGCTTATCATGGACGAAAACATCCATGGCAGTCCCTCTAGAGGGTTTTCAGTGAAAAGAGGAGAGAGAGATAGAGTAGAAGAGGGGATAGTGGCTAGGGTTATTTAATGTTACTTCCCTTTTGTAGATTGCAGGTTATTCCAAAATAATGAGTTTAGTTAAAGTAGAATTTTCTTGTTGAGGCATTTTTTGACAGGTCTATCCATAATTTGTACTAGCCTTATATACACGCAATGCATGCGAAAACATATAAAAAATTAAATTAATTGCGTAGAAGAACTGTACGTATTTGCATTTTGTTTTTTCAAAAAACTGTGGTTCAGTCCAAATGTGGTACTTTTTCTTCCCCCCCTTTTTCGTTTAAATTAACAAGGTAGTTATTTATCTTTCTTTTTCTATTTTTTGGTGTCCCCATGTGTTATCATATATAATAAAGAAATCTACGAGATTGTCTCAACATTAAGTTCATTAACTATCAAAGTTTAAACTGTAAAATGATAAAGTAATCTTTGAAAAATTTATAGTAATACATTAGATCATTTTGGTAAGAAATACTAGTCGGCTTCGAAGATTATAGTGACCAAACAATATGCCTTTTAATGCTCCATCTGTCCTTAAATAATTGTAATTGTTTTGATATGGAATAACTGCTATGGGGTGAACCAGTATCTTCACGTCAGTAAGTTGGTTTGAATGCCGCAATACAGAACACGTAAATTAACCTCATGGGTTGATCCGAGGAACACCCTTCCGATGTCTAAGTCAGTAAAGGAAAAGCCGGTAGCTCTCAATGTATAATAATAATGATTGTGAAGGTACCTTAACAACTCGGATCATGAGGTATTTATAGTGGCCGAAAGTGTCCTAAGGATGATAGGACACTTCTCTTATTGACTCGTTTAATACTTATCCTTTCCTTAATATTTATCTTTAGGCCCACATGCCATTTAAGAGGTCAATGGATCAGGCCCATGCTCATTACAAATGGTCTAGACAGAATACTAGATAACGCACACGATAGGGACCGGTATGCCCTAGAATGCGGGACTACGAAGATTCTCTTCCTGAATCTGCGCATGACACCTTGGCAGTCTGACCATGACGGTCTTGGGCGGTCTAACGGACCGGTGTGAAACTTGGACAACCCCCATACAATGCTATTTATCTTTTTGAACCAAATTTATAAATTCTTGACCGTTGTTCCCATTAATATACTATATATATCAAAATATCATAACTTTGCTCTTACTATATTATTTTCAATGCATAATTTCATTAATCATTATATCAAAATTTAATTTCTTTTTACTAAATACACTTTTATTGACCATATTTTGTGAATTCAACATAAGGAAAATTATAGTCATGTGAGATATCGTTAGATTCATCTTGACGTCTAGTTATAAAATATCAAATTTTTATAATTTTACTTAGAGGAAACTAGGGATATTAACAATTAAAGTTATGCATCGGTAAGCGTGTCATAGAAATGTTTTAAGTAGTGTTGGAACATAAGGTGACACTCAAGAAGAGGGGGGTTGAATTGAGTGGCTAAATCTAATCGATTTTCGCAAAAACACCCTTATGGCACAGTGCGGTGCACTGTGTTATTCACTCGTAAAATCTCCGATTTTTGTTTTTGCTCAACCGAAAATGAATCAAACAATAAAACAATGAAATCAAATAATAAAACACTGGAATTTAACGTGGTTCAATCTCACCTCTGAGATCTACGTCCACACAAACTACTCTTTTATTATTTGAATCGTAAAATATCAAACTCTTGATACAATTCGATTCCCCAACTACTAACTCCAGTAGTGCTCCCCAACACTTAACCCTAAGTGTTGCTACTCTCCTATAATATAAGAATTACAGAAAGAAAGATTCCTCAAAGACGTGCTTCTTATTCAAGCAAATAGAGGATCGTTACAAGCTTTGTTTAGAAACTTAACTTACTAGAACTCTGTGCCGTACACTGTGCTCTGGGAGTCCGTTTTCAGCTCTCAAAAATCGTCAACTCACTAATCTGAAAACGTGGTCTTGTATATTGATTTCTATCCCCTATATATCTCAGTCAACTGAATAAAAATCCTTCTCCAAGATGTATTATCTTTTTGAACAATTTTTATTCCTAAAATAAAGGGATAGAATTCTTTTCCTTTTCAAAATCCAATTTTTATCTTTTATAAAAAACTGATTTCCTTTACTCCTTGTAAGATAAGGATTCCTCCATATCTTATGCCAACTCTAAATCAGATTTTAAATCAGTTTTTATCTAAACAAACTTTATAAAAATCGTTATCATTAAAAATCAGTTATCTCTTTTACAAAAAATCTTTTTAGAAAACCTTTTAAAGAAATGTTTTCTTTAAAATCAGTTTTTACAAAACTCTTTATCCAAAAATCTTTGTCAAAATCGTTTTCTTTAAAAATCAGTTTTTCTTTTTATAAAACTTTTTATCCGAAAATATTTACAATAAATATTTTCCTTTCAAAACTAATTTTCGAAATTAAAAACTCCCCTTTTATATTCTTTAAATATAGACACATGAAATTAATATAATTACCTATTTTCTTAACTCTAAGAAAATAGTTAACCATCCTAATTTCATAATTCTAATTTAGCACAAAGTTCCAATACGTTAATTACATTGCATAAACATGACTAAGAACATATCTAGACCTAAGCTTCCATATCTTCAAGTTCTTGATCTTTCATGAACATCCAATCTTGATAGCTTTCTTAGATCACTGTTACATACATACATGTTATAGCATAAAGCGTTTTATCATCATCAAAATAACATTGACTTAGAGTCACAACAAATTCCCCCTTTTTGATGATGACAAACAAATAATACTTCCCCCTCAAAATATGCACCATTAATCACATTAGGGAAAAATAACTCAACATCATTCACAAGTAACATGGTAACCAAGATAACCAATTCATTAGTCTAAGTAGTATACCCATCTTCCCCCTTTTGACATTATAAAAAAGGAGAGCATCAACATGTTTCGTGAGTCAAAGTGAGATATAGTCAGCAAAATAATGCAAGTAGCTCAAGCAATAAATACTAAGAATGCTGGTGCTATGTCATAATCCAACTCACAATCCGAAGTCATTAAGCAAAAAATAATCCAACTCACAATCCGAAATTATGAAGCAAGAAATAATCATGAAGGATCATGGCTGATAGCTAAGAAAGTAAGATAAAGAAAAGTAATGCAAGCTTGAAGATTTGAAATGGCAATTGGCTCAACAAGTGCTTAAACCTTTCTTTAAAGATTTTCAACTTCCGCAAATAAGCATCATAGGACTTTCTTCACTGTGGCACTGTGTGTGTTTCTGTGCCAGTGAACAATCTATTCCCTTCCAACTATAACTAATCTTCGGAATACTAGAATCCAAAATGATGATCTTCAAAACTTTGATAATTTTCTTCACATTTGAATTGAACTCTAGGACTTATCTAAAATAAGTGTCTTACTTTTCTTTTCTTTTCTCTTTTTTTTTTTAATGAAGGAAAAGCAGACCATACAATATTACTAGAGTCAATCAATAAGAGATCAAAGATAATAAGTTAATTCGGACCTCATTTTCTTTTTGATGCATTTCCTGGCACTGTGCCTTACACAGTGTGAATCAGTACCTTTCATTCTTTCACGTATTTGTGTTTCATTCCAACCTTTTCATGTTCCCCTTAAGCGATGCGTCTTTTTCTTCCATCATCTTATCAAGATGTTCTTTCCCCATAGATTATCATGAATCAAGATTAAAAGCACTTGTTGAACTTTGGAGCAATGGGTAAGGAAAAGAAGGATAATAATAGGGAAATGAAGATAAGATGAGACATATGAAAGAAAGAAATAATGAGGCACAAATGTCAAACTCATAAATAGAAAATCAGAATATCGGGCTAAAGATCAAGCCTGCCACAGGAGAAAGAATTAACATTTCATAGCTCAATAATTCGGCAACTTAGGATTATAAAAGCTCATTAGTTCGGCAACTTAGGATCATGACATTAGGACAGCATCATTAGACCATTACGAGTCCTTTTTATATCACGTAGACCTTTACTCACAAAGCTTCACAAAGACATGCATCAACACTCTAATTAACATATTTAAAGGAGGACAACAAGCATAATACTCAACTAATTTCCAGAAATTAATCCCAAAGCCATAAATTATCTTGTAAAATATTCATGCATGAAATTCAACAAAATTACTTTGATCACACAATTGTGGTATGCTTAACAAACTGTTTTTCAAACCACTTACCAACATCACATTCTCTATGGAGTGTGTTAGGGATTTGCCGACGTTTCAAATACCAATTATTTATCCCTTTTTGTTATCGCCAAATGTAACACACCCTCCATGGTAGGCTAATAGTGAGAGGAATTGAGATTTATCACTAGTCATATGTCTTGAGCAGCCATTGTCGAGATACCATAGGCTGCGTCCTCTCACGTTTGCCTGCACAAAGATCACTTGTTAGTTTTAGGAACCCAGATGTGCTTGGGTCCCTTTGTCTTTCGTTGAGCTTCTAACAAGTCTTTTCTAACCCATATTTGATTTACGTTCTGTACATTTTTTGCAACACTCCTTTTCTTGATGTTGCAGTTATCCATAAGGTGTCCATTCTTTCCATAGAAGTTGCAAATCAAATACTCAGGTAAATCGACATATTTTCTTTTACGAAAGTCTCTTTCAAAATTTTTGGCACTGTGCCTCTGGTCTGTATATCCTAAACCAATTCTGTTTCGATTGCTAGTTGTACTCGAGATATAGTCTAAATCTTTTTTACCATCTAACCATTTTTCATACATTTTCCGAGCAATAGTCAATTGTGATTCTAAGAATTCAACAGAAGTGTTTAGATCGCTATTTCTTTTTCTCGAAATTTCCAAATCTCTTTTAACTTTATCAAGTTCATCACTTAACTTAGCATCATGAGGTAGCATAAGTGGAACAATTCTGGATCTTTGTCTTGATTTTTTCAACTCAGGTAACTCATGTTTTAACGATTCAATTTGATTTTCAAGATCCGAATTTTTAGCCTCTAGCACAGTGTATGGCACAGTATTATTAACAACTTCCTTTGCGAGAGACTTTTCGTACCTTAAAGCATTTAACTCAACATTTTTCTCTTCAACGGTCTTTTCAAGTTCATCAGTCTTCTTCATCAGTTCTTTACAGTCCTTTAATAAATCCTTATATTCCAATTCCAACCCAATCTTTTGCTTAGTTAAATTTTTTACTTCCTTTTTCATGATTGAAAAATCATCATTCATTTCTTGATAATCATCAATGATATTTCCAAGCAAAGTGACAAGTTGGTTTTTTGAAAGAAGATGTATTGAAGGTTTTAGAGAAAGAAGACTTACCTCACTGTCTTCAGTTTCATCTTGGGAGTTCGAACTTTTCGCCATTAGACACAAGTGAGAGTCATCTTGCACGTTCATGACTTCTATTCTCTAGGGATGAGCCTTTCGAGAATAGCTCGCTTCCGATACCACTTGTTGGAACACAAGGTGACACTCAAGAAGGGGGGGTTGAATTGAGTGGCTAAATCTAATCGATTTTCGCAAAAACACCCTTATGGCACAAGGTCCGTGCACCTTTGTGTTATTCACTCGTAAAATCTCCGATTTTTGTTTTTGCTCAACCGAAAATGAATCGAAACAATAAAACAATGAAATCAAATAATAAAACACTGGAATTTAACGTGGTTCAATCTCACCTCTGAGATCTACGTCCACACAAACTACTCTTTTATTATTTGAATCGTAAAATATCAAACTCTTGATACAATTCGATTCCCCAACTACTAACTCCAGTAGTGCTCCCCAACACTTAACCCTAAGTGTTGCTACTCTCCTATAATATAAGAATTACAGAAAGAAAGATTCCTCAAAGACGTGCTTCTTATTCAAGCAAATAGAGGATCGTTACAAGCTTTGTTTAGAAACCTTAACTTACTGAACTCGTGTCGTACACCGCGCTTTCCGGGAGTCAGTTTTTCGACTCTCAAAAATCTTCAACTCACTAATCCAAAACGTGGTCTTGTATATTGATTTCAATCCCCTATATATCTCAGTCAACTGAATAAAAATCCTTCTCCAAGATGTATTATCTTTTTGAACAATTTTTATTCCTAAAATAAAGGGATAGAATTCTTTTCCTTTTCAAAATCCAATTTTTATCTTTTATAAAAAACTGATTTCCTTTACTCCTTGTAAGATAAGGATTCCTCCATATCTTATGCCAACTCTAAATCAGATTTTAAATCAGTTTTTATCTAAACAAACTTTATAAAAATCGTTATCATTAAAAATCAGGATTTCTCTTTTTAGAAACAATCTTTTTAGAAAACCTTTTAAAGAAATGTTTTCTTTATAATCAGTTTTTACAAAACTCTTTATCCGAAAATCTTTGTCAAAATCGTTTTCTTTAAAAATCAGTTTTTCTTTTTATAAAACTTTTTATCCGAAAATATTTACAATAAATATTTTCCTTTCAAAACTAATTTTCGAAATTAAAAACTCCCCTTTTTATATTCTTTAAATATAGACACATGAAATTAATATAATTACCTATTTTCTTAACTCTAAGAAAATAGTTAACCATCCTAATTTCATAATTCTAATTTTAGCACAAAGTTCCAATACTTTAATTACATAACATAAAAATAAACAAAAAAACTAACTTCCAAATCTTTAATCTTTTTAGCTCCTTCTTAACATCCAATTTTAATAATTTCTTACATCTTTATATATCAACGTTATAAAGGTAAACCGTTTATCATCATTAAAAAAATAACAATAAATTAACAAGTAGTATGAAACAGATTAAATACATAATTAAAAGTATCGAAATCGTACGTTGAAGAAACGGTAAAAATTAAACAAGATAATTATTTGAACCCAAATAGATCAGTGAGTATATGTTATGATTTCAAAAGAAAAAACGAAATTGAGTTGTTCTTCCTTTTCTTTCTATGCTGTTAGAAGGGGCCCATTATAGACAGCCACGCCTTTTGTGGGATAGTAAAAGAGTGGGACTGAAGCCCATGAGACTGAGAGGTGCCCTATCCCCTAAATCCACTAATCTGGTGGTTAGTTCAGTGCACTAGGCAGGCAGTAGCCAGTAGGCACTTATATTTCTCTCTTTTCTTTTTTGGTTGTTGATTTCTCATTTCTTTTTCTTCAGTGTTTTTTGGTAAGACACTAGGCACTACTTCATGCATGCAAGTATGCAACTAGGAAGTAGGGATAAGAACTAAATAAAGTAGAGGAGCTCACTGTCACATGGAGTCGATTTGTTGACTACAAAATTATCTCAGCACTCAGCAGGAAGACAAAAGTGTTTTTTGAAAATAATAAATGTCTATACTTCTATATAAGTTTGGCTTTTTCTTAACAGCTACTCCCCTTTTAATTAATAATTGCAACCTTTTTCTTTATGGGTATATCTTTTACAATTTTTTATACACTCTTTTTACCAATATACTTTAATTGTATATATTAATATAGTTTGAAAAATTATTAAAAAGCTATGCATTGAATCAAATTTAATAGATTAGTCAATTGTAGGGTGCTCCCACTTTAAGGTTCATCAAGAAACCCATTAGTCATAGACTCATAGTTGATGAAAATGAGATTCTGATAAAATTTTAGTGATAGGTAAATATGTCCATAATTGTAGAAAGAAATAATGTTTGTTGAGAAACATATGATGAGATTTATGCATGAGCTAACCTATTAGTGTTCATTAAAATGACATTCAAACTGAACTTTCATCATAATATTTTTAGTTCCACAAACCTATATTGTTTGAGGTTAATATTAATAATAATGATAATGTGATTTAATACCAATTATATAATCTATTCTATAGTCATTTAAAAACCAAAAGGTATTTTGATTAAAAAATATTGTTAGGGTTTAATACTATTGCCACAGAAAAGGTTGGTGACAATCTCAAAACATTGGATAAGTATAGCTTTTATATTAGGAAAAATTGGCGCGAATAGCACTAATTATTGGTTTGATGCACAAAACAGCACGAACTAAATGAGGTATGATGCACAACACAAATTTTATGGCATTGGTGCGCGAATCAACGTACATGACGATTTTAGCCTTAGATTCGTTTACCCAGGCCTTAAAGTTTGTGTTGTGGAACCATGCCAAAATCGTTGTTTATGTTGATTCATGCACTCATGCCACAAAATTCGTATTGTGCATCACACCTTGTTTAGTTCGTGTTGTTTTGTGCACCAAACCAATAGTTGGTGCTATTCGAGCCAATTTTTCCTTTATATTATGAAGTATTGTATAGAGTATAAATAAAAATGACTTAAAAAGTGAATTCAAGTAGAAAACCATATCATACGGGATTTGTAAAGAGATTATATGAGAGAGATGAATCAGACGATTCACATCACATGTATAGGGTATGGTAATGAACCCTTAATATTATCTAATCTTATTGTCTCTTTTCTACAAAAAGGAAAGAAGCTCGGAACCAGTTTGTAAAGTTGTAAGATTATAAAAAATGTCATTAATGAATGTATGATAAGGGAAGCATCTAGACCATTCAATTTGGATGATCTAAGGGGCTAAATTGGTTCTACGTTCTCATTTTAGGCTTGGTTCTCATTGGAACTTGATTCTATATATATGTTGGGGTAATGTGGAGTTGAGCAATAAACAAAGGCGAAGACTAGAAGAGCTTGAAGGCGGGCTGCACACAAGGGGGTCCCGGGATAAAAACAAGCTCGGGCGGGCTCCATATGTGAAGCTCATGGGCAGAAGGTGGCAGATTGTTCAGCACACCCTGCACCCGAGCGGGCACCCCTTTGGCTCGGGCGGCCGGCTCGGATCGGCCGGGAGACCCTCGGCCGGGTGGGCGGCCATGCTCCTGTTGTTTCTGTCTTCGAGGCAGAATGCTAGTGTAACCCTGCACCCGGGCGGGCGATTTCTCGAGCCTGTCCGGGCAACCCTAGATCTGTCGGGATTTTTTACGGGTTTGAGCTTTAATCTCGACCCTTATATTGTTTTTCCCCCTTAGAGTATATAAACCCCCTCTTTCATATTTTAGGCTAATATTCACACAAAGAGAGATTTCCTAGGGTTTAGTGAAAGAGGAGAGAGAAAATAGCATTAAGCTCATCCATTAATGCTTGTATTATTCATCCATTGTTCCATTAATCAAAGGTGCTTGCTTGGTGGGTTACTGGGTTTTTTCTCCCAGTGCTCGGGTTTTCCCACGTTATTAGGTGTGTTTTCATTGTTTTCCTTATTGTGCTTGGTTTCATCAATTTTCATTAGTTGTTGATTAGTATTAATTACAAGTAATTAGTGTTTTACTTAGTCTAATTCTCATCAATTATATATATATATATATATATATATATATATATATATATATATATATATATATATATATATATATATATATATATATATATATATATATATATATATATATATATATATATATAATTAAGAGTTTGGAAGAATACATGTTAGTATGTAAACAAATACAAGTTCATCTTAAATCAAGCAAAATTGTATGACATGTATTACAATGTTTACAAATGGACTTCATAGTAATCGTACGAATTTTGATTTTACAAACCATGATAAACACTTTGTCTCAACTCTCAACAAACAATCACTGACGAAAGTTATAGGAACTATTCCCTTTTTTATGATTTATAGTTTTAATTTGCCACTTTTCAAATTTATCAAATAATACTCCATAAAATTACAAATTTTAATTAACATGCATCAATTGTGCAACGACATTCTTTGAAGAATTACAAGCTACAAAAGCCTCATCAAAATGCATTTTCTTGAGATGGGCTTTTATTGAACTCTTGCATCAACACCAAGTAGAAAAGAAAACATAAAGGTCGAATAGGAGAGATATGTGAGTTGGCTAATTGCTACTTTACATCCCTATTATACAAGAACTACATACTCTATATTTGAAGCTACTAATTTCACAAGAATAAAACTTGGACTCTTACCATATACAAATATATTTGTTACAAATTCTCTGTATTACTCCCTTCTAGAATCTGATCTCATGAGCTAGGATAGTGATGAATCCGTCTTGTAGTCCCATGTTAGTTTTTCTTAATTTAAGCAATGTCACTTTTAAATTATGTTGGAGGCTAAGTAACTAGCATGACAATTGTTGCGGATGCCAACTAGTTTAGTTGGTTAAAGTCTTGGGAGGTGAGGTGGTGCCCAAGACCTGAGATCAAATCTTGTCCACATTGTTGCCCTTGTGGCTCTCTATGCACCAAAAACTAGCTAGATAATAGCTTAGAGTTGCTCTTTACCTTCCTCTATTTTCTTTGGCCCATCTTTACCAACAACGATGCTCACCAATTGACATGGTTCAGCTTCCTCGAGCATTTGAACCACACTCCTCATTGTTGGCCTAAGCTCTGGGAGTCTCGCGGTGCAAAGGATTGCAATCTTCAAAATCTTAATTGCTTCTTCCTTCAAGGGTGATGCAATGGTTGAATCTATTATGTCGAACACGCTTTCCCTGTTCTTCAACTTGCTAGAAACCCAATTAATGATGTCCTTGCTTTCTCCAAATTCTGGCTCGATTGGCCTTTTTCCTGTTACCAATTCTATTAGAACCACTCCAAAACTGTAAACATCGCTCTTCTCGTTCACTTTGTATGTGTATCCATATTCTGCAAATGGAAGTAAACCCAAGGATATCAATATTAATTACAATATTTACTTCAAGCACTAACTAGAAGAATTGACAAAAATCCCTCATATATAATGGACATAAGATGAACTTTAAAAAGATGCTCCAACTATACCTGGTGCAATGTAGCCGTGTGTTCCCGCAATGACGTGAGTTGATTCACGAGTAGCATTCGCTTGAACAATCTTTGCGAGCCCAAAATCAGCAATTCTAGGCTTCAAGAACTCATCCAACAATATATTGCTGGACTTAACATCGCGGTGAATCACCGGTCTCTCATACCCATGGTGAAGATATTCTAACCCCTTTGCAGCACCCAGAGCAATTTCGTATCGACTTTGCCAATCTAATCCCAACTTCTTGCTACTATGTAGCCTATCCCACAAGCTCCCATTTGGCAAGTACTCATATACTAACAAGCTCGAATCGTCACTCGTAATACTACAATATAGCTTCACGACGTTGATATGCCTAATTGAACTCAAAGTTTCCACCTCCATATCAAACTCCTTGGTCTTCCTACTACTCCCACGTTTCTTATCTAACATTGGAGTGCTCGGACGATTAATTTTCGTATGATCGGAAAAATCGAAATTCCATATGTGCTTAACCGCTAACTCCTTCCCGTCTTTAAGTGAGACCTTGTAAACACTCCCACACCCTCCTTTCCCTATCAAATTCTCGGGCTTAATTGAATCGAGTATCTCCTCTTCTGTGAAGGACAACACACGATACGACTTCATGTTCCACGAGTAGTCGTCCTTCAATGAGAACGACCGCTTGTGATCCTTCCGAGCACCACTCAACTTTGTGTACAAGTAATAACCGCTCAAGACAACCAAGATGGCTAACCCCAAGATTAGGCATATAATAAACGTGTGATAATCTCGAGACGACCTCGATGAACATGGCCTAAAGTTCTTATAATGTGAGCTGCAAAGCCCATCATTACCACTAAAACTCCCTCTAAACGCCTCAATGGACAGAGAATTCGGGATTTGACCAGACAACTTGTTGTACGACAAATCAAGAAGACTAAGCTTAAGAGATGAGAGAGTATTGGGAATCAAACCAGATAACTCATTTTGCGACAAATTTAAGGAATTCAAGGTAGGTAAAGAACCTAAAGTTGTAGGAATTTCACCAGAAAATGAGTTTTGAGCTAAATCAACAGCATTAAGACCAAGGCATTCCCCAAGAGAAGCAGGGATATTACCAGAAATCCTATTATTATGTAAGTACAAGTTGTTTAACATTTTAAGCTTACCAATACTATCAGGAATCTCTCCTGTGAGCTCATTATTACTCAAATCAATCCAAAGCAACGACGAAGCGCCCGCGATCTCCGCCGGAATATCCCCAGATAACTTATTGTTGGCAGCATAGATTTGTACCAGATTTTTCGCCTTAGCAATATCCGAGGTAATGGAACCTCTGAGCTGATTATCAGCAACATCAATAATATTCACATTAGGCAGCCCCCATATTCCGGCGGGAACTTCTCCAGTCAACGAGTTATCGCTGACTCGGAACCGAGTCAACGTCTTACAGTTTGCATAACTCGCCGGAATTTCGCCGGAAAACTTGTTCTCGAGCAACAGAAGCTTCGTCATCGTCCCTTTTTTACACATATCAGGTGGAATCGGACCGGAGATCGAATTAGTCGAAACATCAATGAAATCAAACTCAGCCCAAGACCCAAGTTTCTGAGGAAGTTCTCCTGTGAGTTTATTACTATACAGAGATAAATTCACCAAATTCTTAAAATCTCCAAACTCGGCCGGAACTTCGCCGGAGAAATTATTCTCGAAGAGCTGAAGCCAAACTAGTTTATTCAAGAATTTGAGCTCAGACAAATCACCTTCTAAGCTATTATTAGAAGCATCAAAGCGCGCTAAATTCAACAAGTTTCGAAACCCAACGGGCAATTCTCCGGTGAGAATATTGTTGTAGAGCTCAAGCTGCCATAGTTTGTTGAGCTTGGAAATCTGTATTGGGATTGACCCAGATAGATGATTATCAGATAATTCAAGATTAATGAGCTCAGATAAGTTTCCAATTTCAGGTGGAATTGACCCTGAAATGCTGGAATTGGTTAAATAAAGCAAATTTAATTCCTTTAATTGAGTAACTTGCTTTGGAAACGGTGTGATATCAAAAGGGTTATCACCAAGGCTGAGTTGGATAAGGCCAGTCATATTGGAGAGAGAATTCCAAGGAAAAATCCCAGAAAATCCACTTAAATTTAGGTACAAGTACTTCAATTCACTCAAAGGTGAAATGTCAGGAAATGATCCAGAGAATTGATTGTTACCCAAATCTAAGTACTCAAGATTAGTACAGTTTATGATGTCTGAGGAGATTGTTCCGGAGAGAGAGTTGAACCCGAAAGCGAGTTTTTGGAGGGAAGGGAGGGAGCAGATGGTATCGAAAGGGAGCGTACCGGATAAGCCCTGTTTCGAGAGATCGATTTCGATGACATTTCCAGCGTTGTTGCAGGAAATGCCATGGAAATCACAGATTGGGTTGGAGGAAATCCATGTGGAGAAGAGGGTGGAGTTGGAGGATTTGAGAGAGGATTTGAGGGTGAGGAGCGAGTCGAGCTCGGTCGAGGAGGCCGAGCTAGAAAAACAGAGGAGGAGGAGGAAGAGGAAACAGGGGAGTTGTGGTGGCATGGTGGTGGTGAATGGTGATGTGAGGGTGAGGGTGAGGGTGGGGAAGTTTGTTAGGAAGGATAGTTGCCTTAGCTAGTTGGGGTAAGTAGAAATGTAAAGCAAAGTGTGATAACAACTGAATTTTGAAGAGGGGGGGCGAAAGACAAAGGATAGTGGCGGGGTATTCACATTTGCTAGCTCCATAGGATATTTTATTCCTCGTGGTTTTTTATAAATTTTGTAAATCCTAATGATTAATTCGTCATAGATCTATTGAACTATGACGAAATTATTATGTTTTTGGAATCTATCAATACTATATAGTTCTTCTTCTAAAAAAATAGTCTACTTTTGAAAGATATATATACTTAAGAAGAGTTATATTTTATGAGTATGCTCTTAAAAAATTATGGAATAGTCAAGTTCCCAATTGAGAGTTATAAATTTTTGTAAGTATATGAACCACCAAGTTAATTGGTGAAGTGTTGATGTAAATCAAGCCAGCTGGGAGGATTAAGGTTGGTATTTTGGTTGTAAGGCCCTCATTCCACCCTTGTGATAGGAGTTCGATTCTCACCTCTTACAAGAATGATCCCTACTTTCCCTCCTTCTTTCAAATATATTCTCCTTGCCTCCAAAAAAATGCAAATCAATCCTTACCAGTATAGTACAAACTGCTAAAAAAGAGAGTACATAAATAATCAATGTTGATTGATTGCTACCTATAACTAATCCCCCACTTATTTCTAACACTTTCCAATACTATTTTCGTCATTATAAATTGTAATATATATGTCCAACCTCTAATATTTCATGTATCATAAGTTGTGATTATGTTCTTATTATCGGGGCCATGCCTAGTGTTTTTCTCCTTATTAAAAAAAAGTTGTGATTATGTAACCAAAGCTTACTTTATACACCCTTATTTCTCTCTCGCCTTCTGACGTGAATAACACCTTGCCACTCTTCAAGCCTCCTAATTGGTACATAACTTAGGTCACCATGTTATATGTCTAAACCACCTTAAATGATTCTCTCTCATCTAATCTTCAATAAAATATAGATGTAACCCCTACTTTATTCCTAATTACCTCGTTCCTCATATGTTTTTTTCTTGTGTGTTCACACATCCAAACACTACATGTGCAAAAAAAAAAACCCATTAATATTCTCGTTATACGCAAAAATGAAAAAGTGCATGATCAGTTTAAAAAAATATGAAAAAAACATTTTCATTATTCTCAGTTTGTGAACCTTCCCATTTAAGCCTAAAAGTGTGCATATGTTGAGAAATACTGAAAATTCAAAGGAATAATAACGTCACCTACGTAACTTTTAACCTTTACTTTTTTTAAAAACTGTGCAATATAAAATCTAGCATTCTATATTTTGGAACCAATTTCTTATCGTTATTATAAAATGAAGGAAATATGAAAAAATTTAAGGTATAGCAAGTATTTCTAGAAGTTAAGTAGTGTTATATTCATTTGAATTTCACTTATTTTAAATTATGTTATTTTATATGAACGTATCAGGTTTGAACTAAATCTATCTATATTTATAGGAACTTAATGGCATTGAACTTAATTAATATAAAGTTATTAGAATCTATTGGCTTGATCTTGAACTTAATTTATCTAAACTTATCAAAATTTATTGACCTTAACGTATAATCCCTCCGTCCCAAAATATAGTTCCTGTTTCTATTTTGGGAGTCAAATTTTAAAAACTTTGACCAAATATTCTCATTAATGTATACAAAAAAACATACTCATATGGGGTCTTGTTAGATTCGCCTTAATATGTACATTCATAATATCAACTTTTTATTTTTTTTACTAATACGAAATAGAAGATATTGTAGGTCAAAGGTACATCTTGGAGACTATGCAAAAAGAAACAGGAACTATATTTTGGGACGGAGGGAGTAACTTTTTGTAGTTGTAAATTGTAAATTAAACTTGGGTAGGCCTCCAGTTAGCCCTAAAATGAACTTATCCAAATTTATGACACCTTTTATTTTAGGAGTAAATTTATTAGCACTCAACTAATCCAAAGTTATATTTCTTAAAATAAGTGAAACATGGCGAGGACTAGGTATGGCAATGGGTCCAGGATCCTACCCAGACCCACCCAGACCCTACCCTAAAATTAGGGTATGAGTCTTAATTTTTTGGACCCTATGGGTAAGGGTAGGGTATGGGTCCTAGTACTATCGGGTAAAGGTAAGGTAAGGGTCCACTCCTTAAATACCCAGACCCTACCCAGACCCTATCCATGGACCCACACCAATTAAAATATATTTTTTTATTTTTTTAAAATTAAAATAAATATATATATAAACATATCCTTCCAGTAAAACTAAAACCCTCCCTCACCCAGGATTCTTAGCCGCAAATAAATCGCAATCACGTCTCATCTTTCACTTTACTCTCACTCTCTCAGTCTCTCACTATCGCAGTGTCACTCTCTTCTACTCTCACTCTCTCACTATCACAGTGTCACTCTCTTTATTTATATTTTGATGTATGAGACTTTTGGGATGTGCAAAAACTATGTATTGCTATGGAATGTGACTATGTGATATTATGTATGCTAATTGCAAAATTAATATATAAAATTGTACTTAACGATTTTATATACACGTGAAAATGTAAGCGATTTTTTTTTGTGTTGGACCCATTTTATACACTAGACCCTATCGGTATGGGTAAGGGTCCTAAAAAAATTTACCCTGTGGGTACGGGTAGGGTATGGGTCTACATGTAAAAATTAGGGTATGGGTAAGGGTCTAGCCTTACCCTACCCAGACCCTACCCATTGCCATCTCTAGCGAGGACTACAAACCCTTAGCTTGGTGAATTATCTTCATCAGTTCGTAAAAGTTAAAAAGGTTTGATAAATTTGAAATTTTGTTTAGTGACATACTATTGTTTTATATTAGATTTTATAAAATATATAAATATACTTGAGAGAGTTTAAGCTCAAATCTTGTATCATTCTAAATACTTTACTAAATAAACTTCAGTAATGCTGCTGCTTAAAAACATAATAAACATAACAACCCAAAATATAATGACAGTGGTAAACCTTCGAGTATGCTTAATAATAATGCTGCTTATTACTATATCCTAATATTTTATACTCCAATCTCTCTTGCGGTGGTTTTCAATTAGTGGAATGAGCACGGATTTGTTGGCATTTGTCATGTAGCACAGTAACACTACATTAAAATAGTTTTGTTCGGCCGATTTTGTTCTCCTAGCATTTTGACCACCTTTGATAATTATCAATAGCGCTTGAATTTTTTAGTAAATACCTTTTTGGCTGTTTAGAGTACCTAACTAAGAGTAAGAGTTTGGTCAACAGATCAAAAATGGTTTCCGGAAAATTTTACCCATTCCTTCTAAGGCAGTAGTTATTTTATTTTTGCTTCCAATTGGCTTCAGGTTTGAGCTTTTCTCAGCCTTACAGACTATAAAGAGCTTCCAATTTGGCTTCAGGATAGTGATAACTGATAAACCTGGAGTATGCTTAATAATGTTGTAGGAGTAGGTAAGTGGTTTTGTATTTTTCGTGTGTGCGGGTAGGAGATAAAGTATAGAGAGATTGTGAGGACTATGTAATAAGAAAAAGAAATGAGACAATATTTAAGTAAAGAAATTTGAAGTAATCTTTTAAGAACGGATGGAGTATAAATTGCTTAAAAGAACCTTTAGTTGAAACTGTCCTAAGTTTTCAATTTTTAATTTTGTTTTAAAAAGGAAATTAGAAATTAGATATTTGGAAGTAGAAATATTTACATTATCTTTGGTAGATTGCAAAAATGATTCAATTGGAATAAGCATGAGTTGCTTTTAAGTTATGATATACAATAAACGTAAAAAGGATTGATTCTTTTTTTTTTTTTTTTACAGATTTTTATATGTTGAACACCAATGAGCGGTTAGTTCTACACTTCTACTAAAAGTGTAGCTTATTTTAACATTAATGCGAAGGAGGAAGTTTGTTGGAGTTTATTCAAGGTGTCTTAAATTCAATTAAAAATATTTGACTTATATAGTTATATACTTATATCACCTAAAGCTTTCAAAATTTAGTTTTTGTATTGAAATTAGAAATATGATTTGAAAGTAGAAATTTTCATTGTTTTTTTTAGTTTTCAAACGTGATACAATTGGAATACGGGTATTGTTAATTTGATACAATCAGAAACTACTTGAACTTCCCGTCAAAAAGAAACTACTTGAACTTCTTAATTTTTTGTTTTACTAAATAAGTCAAAACAACTTCAACACACATCTATTTTAAACTATACGGCCAATACGGGTATTGTTATTCCTTGCTTGTTTGGCCTTTATTATGTCGCCATTGGGTGAATAAAATATGGTTACAATCTTACAATGATGTGGGAGTTTAAACTTCTGAAGTAACAATTAATAGATGATATCATGATACTAGTAAATTGAACTAATGAAAACGACTGCATCTTTTAATCAATCATATAACAAGATAACAATATTTATGTAGATGTTTGGTCTATGTTTCCCATCTACCTTCTAGAAAGCGTAGTTAATTATTATTACTATGGAAGTATGGAACCGTGCTCATTTAGCTACAAAAACTAAAAAAAAAAAATTCTAAATGCAAAAACTTAGTAAAGACGGTCCTATACTATATGATCACATATTACATACTTATTCATCTGGGTTGATGTCATCTAACTTAATCTTTAAAGACTTGTAGAGGTTGTACCCAAAAAAAAAACATACATATTCATCTACTATTATCTTTCATAATTATTAGTTAACAATTTTTCAAGTACAAAAGTTACTAAGTTTTTCCCTTTAATTTCACTCTGTAAAGTAAAGCTACTCAGTATTAATTTATCTCTTTAGTTAACATACTTCACTAAAACTTAATTCACTTATTCTTTTATCCCTTTCTCCTATTATTTTACATTTGTTTAATTTAAAAACACCCATAATTAAAGTTACCGGATTTTGCTTCTAGTTAACAATTATTCAAGGTGTCTTAAATTCAATTAATAATTTTTGCTTCATGGTAACTGAATTAATTAGTTAAAAAACTAAAATCTTTGGTAAAAATTTTGGAAGCCAAAATTGTTTGGAAGTCTTTTATATAAGATTGGAAGCAATATTGAAACTAGTTAAACATGTTCCTGAAAATATGGAATTAACTAAAATTGGAACCACCACGTACTGATTTAAGGTACCTGATTGTTTTTTTTTTGGGAATAGGAAAATTATTAATAATAAATCCTCATACGACATATACAACAATAATAACCCTTACGTAAAAGATAATATAAAACATCAATATGATATTTTTCACCCAATTTACTAATATAGATGGTTTAGAACTGCTTTTGATATAGACGGTTTGGAACCATAAACAATATTCGATGACTCAACATCTTTTATGCCTGATGTAATAGTAAATTAAAATATGACCTTCATCTTGATATTTTTGATCTTCAACCAATAAGTATGATTTCCCACATCATCAAACTTCCAAGCTAAATAATAAACCAAGACTCTCAAAGCGAGAGTAGAAAGAACCATCATATTGATGGAGACAATTGATAAATTTGATTGAACTGGAAATGGGCTTGGGCAACCCAATAAGGAAGAGGAGAGTTCGGTCCACATACAAGCCCAAAGGAGGTTCTATACTAAAACCAATTGACAATAGTAGGAGTAGCTCCTCTAGCTTATATTGTGGTACTTTCTCTCATCTTTCTCCAATGTGGGACAACTCACATGTGCACAACATTCATGGGGTTCAACACTCCCCATTACATGTGAGTGTCCTTAGAATTATAGCATACTGGTAAGGTGCATAATAATAATTTTCATTGGGAATGATCGTCCAATAGAGGTCCTATCCAGTTGCTTGACTAATGCCCAATATGAAAAGTCCAACAACTTGGGCTCTGATACCATGATAAAATAGATATGACTGAAAATAGGTCTAGGCAACCCAATACGAAGGAGGAGAGTTCGGTCTGAGCATGATAAATTTGATATAACTGAAAATGGACTTGGGCAACCCAATAAGGAGGAGGAGAGTTCGGTCCACATACAAGTCCAAAGGAGGTTCCATACTAAAACCAATTGGCAATAGTAGGAGTAGCTCCTCTAGCTTATATATTATGGTACTTTCTCTCCTCTTTCTACAATCCTCACAACAAGAGGGAGACACAACTCTCACAACAGGAGGGAATTGTGGTGGAGAATTATTAAAAATAAACTATAGACTAAGAATAAAAATAAACTATAAACTAAGAATAAAAATATGAAAATAACAAAATTTACAACAATTATAATACTTCTGCCTTTTTTTAAGAGTCAAAATTCAATTTAATCTCATATAAGTTGTTGGATGTTGAATACAACAAGACATCTTGTATAAAATCATAAAACATTTTACCTAAATTTCTTATGAACTAGCAACTCATGCAAAAAAAAAAAGCCGAACATGAAGTATAATACATCTATTTTGTTACAAAATCAATTAAAAACACATAGATCATCTTGTACAAGTGCACAAAACATAATGATTTCAAGTATTCAAGATTGGACTCAATCAACTGGCTACCTATCTAATTCCGTTTCAAAAAGTGGTTTATTGAAATTGCTTCAACAGCTTCCCATATATATAGGACTCGAAGCGAAATTAATTATGTAGGTTCCAAAATCGGTGATTTCTATGTTGTTCCAGGAATGGGGTACACAACACGCCCGAAATTGATGTAAGACCATCAACATTAAATGAAAATGGAAACTCGCTATTATAAATGAGCAAAAATATAAGTTTATGTGGTGGAAATATGATCCTCGTAGTTTGAAAGGCATTTAGGACGTAATTGAAGAGGTATGGTCGTATTAGGTGGAAGAGAAAATTACAAATTAGCATTGAGAGAGTTAATTCAAAAGGTGAAGATAGTTTTTTTTTTCTGAGAAGAAAAAGGTGAAGATAACTTATTGGTAAAAGAATTGAGTCAAATTGTCAAAACAAGTATAATGTAAATAAATAGAATGCACGAGAATCAAATGTTGTAATATGTAGATTTCAAAGAGTTAGTTCTCCCTTATCTACTATCCTTTGCATTATATGCAATTCCTCACCTATTCGCTAGGATGGATTACACATTGTCCAAATGACACATATGAGAGTCCCATATTGATAAAAAGGAAGAGAGATGAATTTTCCTTATAAGGCTAAGATTACTCCCGTTATTAGCATATGATTTTAAGATAGAACCTTTTTTGGTCTTATAAAGTGAGTTATCTCTTCTACTGATGGGTGCAGCCTAGGCCTGTTTCTACATTTTCCTTCTCTCTATTTTTGGTTCTTGTTCTCTTCGTAATTACTAACGGATTTCAATCTATGCGACAATCTAAAATTTCCCCAATATTTCGTGTCAATAAACAAAGAGCGATAGAGAGAATCCTCATTTGGGAAAAGCTATATGCAGCCTTAAATAGAAATAAGTTGCATTAATTGATCATTTATTGCATCGGTTAATGCATAATTTTTTAATAAATTCACAACTTATTTCCTTTTTAAGTAGTGTATTTATGTTTTATATGCAATCCTAAGGGTTGCATATAAAAGTTATAGGCTTAAAGAAGTAGAGAAAAGCAAATAAACCGTGTGAAGTTCGCTGATTGCAGATGGCAATAGAAAGTTTGTCTGTTTTTGTCAATGTGTGGTGACTGGTGAGTGGGCAGTCGGTGACTCGGTGCTGCGCCCCTAACCATGCCCACAATATACCACAAAAACAAAGTATAAGCCGCCGAGGTTGACCTGGCTCTTCATAATAAAGTCGTCAACATCACGTGGATTATCTTTACTCTTTAGTACCGTTCCTTCGGCTTTCGCAACAACGCGACACTCTCCCAGCGTGAAACATACTGCCAACATTGATTTCCCATTGGAAAAACCAGTACTCAATAATTATCATGTTAAGATACTCTAGTACGCCACTATGATAATCAATAATTTGGCTTCTTCTGTAGGGTGTTGTATCAGAAACAGATATGCTAGTACCCCACTACCAGTATTTGAGTCTTTCCCCCTAGATGGAGCATTGGTGTGTGTCCGAGAGATAGGGGTTCGATTCTTGTTGGAGATGTGTATGAGTTATGGGTAAGTTGTAAATAGGACATCGGACATCATTGTACTTTACATTATATATTCTTTCATAAATTGGGATATTTTTTTTGCACATTGTTTTCCTGAAGTTTTCGATGAGATTGTCTCAGTCGACTGATAAGCCCATTAGAGGCAATTCTTGGGCGGTGTAAACTGAGCGACCACGCATGGCCCGGGAAAATTGGAGCCCCAAATGAATATAATTCTAGTTTTCGTAATATATGGAATACCCTTGCGTTCGATTCTTGTTATATACAATTTTTTTTTTTTTTGTTCAGGAAAGATAATTGGTCCGAAGACCAACCCCTACTAAATTTCTTAGCACAGCACACCATTTCGTTATTTGGGTAGAGGGGATTTATACCCACAAGCAAACATTTTTATACAAACTCCCCAAATTGGGGAGTGCTGAGAGTCGAACACCCGACCTTGTGGTTGGGAGGTGGGAGCACCAACCATTGGGCTCCCACGAGGACCTCTTGTTATATACAATTTTGAAACTTGACACATCTTTTTTATTTTGTCTATAACTCTTTTTAATTTTTCGAGACAATAACTTACCTTTTGAGTTTCTCCAAAAAGCTACTCTCCCAAATTTTTCAATCTATATTCTACGTTGTCATCCATTAATTCTCCACTCCAACCCAACTAGCTCTCTCTCATTATGAAAAAGCCACCATATTCTAATGGTAATTTTTTTCCTTATTTGTTTTTCAATTTTATTTGCTTTTAATTAGTACTTTCAATAAGTAGTTATAATTGATATAATCCTTTCATATTGGCCATAACCATTTCTTTTATCCCCTTGATATTGGGTTCATATAACCAACTAGTACTTTGAATTAGTAGTTATAATTGATATAATATAATACTTTAACATTTTTTTCTCATTTCCTTTTCTCTCTACTCCAATTTTAAGAACCCAAGCTGTTATTTGAAGCATTTTGTTTTCTTTTACTTTTTTATTCCCTTTAAACTGAGCTATTTACATTTATTGTCACTCCTCTATTATTTTACTTCAGATTTTTTTTTTCATTTGCTTCCAATTTCCAGTTTCCAAGCAGCTAATACTTCAACTGTTTTACTATAAATGTTCCATTTTATATTTTAAAACTATTTACATATTCGACTTTGACCATCCTTTTGTGATTTATATGTACGAAAAAAGTATAGTCAATGGAATCTTCAACAATTTTTATAGTCCTTCATTTCGTAAATCTATATTTTTAAATGCTTAAAGAAGTACTCCTTCTGCATTTTTCTAGTTTATCTGTTTTGACTGTGCGCGTTTGCTAATGCACTTATTGACCTAAAATATTTTGTATTACATATTAGTAAAAATTATAATGATTTAATATTGATAAGACATTCATTGAGACGAAACAAAAAGACTCCACATGACTATATTTTTTCTTATATATTGAGAAGAATTTAGAAGATTATCTCCAATTGTGATTTATAATGTCAAGATTATTCCAAGTGAGTAAACTAAAAAAAATATAGAGGGAGTATTAAATAGTTTCTAACTAATTTCAATATCATATGCTTGCTCGTGTATTTTACGTCCTGAGTGTTAATTATAAAATATACAGGATCTAGCTATATTTTGATATGATAATTATTACTCTTATTTAATTTCATAGGTAGCACTAATTATAATTCTTCTTAATTTATATATTTAGAAGTGTATACCAACAAGTTCCTCTTTAACTTTTGTTTGTAATTTAAACTAATGTATTGATTTTTTTTTATCAATTATTATGCTCATTTTCTCAAACAAATTAAAACACCACGTGAGTCAAATCTCGGATCTTCCATTGTGCATAAAGGATCATAAATTGATAATGGAACACAAGGTTATATTAGCATGATTATACAAAGGATAAAAAGCAACTTCAGAAACAATCTGAATTCACAAAAATTTGATTGATTATTGAGTACTCCCTCTGTAATTTTTTATCTTTCCTACTTTGACTTTGCACGTTTACCAATACACTTATTCTACCTTAAATATCTTCCATTACATATAATTAGCAAAAATTATAATAATTGAATATTAATAAAATACTCATTGAGACGAATCAAACAAGACCCACATGACTATATTTTTTCTTATATATTGAGAAAAATTTAAAAGATTCTCTCTAATGGTGAATAGTATCAAGATTCCAAGTGAGAATGATAAAAAAATACAGAGGGAGTAATAATCAAGTCTAATCTAGAATTTTAGTGATGATCGTGCAAATTAAAGGAGATCACACGTGATCACAAAAATTAGAATTTCAGAACGAATGATAGAGGGATGTTGTTTGGTTAAATTTAAATATTTAACAATGAGTTATTGTTTGATACTTCTCTGTTTTTAATTACTCGCAACATTTACTTTGTACAAGTACCAAGTCGAGGATAGAAATATAAAAAAAGAACACCATATACTAGGAGAGATAAAAATTTTATATATTGCGAAAATAGAAATGTTGCAAAGTCATAATAGAAAGTTGCCAAAAATGAAAAACTTTACTAGTAACAAAAAGGGAAAAATATTTAAACTAGCTAAATTCTTCTCATCAAATAAATCAATATTAAAGTCACGGATGAATCGAAAAAGGAAGAGGTTTTTGGTCGGAGAAATGTTTGTTATTAATGAATGATTACAGCTAATCCCAAGACAGTACGTGTAAATTATTGATACTGATTGACATTCACGCGCATGATCAACGACTATCAGAAGTTTGAGTCGTCAGTCATACTGGTAATGGGCAGTGTCAGTGGGGACCTTCTTTGCTGGAGGTGGGTTACTCATGATTGACCACTGACTAGTTATTTTCCATGATTTCTCAATTTATTGGCTTTCTATATCAAAGCTATGTGCCTACGTCCTTCCAGATCTTCAACTTTTTTTTTTCTAGAAGAAAGAATTCAGAAGGCACCAAAGAAATCATACAATGCTCTAAAATACAAAAAGTTCTCTCCCCATATTGGCGTTGGAAGACAATCCTCAAAGTTTAAAGAAGATGGTGGGAATTAATAGTCTAAATTTACATGTTTATAGATTATGGGAAAAATGAAATCTAATAATCCAGTATTTGATCAGTCTTCTTAAAATAGCCCCACCTTTTGCTTATTTACAAATAATTCAACCTTTTGGGGTTGTCTTCTCATAATGGTCCATGACCTTTTCGTGACCGGTATAACAGGTTAAGTGTAATACGTGTGCACACTCTAATTGGTTCGTCCATTTTTTTAGCTTTAAGAAACTCCCCTCCCTCTCCTCCCTACTGGCAAGCACGACCCATTCCACAGCCGTCCTTCGTCTCCTCTACCGCCGCCGCTCTTTCCCTCTCACGCGCCACCCCTGCCCTTTTCCTTCACCGACGACACCTTTCCACGGCCCACCAGGAGGGAATCGAGTCGAAGAGCTGGGCAATAACCATGGCTTCGTAGCGAATACCAAAACCCTCCTCTCTCTCGTCCCCACCGGCCACCACGACCCATTCCATCACTGCCGCTCTTCCTCTCTCTCTGGCAACCCCTCCCCTCAAGGAATTTTTTTAGGTGGGGTGGGGTTGTTTCTGGTAGTGCACTAGTGGTTTTAGATAGGGTGGGGTTGTTCCAGGCTGGGGGTGGGGTGAGGTTATTTCGGGTGGTGTTTGGGCTGGTAGTTTTGGGTGGGATTGGTGCCATGGGTGGAGGGGTGGTGTTGTGGTGACCAAGTGGTGGTGGTTACGGGAAGAATGAGGAGGAGGAGAGAGAAGCAAGTAGGAGGAAACAAAAGAAAAAAATTACTTGAAATTCAGGTCACAAGTCATCTAGGACCATTATACGTACGAGAAGACACCCCCAAAATGTTGGATTATTAAAAAATAACTCATAAGTGGGACTATTTTAAGAAGATCGCTTAAAGGTTGGATTATTAAAATTCAATTTTCCTAGATTATATAAGAGAAGTATGTTTTTTAAATATTAACAGAAATTCTTGAGTGAAATATATATATATATATGGAAAATTTCATAAAACTACCTTTTATAATCAAATTTTTTCAAAAAACTACCTTTTAAAAATTTTCTTTCGAAAGACTACCTTATATGACAAATTTCTTTCAATATACTACCATTTTACTAAAGAGGTTAAATCACAATAATTGAATCACCAATTAATCGTTTTTCTTTCTTCACCTCTTGTTTATTTCCTCTTTTCTCGCTACCCCACAGACAGCAACACCTACGATGATTGTCATTTATCGGTTAGTATTAAATATAAATGTAAAATGATAGTATTTTGAAAGGAATTTGTTATATAAGGTAGTTTTTTGAAATATAATTTTTAAAAGGTGGTTTTTTGAAAAAAGTTGGTTATAAAAGGTAGTTTTTTGAAATTTTTCCATATATATATATATATATATATATATATATATATATATATATATATATATATATATAACTCAAGGTAAACAATTGCCATGCTACCACATGTTCTCCCCCCTCCTAAGCAATTGACACAAATTAACAATAAAAATGTAGGTGTTAAGACTTGAACCCACAACCTCTCCTTTGAGATACAAATGCACTAACCAACTCATCTACAAGTTCATATTGATTTTTATGTAAGTAGAAGTAATTATGCTTCTTAAGTTGACACACCAATTCGACTCTTACATTAATTGACTTATCAAGTATGAGTAAATGAGTAATATACTAATATATATATCCCCATATTACAAGTTATATTACCTATCAAGTTTCCGTTTATCATTATAGTGACAGTAAAACATCAAATCAACTTTGATGTATTATAAAAATCTCTAATAAGCCTACCAGACCTTAATTTATGCTTAGCCTTTAACAAGATAGAAAACACAAATATTAATTATCTGAACGAGAAATTTGCGAAAAATATATTGTAGTTATTTTTAATCAATGTATAAATAGGAACGAAAATGTAACGTGTCTTTATGACCCGAAAAATGATATTACAAACTTTGTCGTATCGAATCAACTAATTTAAAGGACCGGTCAATTGTATGATATGAGTTTGTGAGAAGGGGGTAACTATTTGTCTTAAAAGACACTTATAAATTTATATATGAGTGATTTATTAAGATAAAAAGCTACCCTTTAGACCCAGGTAACCTTTTGTCCTAAATGGGTCCCTTTTACTTATATTTAACTAATTCAAGTGACTCATTTAAGGTAAGCAACTATTCTTTATTTATAAAGGACTCATTTTAACTTAAAAGAGTGACCCATTTTGCAAAAAGTGAATGATATCACAATAAATTTATTATGCACCCGGTACTCAATACTATTGAAAGTTATGAAGCATTGGAGGTAGTTACGTGTCATCTAAATGCATACGCTGATATGGAGGCATGTATTTCCATTAATTTCATTAAAAAAAAAACAAACGAATTATAGGCAATGACCTGACGCATCGCACGGGGTAACAACTAGTTATTATACTATAACTTATGGTGTAACAACCAACAAAACAACCACTTCTCTTCCCCCCTCTCTCTCCTTCCTCCCGTTACAAAATTTTTATTTAACTCTTTCGAATCTCTCTCTCTTCAACTCCACCCCTCTTTGCCATTATTATCCCGTCTCAAGCTCAAACCTCCACCTACACCTCTTCTTTCCCTCCCCTCTTTTCAAGTTAATCTCTTTGGCCTTCGCATTTACATCAGTTCCTTAATTTTTATTATCTCTCCTGTTGGGTTTGTGGCCCAAATTCTAGCCCAACACTAAATATCTCGATTGGTATGCATTATAATAATCTCTCAAGGTTATCTTTGTTTTGGTATATTATGGAGCAATCTAGAATTCCATTTGGTAAGATACTAGATAGTTCAAGCTCCTTGCATAGGTCGACAAGTTTTGACTATACACACTAGATCATTCTGGAGCATGTGAAACAAAGATAGTTCTACCACTTTCCTATGCATTTGTTCAACCGACATCAAGCCCTATAAATTGGGAAGATGGGCATCCATTTGCACCACCAAAAATAATCAACCAACTCCACAAATCCAAGAAGCCATACATACATTCAAGCCTTCCTACAATACTAACCCTCCTTTCTTAGCCCACCTTGTATTATTAATCCACTATTCTTCTTTGTAATACTCCTTTGTGAGTTTATTGTATAGTGAGAGTCTTATTGTATTACTCACCCTAATAATAGGGTTCTTGTACTCTCATATTTCATATAGTGGATTTTGGGTACTCGTCGTCCGTGGGTTTTTTGCCTCTATTTGAGGATTTTTCCCACGTTAAATATTGCGTGTCTACTTTTACTACTTTGCTTGCTACATATATACCAACTCTATTATTTTGCTCAATCTCTACATCTTTAATATGCTTTCGCTACGCACTCACAACCCTAACAAGTGGTATTAGAGCCAAGGTTATTTAGAGTGTTATTATATCAAAGATGTCTTCAGTTGCGAAGTTCGAGATTGAGAAGTTTGATGGAAATATCAGTTTTAGCATCTGGAAAGTCCAGATGAAGGCCGTTCTCACACAGAGCGGATTAAAAAGGGCACTTGATGGCAAACAGAAAAATCCATCTACTATGTCCGACGAGCAATGGCAAGAGTTGGATGAAAAAAGCATTATCTACAATCCAACTATGTCTAACTAAGGAGGTACTACGCGAGGTTATTCACGAGGAGACCGCTGCAGGGCTATGGTTGAAGCTCGAGTCCTTCTACATGACTAAAAGTCTCGCTAACAAACTCTGTCTCAAGGAAAGACTTTACACTATTCGGATGGCCGAAGGTACTTTTATCCAATCTCATCTTAGTGAATTTAATTCTATTATTATTGATCTTGAAAATTTGGATGTCAAGATTAAAGATGAGGATAAAGCCGTGTTATTAATTGTCTCCCTATTTCAGGGGAAACTGAAAATGAAATGGGGGAAAAGGGGTTTGCAAATGTGCCCAAGTGACAACGAAAATTCCCGAGAAAACACAAAAAGGCTAAACTGCATAGAAGGGAAATAAGGGTGATGAGAATCAGGTTAGAGGAGCTACCTCCTTCGTATAAGCACTTCAAGGAAATCATGTTATATGGTAACAATGATACTTTATCTTTTGAAGATGTTAAATCTCATTTACTCTCAAAAGAAAAATTTGACCTTGAAGTGCATTCCAATGGTGATGCCGAAGGATTAAATGTAGGAGGGAGATCACACGGAAAAATAAGTACCAAAAATGGGGCCATATCTAATGGGCATAAATCTAAGAATTTATGCAAATATTGTAAGAAGCATGGGCACGATGTTTCTTATTGCTTAAAATTAAAGAAAAAGTTCGAAAGAGAAGAAAAAGAGAAAAAAGCATCGGAAACTGCACAAGCCGATTTTGGTGAAATAGAATCCGATGATGTTCTTTTGGCTACTTCTCCTGGAAGAAGTAGAACTCCTAATTGGGTGCTTGATTCCGTTTGCACCTACCATGTGTGTTCTCAAAAGGATCACTTTATCGATTATAAATCGGTGAAGAATAGATCCGTCTCTATGGGCAACGATTCCCGTTGCAAAGTTCATGGTATTGGCTCTGTTCGGATCAATACACATGATGGTAAGATCAGGACTTTGTCTAATGCTCAATATGTTCCTGATCTAAAGCAGAACATCATTTCTTTGGGCCCTCTTGATTCTAAAGGGTGTAAGATTTCGGCTCAAGGTGGAGTACTTAAAGTCTCCAAAGGTGCTCATGAACTTATGAAGGCCATCAGACATAGAAATCTCTATGTATTACAAGAGTCTTCTATTATGGCTTCTTCTTACACAACCCCGGTTCGGCATCAACGCCTTCATAAAACGGGTTCCAACATGCCACGTTACTCTAAGCCCAAGTTACAATTGGGTCATGGTGACATATCTGCTTAATACCCTTCGTGGTTCATACGACGAGTACATATAGAATTTGGTCCAAGGTGGAGATTATTGGGTTTGTGGCTCAAATTCTAGCCCATCACTAGATATATGGGTTGGTATGCATTATAATAATCTCTCAAGGTTATCTTTGTTTTGGTAAATTATGGAGCTATCTAGAATTCCATATGGTAAGATACTAGATAGTTCAAGCTCCTTGCATAGGTCGGCAAGTTTTGACTGTACACACTAGATCATTCTGGAGCATGTGAAACAAAGATAGTTCTACCACTTTCCTATGCATTTGTTCAACCGACATCAAGCCCTATAAATTGGGAAGATGGGCATCCATTTGCACCACCAAAAATAATCAACCAACTCCACAAATCCAAGAAGCCATACATACATTCAAGTCTTCCTACAATACTAACCCTCCTTTCTTAGCCCACCTTGTATTATTAATCCACTATTCTTCTTTGTAATACTGCTTTGTGAGTTTATTGTATAGTGAGAGTCTTATTGTATTACTCACCCTAATAATAGGGTTCTTGTACTCTCATATTTCATATAGTGGATTTTGGGTACTCGTCGTCTACTCGTCTGTGGGTTTTTTGCCTCTATTTGAGGATTTTTCCAACGTTAAATATTGTAGGTCTACTTTTACTACTTTGCTTGCCACATATATACCAACTCTATTATTTTGCTCAATCTCTACATCTTTAATATGCTTCCGCTGAGCACTCACAACCCTAACATCTCTCTTTCTCTCCCCTTCTTTCGATTTTTTCCCTCGATTTATTTCGAATAATAACTTCGATGATATACAATTCTCAGCTTATCTTCCGTTAGGTCAGCTTTGAATGCTGCTTTTTGAGTTTTGCAGTTGAATTTTGTTGGTTGAGGTCAGAGATGTAAGTTTCAGAGTCGAACTTGGGAGAGAGAAGAAGGTATTTTTTGAACCAGTGGACTCGGATCCATCCTCGATTGGGTCGCCGAATAGGTCGATGTGTTATTCTGGTGTTGGAGATGGTGATGGTGATGGTGATGGTGATGGTGATGGTTGTGCTAGATCCACTGAAGCATATGTTGTTGTATCTCTAAGATTAACAAAGTCATTATAATCAGGGGCGGATCCAGGATTCGGGAAGAGGGGTAGCGCAATTTTACAATACTATCGTAGTTTTTAGCCAAGCAAATAAACATTTGGATGAGCTTTATATTTTTTTGTCTCGACAAGCTTCATAGAAAGTTATCTCATTGAAAGTGTTCACATTCCAAAACGATTAGTAACTTATTCAGTAACAACCTTTCACTAATAAATTTAGTAATATATCATTCCCAAATTTACAATGAAGTATGAACCATTCATTTAATAATAATTCTTTCATAACAATTTATTAATAACTCATTTCCACAAATCGTTAACAATCTATCAACTACTAACAATCCATTCCCACAATAATTACAATAATAAATTAACAATTCTCTAAGAACTCACTCACTAACAATCATTCACCAATAAATTCAGTAACATAGCATCCCCAAATGTACAATAAACCATTCATTCACTAATAATTCATTCCTAAAAATCCATTAATAACTCATTTCCATAATATTAACAATCTACCAACTAAAAGTTCTCATTCACTAAATTCATTAATCCCAATTTTCAAGATTGTGTACAACTGTTGTAGACTCGAGCCCCAAAACCAAAGGAGACAACAACTAAAATTGGGATTCAAATAAAATTGTGTGATCATGAGAGTTGGATTTTTGGGTGGATTTAGGCGGCACAACTAAAATTGGGATTCAATTAAAATTCAGAGATCCAACTAAATAATCACTGAAAAAAAAACCTCATATCCACAATCACACGGACGGCAGCTCTGGCAAGCGGTACTGGCGGCGGAAGGCTTTGGCGTGGTGGGTCACCAAGCGCTAATCAGCAGCGAAGAATGACTTCACATTATGCAGCGAAGAAGAACGACCCAAAGTCAAAGAATGGCGCAAATCCTTCACCACTCACCAGACGAAGATCGAAGTCTAAGAGGCAAAGACGAGGTGGCACAAAGCCTTCACCACTTACTGGTAAGTGAAGCGACATCAACGAGTAGAGTTGTAGAGGGTCTGGGAGAGTGAGAGGAAGAATAGCGCAAGACTCAAGACGCGTTTAGGTTAACTTAGGATTTCTTTTTCGATTTTTTTTTTCAAAAAACAGGGGTAGTGCTACCCCTTGTTACCACGTGGCTCACTGATTATAATCTCTGTTTATGAGATTGACGAGCTGATGCTTCAGCGAAAGATAGATGCGAGTGAAGCTGCTATCGAAGAGTGTCGAATGGTACAAATTCAGTGGCAAAACTATCATTACAATTAGTTCTCATTACCTCCTTTTGGGTAAAACATATCAATAATGACATGAAATATATCTAAAAATGATATGAAACAGTTCCAAAATGATACAAAATATATCTATAATAATGATATGAAAGAGTTTTATAAATGACATGAAACAAATTTAAAAATGACATGATCAAACAATTCATGAAAGCGTTTTATAAATGAAATCAAACAAAAGTGAAATGACATAAAACAGATCAGATTTAATATGAAAACTTATGACAAATTGACATCAGAAAATATAACTCGAATAACATGAAATAAATGATAAAATAACATCAAATTCATATCATTGTTTGTGTCGTACATGTCATTTTTGTTGGAGTCTGTGTCATTATGTGTACGTGAGATTTTGTTATACAATAAGTTATGGTGTAATATGTTACGCTTTCAAATATTCATCTTAAACAATAGAGCTCGTGGGAGAGAGTGGTGTGGGATGAGGGTTTGTGGTTCTTTTTACACCCCTGTTTAATTTTGGCTTTGATCATTTACATCTATTTTGCAGCTTGTGGAATAAATTCACCGTTGCTTATTGATATCCAAGATTATGTCTTATGGCCTAATTTTTTGTCCAACCAATTTCTACTTTTTGAATTATCTAAAAAGTTAGTAAACACCTCCAATTCGAGTTTTATTTCTCACTCCATCTGATCTATAGTAAGTGCACACAAAAGGCTATTGGGGTGGACGACTAACGAAAATCTATAGTGATGTTACATATTTTTATTTTCCCCCACTCTCAAAGTGTATTCCCGCAAACCCAAGTCGGATCAACCTGTGAGAGGTTCCGGTTTGGTAGGACCCTTCATCTTATCATGGGGTCCCCAGTGGGGGCCAAAAAAAATGGTGATGTCACATATTGAGATCAGAGGATTATTTTTTTTTGTATCCGTGTAACTTTTTTCGTAGCTTATGAATAACATATATGTAGTATTTGGGTGTGACTTAAGATTTATGGAGATAAAGGTGCAAACGAGGCATCCAATATTAAATACAATTCCAATAGATGTGTTTTTTTTTGGTGCAAAAAGAGAGGAACAACCTCAAGAAAACATAAACATAAAAACTAATACAAATAAAATTAGGGGGATAAAGCGTGGCATAGCCACTCCTACATTCCACTAGATGGGTGATTGGTGAGTGATGTGGGTTGTGAAATTTTTTACATCTACCGCAATGCAATCATACATCCATTTGACAATACCAAGCAAACTAGTGTTCAATGAAACTTTTCTTTCCTGCCATGGATTAATATTTAGGTATGAGGTACCCCTTAAAATTAACACAAAGATCTTCAAACTCATTCACCCGAATATGAAGATTAAAATTATTTATGAATTGCTTTAAGGTTGTGAACGGGAGTAATATAAAAAAAGGGCTCACTAACTTATCTATACCCATTAAAAAGCCACAAGCTTGGCTACTGTTCTTAGGAACAGTGCTTTGACGCATCTGCCCTCCTGACTTTACAGAACTACTTCCTGCCCTTCCTTTCTCCCGTTTTTCCTCTGCAGTCTGCACCCTCCATCTTCATTCTTCATTCTCCTCCCTAACCTAGATAATTCCCCTTCATTTTCTCTCTCCTCTCCTCTTCTTGTCATTTTCGACCAGCCCCTCTTACAGTCCAACTCTCCCCTCCATTCTCATTTTCTCAATCTTCTTCGTCTCTCTCCTCTTTTTTCTTCTCACCATTTTTATCTCTTCTTTTACGGGTTCAAGAAGCAATTCAAGCAGTGGGAGCCATGAAATCAGTGAGCAAGTTGCAAAATCCACTGCGATTTAGGGCTAGGAAGAAGAAGAGAATGGAGCTCGGTGGTGGTTGTGGTGGCGCGCGAGGGAGGAGACCGAAGCCGATGACATCAAGAAGCCGTTGATCAACAAGCGCAAACCCAAACCCACCAAGCTCAGGTTTCCTCATTTTTACTTTTTTCTTTTGAGTAATACTCTTTTTTCGGGTGAAAACGAGTTGTGTTTTTGAAGCAACTCTCATCTGGGTTACTTCTAAACACTGGTTAGTTTTGTTTTTTCATTCATTTGTTATTGAAATTTCCATCTTTTTAGTGAACCCATTATAGTTTGCATTTTTATGGAATGGGAAATGTCGATTTTTATTGATTAAAGCTTGGCTCTTAAGGACTAGGATCATTGAAATTGTTTATTATCGAGTTTTATCTGTATGTAATTTCTGATTTCGTATTCGAAGAATTGAGTTTAATCTGCCTTGGTAAATTTTCTTGGATGAATTGAGGATTACATGTTCTTTTTGGAATGGAAAATTATTATCATGGCTTTGAGAAATTGCTTGCTTTTTAGCAAAAGCTACATAGAGTGAGCCTCTAAACATGTGATGATGGTTTTATAGCTATCTCATGGTTTCTTAATCTGTTATTCATTGATCTTTTGGCGGTAGACTTGGGTTACGTGTGTACATGTCTTATCAATAATTATGCCTTGGCAAGCTCTACTTAACAGGAGGAAGAAGAATGGAGGAGGAAAGGGAGAGCTAATGTAAGTTCATCTTCATTTCAACCATCTTTTCCCTATTTTCAGATGTTTTTTTATTGCTAAGTTATTGGAAACGTGACAAAAAAACAGAGTAGATATTTGAAAAATAAGAAAAAGATGCAAACTTTGGGCATTTCTCCTGTGATTTAAAGAGAAACATTTGAAGATCTAAGCTTTGTTGGTTGTTGTTGAGTTTTTTTAGAGTGATATCAGTATGAGAAATGGTGGGATACTTTTTATTTAGGAGATCTTAATGTTTGATTAAGGCTGTCTAAAAGTCATACTTTTGACAGCTCGTGCATCACATGTTGCTTTGTCTTGTTGAGATAAGATTGGAATTTGGTTGGATTTGAGGAATTAATTGAGGCTGGTTTGTTTTGAGGTGATAATAGGTCTCAATTAATGTAAAAGTTGTTTTTGCAATGTGGTTGATAATATGAACCAAATTTGTTCTTTTCCACTAATTTGCTTGTATAAAGAATGTCAATATTAGGAATTGTCATATGTCTCTTATGTTCCCTTTGTTACATTTGATCCTGTTTGTTTAGGCTTTACATTGTAATTCTAAAATGTATGCTTGTGGTGTTATCGTTTCTGCTTTGCCGAGATATAATCCATCGTTTCTATTTAGGTTTTACATTTAAATCCACTCTCTGTCAAGGGAATGAACAATATTATGGTATTCCTATTACTATTTGTAGCTGTTTCTAATGTATCCATAATGTTATTAGGTTGTTCCTCTAAAACACTTCCATGAAGTTGTCAAGAAAAATGGTGTTGGTTTAACTTTTGCATGCATGGGAATGACCTCGTTTATGGACGGTCCCATTGCTTGAGTCTAAGTCGACAGGAACAGGCGAGATCGAGTCTTATTCCTGACTTATCAACTCTAAGGACAATCCCATGGTAACTATATTCAGTAGCACTTATGTAATTTCCCCCCTCCTCCATAACTCACTCTTCCCTCCATTTTGTCTATTTTTTACCTCACACTCTTTTTGTGGTCATTTCTTTGTGTTGCATCTTGTCCTTTTGTTGTTGATTCCGTAGCTTTGAAAATATGATTTACCTGTTGAGTTAACTCTCCATCCAATCATTTCCTTGAAGTTCAGTTGGCATGTACGATGACTCGATGAGTCTCTAAATTGGTGTTCAGATAAATCTTTTCATGAACCTGAGCTCTATAGCTATTTTGTTGCATGTCAATGCACTATGCACAACTATAGATTTTGTTTATATTTTATGTTGAATACCGAAATTTTCCGTATATAATATACGCTTCTAGATTCTTCATCACTTGGATACGAGAGAGAGGAGGAGATGGGATATGTCTTATCCATAAAATTTGCATCGGATGTCAATTACATGAATGAGTATTGTAGTGTAGGGTGAAATCGACTATTCTCGTAGTTTTTCATTCCGTTGGGCTTCATGCTAGGCTTTACTGCTAAAGATATTCCATAAATCATTAAAATCATTTCTTTTGTTTCCAAGAATCTCAAAAGCAGATAATTTTTATTCCTTTTCTAGGTGTTCTTTTGAGATATTTTCGTTGTTCATTCATTTGTTATAGTCCATTCGATACATATATGCATCTTTGCTTGTTGTCTTTACGAATGGGGGACATTGATTTTCGTCTACCTTATAAACATACTCGGTTCTTCCGCTTCCTTGTCGGGATAGAAGGTGAAGAGATGGTTTTATCTCGACATCTATCTCAAGCCTGGTGAACCCTGGGAATATTGTCCAAGGGAGGCATTGAGGAGGGTTGCAAAAGTTCTGAAAGAAGAATTTAATATGGTGTGCTTTTTATATATTGCCTTAAATTGTTGGAATTTGGCTCTAGCTCATTCTATCTCTCAATGCCTTACATTGCATGTTTAGTAAATGAATGCAGGCTTTGAGAATGAATTTTATCTCCTTAGACCATTACAAGGTTATTACATTAATTCTTCTGTTTTTTTCTTCATTTCTCTTTCATTTTTGTTTTGAATTCCAAATTATCTACTAATAGAAAAATTGTGTAGGGATGGAAGAGAAGAATGGGCCGATTTGATTTATTCCCATATTGTTTAACTTCATCATTTGATGCAGCTTCTGCCATCCTTAAGAGCAGGTACGTAGTGAATATCATCCAAATATTCATTATCACAAACACATGTAGTGGATCAAAATTGCATGATTGGAATTTGGAAGTGTGACTTTATTTCTGTTTTGGTTTATATTCTTATTACGTATCTACATCCATATGTTGGGTTATCTGAAACTACATCAAAAACGTTTATTTTGTTTACAAGCTTAGATGTTGATAGAAGTTTATCTTAGTTTTAGTGATATTAAAAACTATGGAACGGATAAGAACTACATGTTGTGGAAGTGTAAAAACATAACGAGGGGTTTTGGAACTATTTTCTCTCCTGATTATGTGGGCGGTTCTGACTTTGGTGGTATTGGACAAGGTGCATGTTGTGATTTCTTTAATTTGTTTGTCGAAGATAAAATGTTTTCATTAAGCTCATCTATACCCATTAAAAAGCCCCCCAACAAAACGTGAAAATCATAAAAATTCCGTTTGTTAACTTTGTGTTCGTCGCAATTTACCCCAGAATTATCGAATTGCTATTTCGATTTTATCTCAATTGCAATTTTCTTGAATTGGAAACCCTAATCATTTCGGCCAACGCCTCCTGCCATCCTCTCCCCTCCATTCTTCATTCTTCAAGCTTAGCGATTTCGAAACCCGTGATGCCGGAGATATCGAATTCGAGGAAAATCACCCAAAATTTGTAGCATTTTGCGTGAACCCAGTTCATAATCGACCATGAAATTGAAGAATTTGGAGCAAAGTTAGCACCTTTTGTTCTTCGAAAATCATGACGTGGTACAGAAATTCAAGGTTTGTTTGTCTACAATGCTTTAAAAAACAACTTGCGTTTGAAAACATGTGTTACTATTCCAAGAGTTGATTCCAATTCCTATTCTTTGTTCTACAATCAATCAAATAAGTGTTGTGGGTTATTTGGGTCTCCTCCTATTTCTGCAAAATCTGGGTATTTGAATGGGTTTAAACATCATCAAAATATTAGCTTTTTTTCTGGTATTGCAAGGAGAAATTATCATGGTGTTAAAACCCAAGTAAGTGTTGAATCATGGCTGCAAAAATTACAGGTTCTAGGCTGACTGTTGCTTTGGCAGTCTTGATTCTTTAGCATATATATGTATCCATTTTGGCTTACCCTGTTGTGTTGTTGACATTTTCGATCAGTGGTATGCATTGATCATCAATTCTGTCCGTAGTTTATTCGTTGGCTGGGATTCTTTCAGGTAATGGCTCCGAAACAGCCGAACACGGGTCTCTTTGTTGGCCTTAACAAGGGTCACATTGTCACCGAGAAGGAATTGGCCCCAAGGCCATCTGACAGAAAAGGGGTAAGCGAATGATATTGGAAGTTTTAATTATGATTTCAGTTTCAACCAGAACAAAATTAAAACACCATCCTGTTTCTTTGTAACACATACATCCATTATGTCTGTGATTTATGTATACCGTGGAGTGTTGACTTATAACGTGCTAGACAGAAAACAACTAAGAGGGTCCACTTTGTGAGGAGTCTCATCCGAGAGGTTGCTGGTTTCGCTCCATATGAGAAGAGAATCACTGAGCTGTTGAAGGTTGGTAAGGACAAGCGTGCCTTGAAGTTGGCTAAGAGAAAGCTCGGAACTCACAAGAGGGCAAAGAGGAAGAGAGAGGAGATGTCTACCGTTCTTAGGAAGATGAGGTATATAGCGCCGGCACATTTCTTGTTTCTGATGGTAGCTTAGAGTAGTTGATAGAGCTTGACTAATCTGTTGCTAATTTTTCATCTTGTTTCCTGGCAGGTCTGCTGGAGTTGCAGAGAAAAAGAAGTGGTATGTTCTACAAGGAGTTCTGTTTTACTTAACTTTATGGTACTTTTAGCAAATCCTCTCATTTTAGGTTTCTATTTTTCTGATTCAATATTTTCCTACCACTTACTGACTTACATGATGTCAATTCTCATCTTTTCCGTTTATTTTCGGGTTCACGAATTTCATTTTGATGAAGTGCGATTGAGAAGAAGGAGAGGGAAGACCGGATCTGAAAGCAACAGGGGACTTTGATCCGAATTAAAGCAAAGAGGTACTCTTTTAATTTGATTTACTTGCATTAACTGTCTCTCGTAATTTGGTACATTTATTGATTCAAAGCCCTAATTTTTCATGGTTTAGAGTTTAATTTAATTTTCCTTCCTTTTGATGTTGTTGTTCTAAGGAAGGAAGAGACTGCTATCATTGTTCTTAATATCGCACTGCTGCTATAATACAGACAAAAAAAATAATCAATGTCAACTTTCTCTCTCCTCAACTTCAAACCATCATCAATGGCGGCATCTTCCTCTTCTTCTCTCTCCTCAGAAACCCAACTCAAAGAACACCCTTACCAAAACAATCTTTTACCCGGCCCAAAAGGAGCCTTCAAAATCCGTCAAGTAAACAATGGGATATACGTTCGGGTCGACATACCCGGAGTTCCACCCGACAAACTCAAGCTCAACAAGTACAGTGACACTCGTACCGTCACCTTCTCCGGTACTGCACCCATTGTCTGGAAAAACAGACTCCTCCGACAGTTTATGGCGGTTAGGTTGTCCTTGACCGTGACCCTAATGTTATCACCATTAAAACTGTACTTAAAAAAGATCGTTTAAGAATGTTTTTTCCCAACTGTGATGGTTCTCTTCACTGTCTTTCATCCAAGAAATCTTCCATGAATAATGTTGTTCGTGATGATGATAATTTGTCTAATGATCACCTCATTTTAGATGAAGGTTATTTCTCTTTTCTCTCATCTCTATATTTTTTTGGTTTATTTTTGGGTTTGAAATCTTGTTAATTATTGGTTTTTTTTTTAAAAAAAATTTGTTGTTTAGATCTTTACGAGGACGGTTTTTACATTGTTCCTAATGATGACTTTCTTTGTCAACCACCTAAACCAGATCAAATGAGGGGTAAGCAAAGATTAATGATATAGTATTACCTTTTTGTTTTTCCTGTTTTAATAAATCTGCTTGAACAATGATTTAAAAAAAAAAAAAAAGCTGAATGTGTATGATTTTCCTTATTGTACGCAGAGTTTGAACCAACATACTTCTATATAGCTATAGATTTGGTTATGAAATTTGGAATAAGTACTGAAAGTTCTTTTCCTGTACCATATATCCTTGATTGCTTAGATTTGGAAAAAATTAGTTAGAATTGAAGTTTGGTTTCCTTATCTCCAATTGTAAGTTTGGTTTCGTCTGGTAGCTTAACATGTGAGACTTGCTCACGTTTTCGGAACATTTCATCATTGAGGTACTTCCACCTTAGTTTGACCTTCCCATTAATCTATGTGATTGATTTTTTTTGCTTAACCTTTGATGCTCTCAACATTTTTTCAAAATGTTTCAGCTGCATGTCATAGTCAATACCTGTTAGAAAAGCTTGAGGAGATATTCATGAAATTTGGGAAAGATTAACTTTCAAAAATAGTTTTGTTTTCACTTTTTAAGAATATCTTAGTGTGATGAAATTATATCTATTTTAATATCTGTCATAATTATGCGATAGCTTGACTATGTAACAGATCTTGGAGTTATATATAATATATAGATGGGTTGAATGAATCTCCTATTCGCTTAAGGTCATTTAACCTGCTTTGTTCTTGCACCTAAAGCTTGTTCCAGCTATGATTCTCTCCATCAATTGTTATTTTCTTGACGTGGCATGATGAGAGCATAGGAAAAGGGTTCAAATTGAGAGTTAAAAATTGATGGAAGTCATTCGGAAGTTATAAAGTATTATCGTATCTTTGAGAATGTTTTTCCTGATATTTTCTAATTCTTGGAGTTGATTCTGTTAGGGTACCTTCAATGCTGTCAACACTTTTTAACAAGAAATTAGGATCACTTTATGAAGCGAGTGGTAAACATACCTTGATGAAAATTTATATTTTTAACAAAAACAGATCAAGTCCTGAAAAAGAGTAGTGCAAACATACAACTTATAGGTTATCAATATACTCCTGGAGTCCTGGGCCATATTTCTGATCAGAACTCTGGAATGAGATGGTGTTAGTTATGGGAAGGTTCCGCCACCGTAGCATGGTAAAATACTTAGAGCAACTCGAAGTCGAACTCAAGCTTTATTGTTTGATCACTATGGATCATTTCTGAATAGTCCAATATCTACTGCTTCCTCTGTCCATAAAAGTTCCCTATACTTGTTTTGGGATGCGACAAAAGATTTTTCATATTACTTAAAATGGATATTTTACCCTATCCAAGCTATGTGATGTGAAACCCCCTACTTAATCCCTTTTTCTCACACACTCTGTCTCTATATTTCGTACGATATGGGCCTCCCATAAAATATCTCTTTCGATCAATCTTTTATTTCTTTACGCTATCTACCAAGAAAAGAAAAGAATGTTTTCTAATTAGTTCTTGATATTCAGGTAGGTTATGCATATATGTGCTCAATAACATAGAAACACTACCAATATTTTTTAGGTGTGAGATGATAGGTAAAAATCAGCTATTTTGAGGAATATACCTAAGGGAATTTGAGTTTAGTTTGATAAAAATGTGGATGGTAAACAATAATTAGCTTTTAGCTAAATATAGAATGTATTGTCTTATATTGAATATGATTCTTGCACCTGTTTTTGTTCATATGGATTCTACCTAATTGAAAGGATACACATATGTGAGAAGCTAACTTGACAGTGGTCCAACTTACATATATAATGGGGATATGAATCTACTTTTCAGAATCTTTGGGAATTTCTTTTGATGCTAATGGATCTGACTTCAGTGCCTTATAATGTTCTAGCATGGAAAGACACCTTTGGACATGAGCTTAAGCTATGGAAAAAACTTCAACTTGTATGATCAGACAAAGCTGTTGAAGATTGTACCTGCTAACAGATATGTAGCTAGTGAACAGGATGCCATTAAGTGTAATAAATGCCAAATTTCTTTTGAGACGTTTCATCCTTCCAGGGTTATTAACATTAGTCTGTTCATCCTCTACAAATAAAATTATTGACTATGTGAGACTCTTTGTTCCAATTTTCCCCATTTCTTGTTTGTTATTTTTGTTTCTTTATCTGGTTCTGGAAAGGGGCAAGGAGATAGGGTTGAAGTTGTAGACTAATCTTTCTCTAGGACACTAGGGTTGCTTTTGAGCATCTGCTTGTTTAGATTAGACGAATCAATAATACAAGTTTAGTCTTACTTTATGAAATGTTAAATTATTATATTTTACTTTGTGCACTTTTGCATGTAATAGCAAGTAGTCTTGTTGGCATTCTTTCAGTTGCTTGGGATTAGTAAGTGTTAGTTTATGTGGATGTTGGAGCTGCAAGTTGTCTAGGGTATGCAGGAAGAATATTAGTTATAGAGGCTATAAGAGGGTCTACTAAAGGGGGCTGCCACTTAAGTGTTGCGTGTGTGAGTGTGTGCTTGGGGCTGTAGTAGTAGGTTCGTAAAGTGTGCAATAGGCATGCCCACTGGAGTTGTTTCACCATGTTGGGTTCTGCACGGGACTGTGTGAAACATGCAGGAGTTCGTGGATCTGTGTGAGTCTTTAGGATGACTTAAGAGTTGTTGTGAGAGTAAGTTTGTTTTTAGCTCGTAGAAATTATTTTAGTTTCTGCTTCATTTTCTGTCTCCTTTTTTTCTCTAATTAAGTTTCATTTCATTTAGGTATCCATTATCAAGAGTACCCAAGAGGCACCAATAAAAGTCTGCAAATCGATGATTTTAGTGTAGCACTAGTAGAGAAATGATAATTTGCGTCGGACCTGGGACCCTCATTTGCGTCGGACCCTGGTCCGACGGCACAGGCCTCGTCGCAGATGAAAGACAGCCATCTGCGTCGGACGCGAAACGACGCAATTAAACGAAGATTTGCGTCGCACACAACTAGCATGCGACGCAGATGTCCATCCCCCATGCACCCACATGACCCTCCAGGCGGCCTCATCTGCGTCGCATGCTTTGTGCCATATGCGACGCGAGATGAAGCCTCATGTGCGTCGCATATGGCCTGCATGCGACGCAGATGAGGCTGCTGTTGGCTGTTGCGCACACACCCATCTGCGTCGCATGCGGGCCATATGCGACGCACATGAGGCTTCATCTGCGTCGCATATGGCACGGCATGCGACGCTTGAGATGAGGTATTTTTTTTTCGGCTTTTTTTGTTTTTTTTTTTTTTTTTTTTTTTTTTTCAAAACTAAGCAAACATTATGTAAATAATTATGAAGCGAGAAAATTCGACAGAGTCTCCTTTGTAATTTGGACAACCCAAGAAATCGTTGGGAAATGTTTGCATATATATAACCAAAACCTGTTTCATGACATCTCCAAGCAACCAATGTTGCAATCAATGAACCAACAAGGTTCAAGCAACCAATGTTGCAATCAATCAACCAACAAGGTTCAAGCAACCAATGTTGCAATCAATCAACCAACAAGGTTCAAGTAACAAAATATTATGCTAACCTACAAATACATACACTAACCATCAAATTTAGTACGCTTCGTTAACGACCCGTACAAAGTATTCCGCAAAAAGTTGTTTGAGTTCGTTGATCTCATGTATGGAGTATGGCTCAAGACTTGACGAAAAAGCCTAGAAATATATTAAACTAGTTAATATACTTTAAAATTCTATAAGTCTAAATAATGAATTTACAACATACATATACCTCATTCAAATTCTCTCGCTTCATAGTAGTAGCGGATGATTAGAAACATGTATCTCATCACGAAATAGCCGCATTCCACTCCTCCCGATTGTTGAGCACACTACACCAAATTTAAGATATATATTAGAATTGGAAAAAAAATCCTAAATAGAATTATAAAGTATCAAATACAAAACCATAAGAATTTTACCCGCATATATGTCCAAGACAATTTAGTTCCTTTATTGGATCCTTCAAGCCGCGTGTATTTTGTATATGCACTAATATAGAGATTTTGTAACAATTAATTACTATAAACATTTTTAAATTATTTAAAATATCATAAAATGCATGTAAACTTATTAACATGTATAACAACTATGAACTTACGTATTCAACGGTATCTTGATAGCTAAGGATCTATCTTTCTTCATCGAATCAAATATATATACCGTTCTCTTAGATAGACAAATGACAAGAAGAATCCAATGATCCCTAAGGCATGAAGCACAATGTGATGTTTTATATATATAACCACAAGTTCATAAATATAAAACAAAGTAAAGATTAGTTGAAATAAAACATACTTTTCAAAATACGGACATAGGATGTAACGCATATATTGATTCGCTTTCATTGAACTTGCCATGTAGTTGATCACGTCATCTAAGTGATTGCGTATCATGGTCGCTGAAATCATACTTGGACACATGAAACCAATATTATTATCTCCATGCTCCTCAGACTGCTCTGCCAAGTACCTAAGATCCAAACACTTATAGTTAGGAGAAACAATACCTATAAATAGCAATGTTAATTAGTTTAGAGTTTGAGAAATCTCACATCATAAATACTTGCAAAATGGATACATTAATCCATGCTCCCGTGAGAAGTTGAAAAACATCTTGTCGTGAGAGAATGATCATATAATCTCTATCAAAGTTGAAGACGGTACCCCTCTGAACTTGCAACTGAAAAGGCTCATCTGAGGGTTTGTCGCAAAATATTCGGTGCATCTCCTTGATATTATCATCCATATCATCCAGTGTCAAGTCATTAAAAGGATCTACGTGCCTATGTGCAGACTCATCGGTGCAAGGATCACTACCAACTATTTTCTTCTTCTTCTTCTTCTTCTTCATCGCACCGTCTTTAGGTATATGTTCCTAATTCAATTTGACTTCTTTTTAATTCATATTATATATGTATATAGATTATTTCATATATAAATCAAGATTACTTAGTATACAAAATGAAGATTATTTAGCATATATAAATCAAAATTTTTTAGTATATATATTTACATTTCTTAGTATATAAATCAAAATATTAAACATAAGTTACCTGATTATCTGAGACTAAAAATACCAACTCTTTCGGCCATTCTATGAATGAACCCTCGGCTTGACTGAGTTTGATGATGTATGGAGTAGGTAGTGGAACTAGAGCTTCGCGTAGTGAAAAAAAAAATCATCAACACTCACTCTCACGGCCGTAGGATGTGATGATGACTCCATTTGCGGTTGTACGGTACCCTCAGCTACAATGATCGGTCCCGAGTTATCCGCTATTGCCAAACGACATGGAACCGGACTCTTAACATACAATGAGAACACAATGTCATTAATTAAGTGTTTTACAAACATAATATCATAATCGTAGAAGATATAAAATAACTATATACCCGCAAGTTCACAAATGGATCATTGCCCCGAGTGGCGACTACTAGGATCAACTGGAGTGTGAGGATTTGTTTGATTTGGTGCTTGAAGACCAAATTGCGCCGCAAAAGCCATCAACCTTTCTTGAACTATAGCATCAATCTTCGAGTTCATCTCTTGCATCGTCTGTTCTCTAACTCTTTGGCTCACTCTCGCCTCCAACTCCTGCATCTCCTCATCATCCATGCCCCTACCCTTTCGAGCAGTACTATTCCGATCAGGATCTCCCCAAACCGATGTAATCCCAATGCTACGCCCAGCTGTTAACACACGCCCAGGACGGTCTTTCCTCTGTAGAGCACGGGATAGATTATCATCCATCCGACCTGGAACAAACTCTCCTTCCTTTTCTTTCCTTTTCCAATCATCCTGCATCAAATTCAAAAAAATCATATGATTAGTAGAATTCTAGAATACGAGTAATTAGACAAGAATTTATCATAAAATTTGAAGAATTCTTACAATAGACTCTTTTATCTTTTGTGTTTCTTCATTAGGGAAGAAAAGATTTCCTTCCTTATCTTTTTTCGATCTAGCAAGAAGCCATGGCAAAGTTCGATCCGGCAAGGAGGAAATAATTGATGATGTAGATGAGTCAACAGATGATGATGTAGAGGATTTAGGGATATACCCTTGGTCTTTCCAAACGGGAATCATCTCCGCATATGACTTTTGACCCAAAAAATGAGGATGAATGTTGGCAGCCTGAGACTTTCTTGCTCTTTCACTTTTAGCCTAATATGAAAACAAGTAACTAGTTAATATTCACAAAAACAAAATTTGATTATAACATATTATGTAGTTGTAACGTACATATTATATACCTTAAACTCCTTAGAGCTACACTTTTTCACGAATTCGTCCCAAATCCCTTTCGTGATGAAAGGATAGAGCACGTACGGTTGCATATCATTGTTAGGCCCCAACCTCGTTTTTGTGATCCATCGACTCACTAATCTTGACTTGAAATCTCTCCACCGCTTATCACAAGTAGTCAACACATCTCGTTTCTTCCTCTCATCCTCTTGTATTCCAAACTCTTTCTTCAATATATAAAATGAACCAATTATACACGATTAGTATAATAAACATGATTCAAATAAAATTAAAAGAATGGATTTTAAAAATACATAGGTTTACTTACTTTAGCATCTTCCCATAAACTATTTTTTAGGCCTTGTGGAACATCATCCCAACTATCGTACAAGATAGACACTTTGGTTCTACTGATTTCGCCGCAATGTGTCTTGTACGCACCAACATGATCCCCAATCGGACGCATCCAATCATCCCACTGAAGTACTCTTTGGACCCCGGGTTTGGAACGTATCCCTTTTGTAGGACCTCTAGGCTTGCTCACTCTTTTCTTCCTACTACCTCCATCGGTTATCTCGGTCTCGAACGTGGCCGCCGATCATCATCGGATGCATCATGCATTATGTGATCTTCCATCACTACACTCGAAACCATAAAGCATAAAGACATGTTAGAATCATCAATGAAATAATAGAAAATTATTTTAACCAAGCATAAAATATATAATTGTAGAATATTACATTAGTTACCTATTAATCACTTTTTTCTTTGACAACGTAAAATCCCTCATTATGGTCTCGACGAATGTAATTCGTGTCCAGATCTTCCCCTAATATACTTGGAATTACTACTGACGGAGCAATGACTTCATTGAATTGCTTATCGTATTCCTCTTCATCATGTACATCATCAATTCCAAGTATTCTCCTTTTTCCTTCAATGACAACAGACCATTTTGAATCACCGGGTCAACCATGTAGAATACTTATTTTGCTTGTGATGCCAATATCAAAGAATCTTCATGATGCCCTAACCTAATTTGAAATTGACTAATGTAAAAATGTCATGTTCATCCTTCTTTACACCACGACGAATATCAAACCACTTGCATTGAAAGAGCGGAATCTTGAAGTCAACATAGTCAAGTTCTAATATATCTTCAATGAACCCGTAGTAAGACTTCATTCTCTCAATAATGGTTCTATCGTTTCTACTTTTGTACTCTGATGACAAAGCTCCCAACGTAACACCACAGTTTTGCATTGTGGATTTGTCATCTTGTCGTTTAGTGTAAAATGTATAACCATTGATGTCATACCCTTCATAGGAAAGAACTTGCATCTTTGACCCATATGCCAACCATCTCAACGTATGTGATACATCATTTTTTGGGTCAGATAGTTGGTTCATAACTCGTTCTTTAAACCAATCAACGAACGACCGATTATGCTCAATCATCAACTCACGTTCATTCTTCAATGGATACTGAACACTAAGCATCTTCTTGTGCTCATCTAAGTAAGGATGAACTTGTTTTAGATTTTCTAACACCAAAAATTCTGCTTTTCTTTTCAACTCTCCCTCAAGGCACAATCTTTTTCTCCCAATGGTACCACAACCAGCAAGCCTTCCTTCATGTTTAGATTTTGGCAATCCAATTGCTTGTGCACGTGCTAAATACTGACTTACATATTCAGATACTTCCTCCGCAACTGTTCTTTGGACAATACTTGCTTCGGTCCGGGCCGGATTCATCACTTTTCCCTTGAGAGTACCCATATGCCTTTCGAAAGGCCACATATATCTCATACAAACAGGCCCACAAAGTTTAATTTCTCGGACAAGATGAATTATCAAATGAGGCATGATGTCAAAGAACGATGGTGGGAAGTACATTTCAAATCGACACATCGTCTCTATTACATCAGCTTGCAACTTATCTAGAGTATTAGGATCAATCACCTTACTTGATATAGTTCTGAAGAAGAAACACAACTTTGTAATCGTGTATCTCACTTGGGAAGGCAAAATTCCTCGTATTGAAACAGGTAATAAATGCTGCATCAAGATATGACAATCAAGAGATTTCAAACCAACGAGTTTCAAGTCCTTCAGTGAGACAAGGTTTCGAAAATTTGACGAGTATCCAGCAGGGACCTTTAACCTATGCAGAGACTCACAAAAACTCGTTTTCTCCTTCTTAGACAAAGTGTAGCAAGCTGGTGGCAGATAATAGCGTTGTCCCCGCTCCTGAGGTGCTAGTTCTGGTCTTCCCATTTCAGCCATGTCTTTCCGAGCTTTAACTCCATCCTTTGTCTTCCCGGGCATATTCAACAATGTTCCGACAATGGCATCACAAACATTTTTCTCAATGTGCATTAGATCAAGACAATGTCTGACTTCTAAGAATTTCCAATATGGGAGGTCCCAGAACTTAGATCTTTTCTTATATAAGTTCTTTGAGACACTTTTGAAGGGCTTGCCAAACACTGTTTCAATATCTTTTACCCGATTAGAAACCTGATTACCACGCAAGGGTACAGGGGCTTCTCTCATCTCCACTTTTCCGTTGAACAACTTTTTCTTCTTACGAAATGGATGATCTAAAGGAAGCCATGTACGATAATGGAGGTACACATTCTTCCCGCAATGATGTAACCGCTCATCAATCATATACTCATCACAAATAGGGCATGCCTTTGCTCCTTTAACCGTATACCTAGACAAATTCCCGTAAGCCGGAAAATCATTAATCGTGCAAAATATCATGGCACGTAATGTGAAGTTAGTTTTCGTATACGCATCGAACATCGAAACACCTTCATCCCACAACAATTTCAGATCTTGAAGGAGTGGGTCAAGATACACATCTATGTCGTTTCCGGGTTGCTTATGACCCGAAATAAGAAGCGATAGCAGAATAAATTTACGCTTCATACATAACCAGGGGGGCAGATTATAAATGGTCAGTAGAACCGGCCAAGTGCTATGTTGGGTACCTAGTGTGCCAAAAGGGTTCATCCCATCTGTACAAAGTCCAAGCCTAAGATTTCGAGGTTCTTTACCAAAACCTGGGAACTTTCGGTCGATATTTCTCCATTGCGGAGAATCGGCCGGATGTCTAAGCATCCCATCTTTCTTCCTCTTGTCCGCATGCCACCTTAATAATTTAGCATTATTTTCATCCGAAAATAAACGCCTAAATCTCGGAATGATTGGAAGATACCAAAGAACCTTCACCGGAGTTTCTTTCTTTCTCACTCCCTCATCATCCTCTTTTATCTTGTACCGAGACTCTCCACACCTTGGACACTCACCCAAATCCTTGTACTCATTTCGATACAAAGACACAATCATTTGGACATGCATGTATCTTCTCATACTCCATACCTAATGGACACAACAATTTCTTTGCCTCATAGGTAGAGTTGGGAATTTCATTCCCTTCGGGTAGCAATTCTTGTAAAAAATGAAGAACTCACTTAGACTTTTATCTCGTCCAACTATACTTCGATTTCATATTGAACAATGTGAGGATGCCGGAAAGTTTACTTGAAATTCTTACACCCCGGATACATAGGTTTGTCATTTGCACTTAAAATACTATCATACATATGGGGACGATCGGTTCCTTCATCCTCCAAATTGTGCAACATCTCATCTACCCTATCATTCTCATCAACTACCCTATCATTTTCATTATCATTATCTCCTTTTTCGATATCAACCTCAACCTCAACCTCAACCCCAACCTCAACCTCAACCTCAACATCAATGTGATCAACATGCAAATCATCACACAAGCTAGTGGAGCTCATACCGGATCATAAAACTCTCCATGCCATGTCCACCTCGTATAGTTGCTCTTAAACCCACGCCGAATCAAATGATCCTTAATTTGATCCACATCACGATACCCCCTAGAGTTATTGCAATCACAACAAGGACACAAGACTAAATTTGACCCATTCCGCAATTGATGTTCTAACGCAACTCTGATAAATTCATCAACCCCTTGTAGAAATGTCGCCGAAATCCGATTACCATACATCCAGTTTCGATCCATATTTATACACTATATAGACACCAAACAAGAACACAATCGATCACATCATTCAAAGTGTCTCATCAAATGCGAGTCATGAACATTTGGGTCCTTATCACTCCAACCTAACCCATCCTTGAGTTTCTCATCTCACTAGTGAATGAACATTTGGTTTTCAATTCTAAGAAAAATCCGGCAGCACTTCCCTACAGTTCTCCAAGTACACGATGAAGATAGTAGGTAAACTATCAACATATGTACCCAGAGAACACTTAGGGAAATGAGCTAGATCTTTCTTAGAATCGAAAACCAAACATTCATTCACATCCTAAGTGAGATAAGAAACCCAAAGACGATCCCCAAAGGGGACTATTCAAGACTTACTCCTAATGAGTAAGCCTCGAACGGGTATCTAGGCCAATGATGCACACATTGCAATTAAACAGCAAAAACCAATCCATTCCTTAGGTTTCCCTCCCCACCGCATTAAGGTATGTCCATATAAGTTTGGTCATAATTCAACATATGCTTTCCCAATCACATAACCAAACAATTCACATATACTTTCCCAATCACATAATTCAACATTATAGGGACAAATAAAACAAATAAACATAAAGCAAAAGCTATAATATATATACCTCTGCTCTCAAGGAGCAGCGAAGACAAGCACAACGAGGTGAGCTTGGAGCACCAGCCAACAAGTAGAAGATGGGATATGGCAACTGCATTAGAGCATTAACCAATCCACAAATTAAATACTAATTAAGTCATAACTCATAAACATCAACTATCTAATATTAAGACATTAACAAATTAGAAATTAAGAAACAACATTAAGATTAAAGTAGAATTATTAAGAGTATTTTAGAGCACTACAAACTATATAAATTCATGAGCACTACAAACTACAAACATCCTAAATATAATCTTAAAATCTTAAACTACAAACTACAAATTAAACTACAAACATCCTAAATTAAATCTTAAAATTTAATCTTAAACTACGAACTACAATCACTCTACTAATACAATGACAAACTCCTTGATTAAAATCTAGCAAAAATAAGGAAAATTTTTTTAAAAAAAAAGACAGAAATTGGTAAAAAAAATAAAGACAGAAAATTGAAAAATCAAACATACATTGCCGGAGACGGGAGACGCCCAGCAGCGGCGGCGCGACGGCAAGAAGCGGGGGAGCGCGGCGCGGCAGCGAGCGACGGCGACGAGCGGGGGAGCACGGCGACGACGTTCAGCAGCGGAGAAAGAGGCGTGCAAGAGAGAGAGAGAGTGAGTGAGTGAGATAAAGAGGAATGCAAGAGAGAGAGAGTGAGTGAGAGAAAGAGGCGTCTGTCGCCGGCAAGGGGAGATGCCGGAGCAGCGGCGGCGCGACGTGAGTGTGTGAATTCGACGGCACGACGGCAAGAGGAGTGCAAGAGAGAGAGAGAAGAGTGAGTGAGTGTTTGTGAATTTGGCCCAACTGATGGGCGGGATACGAAAAATATTAATAAGACTCATCTGCGTCGGATGGGCCTATGGTCCGACGCAGATGACTCATAGCATGATAATTTGCTTGCCCAGGCCAGCAAATAGGGCAAGCAAATAGGCAAATGTTTGGGGAGAGTCATCTGCGTCGGATGGGGTTATGGTCCGACGCAGATGACTACTATTAACTTTGGCGGGCCTGGGCAAGCAGGGTTATCTGCATCGGATGGTAAGGTGGTCCGACGCAGATGACATGCATGCAATTTTATAAAATATAATGTACGGCATTTGCGTCATAGGGAATTCTGGTCCGACGCACATAGGGGCCCTTGTTACGTCGTTTGCGGGTGTACGTGCGACGCAAAACATGTTTATATAATTTTGCAAAGCTATGTGCGTCGGAGTTTCTGCGGGATCCGACGCACATGATCCTTTTGCGTCAGTTGCTCTCCTGTGCGACGCAAATAATCAGACGCAAATCGTGATTTCTGTAGTAGTGTAGTGTTAGACTGTTGAGTGCTCTCCACTCTATGGTAATGTATACTGTTACTAATTATTACTTCTTGATGGTTAATTATAAGTCCTGCTATTATTGTTTGATAATTAACCTAAATTTATAGCGTACTTTATTTTTTTTGAAAAAAACAACACAAACAAGAAGGAAAGTAACTTTCTAAAATTCGCAAAACTATGAAAGAAGGACAGAGCGAGAAGATGGAGGGACCAAGTAGGAGGGACTCTCTAATGTGAAGAGGGTACATAGGAGCGGAATTCACCTTACTAAATATATCCAATTTACTTAGTATAATTATATGGGGTGAGTGATTTATCTTACTATTTACTAAACTTCCTAATATATCTTTCTAATCATATCGTCTAAGAGGTACAGTTGGAGTTGTTATACGATTAGATTGTACCATATACATAAATGGGTGAATATTTTTTTTATAACTGAATTTGGACCAACGAATTGTGCTAAGCATTTGTAGTAGCATTTGTAGTGGCAAAGATATGAATATAATCTTATCTTATACATAAGTTTAATTGACTATTTAAATTTTGCTTATTGTTCTTGAATCCAAGGGGGGGGATGGGGGAAGAATGCGGGTTACACAAGAATGAAGAAGAGATTGAGAATACTTTAAGCAACCCTAATGAAAGTGTAATTTGAGGAATATATAGAGAATATTATTTAAAAAATTCTTAATTGTTGAATTAGTAGTTGTTCATAACTTAATTGTTGTATGATTTGAGTCCCTTCTAATAAGTATGTCACTACAAAGAATGACTGACAGACAAAGAATGCTAAGTTTGCAGAGTATGAGAAGAAGTACCCTGCTGAATCAAATTTCTTAGGTTAAATTTCTTTACATCATCATGCTCTTCCCAATGCAAGGTTTTTTCTTCTCTCTCCTCCTTTTTCACCTCTCTGCTTTTTCAGTGCTCTCTGTCTACTCTTATATTTGCCATGATATGACTAAATGTTTTTATCGAGTGTGTATAGATCAAAAGTGCAAAGCATTGCGAAGCGATTTTGTTTATTTCACCATTTTATTCTTGCTGTGAAGCTTCATCTTTAGATTTTAAGAATGAATAGATGAATGTAATTGATATTTAGATGAAAATTTAAGTGGGATCTATATTGGAGCTTGATCGTCAGATTAACGTTTAAATTCCTGCTGGATTCAGCTCAATCAAATTTCTTTTTGTTAAATGTATGCTCAAAAGTCACAAATTAATGAACTAAGAATTTTTTTGTTGATTTTTTTTTTATCTGGGTTTAGTTGTGGTTGAATTAAATTCCAGGTTATAAATCATAAAAGTGATGAAGGTGAAACATTGTGTTTCCAAGTAGTTAATCCCTTCATAGTGTTTTAAAATTTAATAATTTAGAGCTAATTGACTTTTTGGTGAAATTGATTTTACCGAATTGCTTTAACATGTATTTACCAATTTTTTTATTGCTACAATAATATATTTCTTGATATACCCGTTTTATTCTCTTTTTTACTCAACAACTCTGGTCTTAGATAGAGATGACATTGTGTTTGAGCTTGAATTAAATTGAGATAGGAACAGGAACGGGTCGAATATATCATATAATTTATTAGCAGAACAATGATGAGTAAACTTCCACCTTAATTTTGACAATTGTTTAGAACTAGAAAGTCCTAATTTTTTTATTCTCTCTGGGCTCTGGTCTTCTCTTGATTCATCTGTGCCCTCCCTCTATGCTAAGACCTATCAGTACATTGTTAGGTTTCATCTGGGAGGACGCTCTTTGTTCTTGTTATTGTTTGCCCACCCCAGATGTTTATACTTTATACAATAGGAAAATAATGTTTGATCATATGATGAGCAACGTAGGATTTGTTAAATAGCCAATGAATTGTTACTACCAAATAGCAATTTATTAAACAGTAGCTGCCTGGTGTTCAGATGTGATTTTGCTCTCATAGATGGAAAGCAGCTTTATGATATTGTTGTGTACATCTACAGGTGATGGAAGCTATCAAAGAGTACTATATGAACGAAGCTGGAAGATAATTAGGTCTACGGGGCTGCCAAGAAATTAAGAGAGATCATCAACCTGTTGAAGATTATGATTTTGGTGCTCTGCAAATTCCTTAGGATTTTGCACAGGGAAGTTTAAAGTATCCTCTTGTGAAAGCTTAAGGCAAGACTCACACTGAGTTGGGCAATGCACTAATTGTGTCAATATAGTTCTGTTTATGGTGAGTATGAGTGACATATATTGTAATGAAGTAGATTCAGTACTTACAGTCTTACAATTTACCTCCAGTAAGTGTTGGGAATGAGTGTTATAATGTAGGGTAACAAAATAGGATGAATTCGCTTGATGGTGTTAAAATGATTCAAGTGGGATATGTAGTATGAAGAAAAATAGGTTAGTTTTCTTGTTACTATAATTCTGGTTTACAATTTATGGTACACATGAAATTAAGTTAGTTGTTATGGATGAATGAATCATGGTGTTTCACAGAGGCAGTCTTGAGCAGTGAATTGCTTTACAACATTGACTAAAAAACAATATAAGGAGAAGAAAATATCCAGAGTAAATGAGACTGAAGAATAAGGACTTCTACGTGTGACGTTGAATCTTAAATGATGATTTGTAGCTCACTTGGGCTTAAAGCTGAACCCTATTTGTGAGTCTGCTTGAAACCCTAACATGTTAATAAATTTAGGACTTTATGAACAGATGATGTTCAAAGAATTTTTTAAAATACTAAAGGCGGATTGAGATTGTACAAACTTTTGGTTGAATGATGAAAACTGAAGTCATCATTTCCCTATAATTGATTTATACGTCATTCGTCGAAAAATAAAGTTTTTCTTTAACTATTTTAGTATTTTGGGACGTTCAACATGAGATTTTTTTTTTTACTATTTCGGTATCTTGGGACGTCCTAGACTTAAGTTTGTTTTTTCATTTGCATACTTACAAAATTTCTTCCCCTTTGTAGTAAAAGTCATTGATTAAGTATAATATATTTGTTGCTTGGCTATAGGTATGAATTAACACATATTCATAATTTTACATGACATTATTCCCTTGAATTAAAGGCTTGTATAAATACTTATTGTGCAATCATATATTTGGGTCATATTACATATTCATCTCGATTTAACCTCATCATCTTACATGCAATTATCTTGATTATAATATCTTGGGGTATCCCACACGATACAACAACTATTATGAATAAAAATAGGAGAAAGAGGAGGATAGAACTAGAAAGAGATGGGAGGTGAGAGCGAAAAGATGGAAGGACCAAGTAGATGGAGACTTTCTTATGTGATAAAGGTATATAGGAGGGAAATTAGCCTTACTAAATATTTTCTCTTTCATCTTAGTCTAATTATATGGGATTACTAAAATCTTGCTATTAATTTATGAGTTCAAAAAAGACAAAAGGGAGGAGAGTACTAGAAGGGGAAGGGAGGAGAAAGCGAGAGGATGGAAAGATGAAGTAGGATGAAACTTTCTAATGTGACAAGGGTATACAGGAGGGGAATCAGCTTTACAAATGCTTTCTATTTCATCTTATTCTAATGATATATGCTCGCCAAAATCTTACTATTTACTTAGTTTGTGAGTGAAATAAGGACAAAAGAGAGGAGAATTTAGAAGGGGATGTGAGGTTGAGGGGAGGAAAGAAGAGATAGATTGCATTTTTAAAAGCCCTTTCATGGAGTATAAATAGGAACAAACTTTCCAAAATTTCCAAGATAGTAGAAGGGGAGTGGGAGGTAAAACAGGGCAGGAAGAAGAGCGAGAAGGTGATGAGGTTGAGGAGGGAGGAGAAAAAAAGCATTTTTAGAGAAAATTTTAGAAAATAATATAGTGACAAAGACTAATTACGAGAGTCTGATACTTACATTGTAACTAAAAAAAATATCATTTACAGTATGATAATGGAGCCTTAAATCATTTTGCCGATTAAAATAGTAGCTTAGAACTATTGAGTCGTCCAGGTGAGCTAATTCCAACAATTACCTAATTTACTACTATTAACTACATTATCCATTGTTTCAAAAGCAGAGGCCAATTATATAAAGCCATTATTATTCGATGTCAGTGATCTTTTTTCTAATAGTTTCATTGTACAATGTATTCCTATACATGACACATACAACTGCTCTAAATAATACTAATACACTTTTACACTACCCACTTACAAGCGCACCTTTTTGTTAAGCATGTTTAATACAATTAGGTTGGACTATGGTTATGCCTGCCCTTGCTTTGCCACGCGTTACTTTCGGCAGCTATTCTTCTTTCTCTCAAGAATTTTCAATCGAATCTCAAATTCATTACTAAGGAGTGTGCATTGAGCCTAAAATTATGTCAAGAACAACTACTTTTGATTCAATAGTTAGCTATTTTGTTTTGCTATTTTATATGGATTACAACATTCTAGATACAACATAATAGGCTATCATCAAACACTTGCAATGTTATGTAATATCACCTATACTTAGTAAGTTGCCCCTTTGATACTACTGGTTTTTAGAAACCAATTCAAATTTATATTTGTGAATTTCAAAAGCTCATGTACTTGATATTTATTCTTTAATGCACTGAAATTTTCAGTTATGTTCTAGAGATTTAAGCCTCGATATTATATTACATACTAACCAATACGATTTGAAAATCAAACCATAATGTTGGGGTAGCAAACACCCTGCTATCTTTTACAATGTCACAATATTTAAGTTTATGCATGTGAATTTCACCAAATTCTCGGTCTTATGTCAGATACTCTTGTTAGGTTTCTACTGTATATCATTACAAGATGATTGTTGCAGTGAATTGTAATTGATTTAATTCTACGATGCTTTCATGTTTGCTTTTCAGAATTTAATGCCTTGGGGGCTAACTCTCTCCTTGAACACACCTAAAGACAGTTATCTCCTTGAACAATGTGCTGCAGTGGATCTTTAAGAGAGTAGTGCTTGAAGATGAAGCTGCTAAGCCCACAAATTATCACACTGATGAAACTGATGGAGCTAATCAAAAGCTCGAGCCGGTCGCTAAGCCCACATATTATCACACTGATGCACATGAGGTTTCCCTTCTCCTTAGCACTAAGCCCCGCCGCACACCAAGTTTGCTCATGTACTTACCACTGAAGCTGGTACTAAGCCTAACCACTAAGCTACTTCATCACCCACCCAAGGGACCTTTTTGCTTGCTGTTTTACTGTAAAGTCTAATGCTACATGTTAACAGTTTGCCCCTTAGTGTTAATCATCACTTAATATGAACTAACCCTTTTGCTCATAGGCATGATTGAGTTATTGTAATAGATATAACAATGACCCAATGGCGTCTTAGAGGATGCGAAAGACCCTTGGCGTGTTTTATAACCTAAAAATAGCTTGCACTAACAAAGGTTATTTGCATATATGTTATGCGATCTAATTACTTTATCTTCCTAACTGCCAAGTTCACATTCTTTGGTTTTGCTTAAATCGATTATGCTAAATGCTTACATTTCGTTATTCACAATCATTTTCGCTACCTTGGGGGGCCGCGCGCGATAGCGCGCGGACCAACAACTAGTGTATATAAAGACACAAAAGCTAAACTGACTTAATATCGATAAACTCGCGTGTAGCATAGACTTCTCGAGCGAGCAATGCCTAGCTGTCCAGCCGTGAGTTTTAGGGCAAAATGCTACAAATTGTTTTTCCAAAAATATAAACATCCTCTCGCTCCACTTGGGCTGGGATTGTCTGGCCAGGTTCGAGATGTTTCCTCCCTTTCCTCTAGATCCAATAAGTGGCAAGGCTTTATTGGAGCCTAAGAGAGCCATGGTCCCTGAAATCCTTAACATAACTTTGAAGAAAATCAAGGGTAACCGATGGTTGTATCTTGTTTTATTGGTAAACTGACCCCCCTTCCACAATCATGTTTATAATTATTTGTTAAACTGGTCCACCTCCACAACCAAGCCTGGCTTCGCCCCTCGATCCAATCAACAACCAAAGACAAAATTGCACAGGCGATTTCTAGCCCATGTTATACTTATACAATGGCACATTGTGAAATGTTTTACTAGCCCATTTCTAATCTTTGGTGGTATGGCCCATAGTTATTAACTTACCCATCCGTATTGCAAAAGGCCCAATCTTATAATGAAATGATTGACGAGGCCATTTCCCATATTTTCATTTTATGACCCATCCTTATGCCAAAGTTATTAGCTTACCCATTCCTTTTGCAAAATCCCAATTTTTAATCACGCCGACTTCACAACCGAAACAAAGGAATGACGTCGTTTCCTTATTTTTGTGGAAAAATTTGGTTCGTGCCTTTCTACTTTTTATTTTTTCGCACTGAAATTCGTGCCTTTCTCTAAGAACTCCGGCGATTCGTTGTCCCAAAATGCTAGTATTTTATTTTTTCTTCATATACAAGTTCTTGTAGTATTTCAACAAAAAACCTTCCAAGTGAAGTAAGCCGTACACGTACAGAAAACAATCAATACGCATAAATTAGTACTCAAATAAAATCATCTGAAACCTTTACAAAAATAGAACACCAAACAAGATTTCAGACGGGGAAAAAATTCTAAAAATAGCAAACAATAGCAGTTCTACTAAATGCTCATATACCGACTTTCCGATGATATGCGCCGTTATAAATACCAAATGCATAAACGGACTAAATTCACGTACTCCACCTTTTTGCCGCCTCTCTCAAAAACAACTTGTTTAGCCACCAAGAAACAAAGATGCCCATTAACGACAATTTCGGTGCCTTCTTCAAAGGTTGGCTCGAACGTCAACAAGCCTTCCTCGACCAACTTGTTGACACAGCCGAGCACGAGGACAAGAACAGCAGCCAACTAATCGAACAGGTACTCTCGCATTACGCGAAGTACTATGAGAAGAAGGCTCAAGTCATCTGGCAAGATGTGTTCGTTGCTTTCTCGCTACCCTGGCTAACTCCCATTGAGAAAACCTTCCTTTGGGTGGGAGGGTTTAAGCCCTCGCTTACCTTTTGTTTGGCGGAGGTTTCCAATAATTCTGACATGATATCAGAGCAGGTTGAAAAGTTAGCAAGTTTAAAAGCCGAAACTATATGGGCGGAAAGGAACTTGGTGGATGCGTTGGCCTCTGTACAAGAGAGCATGGGATCTCCACCACTTATAAGCCTTGTTAAGCAATATGGAAGGTTAGTGGACGGGGAGGTGTCGGATTTCGCTGACGTGATCGATAAATGGAAGGAGTCGATGTCGAGGGTGCTTCAAAGTGCGGATACCCTCCGTAGGAATACCGTGATTAAGGTAATAGAAATCCTTAACGTGAAGCAAGGATTGAAGTTCCTAGCTGTTGTGGCCACGTACTATGTTGGAATAAGAGCCTGGGGACTTCAAGATGATGTCAAAAGAGATTCATAAGAGGGGGCGTAATAACGCATATGTGACTCGATTGGAGCTCAAGTGTTGTCTCCGAATATATTCAAACCATAAAAGATTAAAAAAAGTTTAAATGAACAACTAGTATGCCCTTTAGCTTATGAAGCTTATTACTTTTATATTAAACTTGAGAGCAAACGGTGCTGGTTGTTTTGGCTTCTCATAGGACCATAAATATATGAGGAGTGGTGCAACCGTTTGTAGTCTTTTCTTATCTAAGTGTAAAACTTTGGTGGTAATGAACAAAGTTTCGTTGAGTTTCTTTATTTTATTTCTTCTTTTATTTTTGTTTGGTGTTATAGGAAGACTGGCTTAGTGCATGAAGACACTCATAGCACTATCACGGCATCACTATATAAATATACAGTATCATATTATATAACTTTCATGGATATTGGGGAGGTGATTAGTGGTAATTTTGAAGCATATTCACCCATGCACTGTGCAATTACATTTGCCGCTCATGCACAAAACTAAATACAAAATATAATTATCCATACAGAAGCTAAGTATGTTAATTATCTGAGAAAATGTTAAAATTGTTTCTTTGATGTATGATAAAGTCCTTACCCTATGGTAGGCAACCTAATCAGAGTTAGAATACCCTTGTAAGGTAAGTTGCTTGGAAGCTTGCAAGAGGACGCCTTGACCAAGAGTAGAAGCAACAATTTCTGCAAGCTTGCAACATATCTTAAGAAATGCTGCAAAGCCTGAAGATGATGAAATCTAGGAGCTTGTAGAAATTGGCAAAGTGTCTGAACAACAAATGAAATATCAAGTCTGGTGTGAGTTAAGAAGTTTAACTTCCCCACCAAACACCTATATTGGCTAGGATTTGCATAGAAATTAGATATCATCATTTGCTAGAAGCTTCAAATTCAAAGAAAGTGGAGTCTTAGCAGGTTGAGAAATGTCTAAATCACATCTGCTAACAGCTCCTTGGTGAACTTTCTTTGACTTAAAATGATCCCATGAGGCAACCTAGACACCTCAATGCCAAGGAATTAATAGCTCAAAGGACCTAGATCCTTTATGCTAAAGACTCTGTATAAGTGACCTTTGAGAGCAAGTTTGAGAGATAAATTAGGCCCCTGTAAGGATGATATCATCCACATAAACTCTAAACATTTTTACTCTAAACAAATCACTGGTGTTCCAACTCTGAATGTAATCTAGCAAACCACTGTCTTCTAGCTTGTTTTGATCCATATAAGGTTTTAACAAGCTTGCAAACCTTTTTTTTCTAGATTATGACTCCTTCAGGCATTTTCATATACACTTCCTCATCCAAATTGCCATGAAGAAAGGCATTGTTGATGTCAAACTAATGTATATATAGGCTAGTTGGAAGTTGCTGCTAGAGCTAGGATGCACCTGACTATTGCCATCTTGACTACAAAAGAGAAGGTCTCTGCATAATCAAGACCATACTTCTAAGTGTATCCCTTTGGCAACTAATGTAGCTTTGTACCTCTCTAAGGTACCATCCTTCTTTAACTTTATAACCTTGAATCTCCACTTACATCCGATAGCTTTCTTCCCTTTATGAGGAAGATCAGTGGCAATCCAAGTATGGTTAGATGTAAATGCTTCTAACTCGTGCATGGAATCTATCTATTCCTAATGCTGGGAAGCTTCAAAATAGCTGGCAGGTTTAGTGAGTTTAGACAATTGAGAGATGAATGCCTTAGAAGAAGCAGGGATATCTTCATAACTCACAAAATTACACCAATGTGGAGGAGTATTAATCACTATGTACACATAATCATTCATCTAAAACTGTTGAGTGTGTGATGTAGTGGACCTTCTGTGTCAGGTACAAAAGGAGGTAAAGATGTAGTTGTAGGAATATGAGAAGTAGTAATGGAGGAAGAAGGTGAAGTAGGTGGAGAGTGTGAGAAGTTTTGAGAAGGTGGAGAACTTAGAGAATGAAAAGAGGAGGAAGTAGATGAAGATGAAAATGATGAAGTAAAACATCAGGGAGATTAACAGGTGTTGAAAGATCTAGGTGTGTATTGGGTGGGAGGAAAATAGAGTTAGATTGGTGTTCTGGTGTATAAGAGAGATAAAAAGGTAGGTGTTTCTCATGGAAAGTAACATATGTAGAAACAAAGATTTTGTTTGTTTCTAGATTAAGAAGCTTCCAAGCCTTTTGGCTAGTGGGATAACCAAGAAGGACACAAGGTGGCTCTAGAATCAAATATGGTTATGTGTGCTTTGATGGTAGAAGCAAAACAAAGGCAACCAAACACCCTTAAATGAGCTAAACCAGCTTTCTATCCATGAAGTTTCTCTTAAGGTGAGATAAAACCAAGACACTTAATGCCATAATGTTGATTAGATGTGCAGCCGTAAGCAAACATTCTCCCTAAAATCTAGATGGCACTCTAGATTGAAAGAATAAGGCCCTGACAATCTCAAGTAGATGCCTATATTTTCTTTCCACCACACCATTATGCTGTGATGTACCTGTGCAGCTCCTATGATGCAATATACCGTGTGTATGGAAAAGAGAGAGAGTATTCTACCCTCACACAACTATTTGGCATTGTCAGTTCATATACATTTAAAAAGTGCATGTAACCGAGTATTAACCAAAGCCACCATATACTCCAATATCTCAACAACATCTATTTGATTCTTCATAAGAAAAGTCCAAGTGTGTCTTGACATGTCCTCAACAATAGTGAGAAAATAAGCACAATCATCATAAGTTTTGATCTTGTAGGGATCCCAAACATCTACATGGAGATGATCAGTATACTTGACACTTGTACTATTGCTAACAGGGAAGAGTTTTCTAGTTTATTTTGTCTTAGGACAAACTTGACAAACATTGTCAGGACAATAATTTTTTTGCAGAAAACTTAGGATTAGCATGATGCAATTTATTGTATGGCAAGTGACCAAGTATAAAATGCTAGAGTTTAGCTTCTTCATGTGTTGGTAAGTTGACTGAAGGTTGAACTGGAGTTGTATCAGTGCTAACAACATAAAGACCAACATCTAGTTTATCAAGAACTAGAGAACCTGTCTGTGAAGCCCTTGAATCATGGATTTATAATGTGAAAATATATTATCAAATCCATATCTGCACACAACCTATGAGTTGAGATGAGATTAAAGTGTAGACGAGGGGTATATTACACCCTTTTTAACAACACACCATTCTCCAACTTGACAGACCCAATATGTTCGACTTCTACTCTTTTGCCATCAGCTACTGCGATTGTGTTAGGTTTTTTATCAAAGGAATGGTATGAATGAAACAACTCAAGATTAAAACATATATGATCAGTGGCACTACTATATATGATCCACTTAGAATTAAGACATGTAATGAGATATGTACATGCAACATTGGTAATAGAATTAAGTAGGTTGTGTGGATGTGATTATGTCAGCATCATTGTTCTCTTCTTTGTTCTGTTTCACCAAGGAAATAAAGTGTTGATATTGTGCCCCGGTGAGATGAGTTACATTCCCATCACCCTAATCAGGATCAACATCATCATCATCATCACCATAAACTACTGCTGCAATATTCTTGCCCTTGTTCGTTCTTCCATTATTCAATCTAGGAGCCATGGATTTTCTAGCATCTATCCATAGTGTGACCAGGTATTTTACAGTGATCGCAGTAAAAAGAAGTGTTCCTTTTACTATATCTAGTGAAGGAGCCTCTAGTGAAAGAACATGAACTTGACCTTCCTCTATTTATTGTGAATTGTTCATTCTTCTTCTCTTTTATTGCTATAAATGCCATATGGCCCTGATAAGTGCATATTCTAACATCATTTAGTTGCATATTAGGGTGCATTTTCATGTAGTATTAAAGTATTAACATTGCATTTATGCATATTTAGGTCCCTTTTTATAAGCTACGGTGCTTTCACAGGTTGTTTAGTCTTTTGATGTAATCTCAAGTACTTTGGACTCCTTTTTAAGGATATTATGATTAAGGCACTTGTATGACCTTCAAAACAATATATCATGTGCCCAAAATGGATTGGAATTGAAGAAGATATAAAGGACTTTGTGTACTTGTGCGAAATATGACACCTCTGCACTATTTTACTCATAACGTTTGACACAAAAATGATAATGAGGTGATTCTAACTGGGTTGGAAACTAGACTTGAGTAGCTTTCCAACGATATATTACATGCACCAAAGAAAGCTCTGGATCAAAAGTTATAGCTGTTTGAAGTTGAGCTACAGAATCTGATGATTACAAGACAACACGTTCGTGTCACTTTTGACACGTCCGTGTCGCTCTGATTTCTTCAAGGCAAAAGCTTATTTTCGTGTACAGTCCGTGTCATTATTGACATGTCCGTGTTGGTCTGCTCCGTAGCGCGTTCTATTTTGTCGGTCTTGTTATTTTAGGAAGTTATAAAAACCTTTTATTCGTTTAATGACGGAAAATAGATAGTTCATTGTATACACTTTTTAGGGTTTCTAGAGAGAAGTTAGAGAGAAAAACATGTAGATCTTCATAGTTTTCCAAGACTCTACCTTTCTTCCATTAATTCAAGTATTTATTTTCTCCTTCTTTTCCCTTTGTTTTCTATTATGAATTTTAATTATTCTTCTTTAACTTATTTATTTATTTCAATTATGCTTGAGTAGTTCTTTTATCTATTGTTAAGTTGAACCCTAGTATGAATTAATTCATTCTTTAAATTCCCAAATTAATTGTTTAATTGTTCTTGCTTAATTGATTGTGCATATTCCAATACTAGATTAGGGATAATTAGTATTGTTATTCCATTGTCTTGATCACAACGGGAGTTGGGTTTTGACGGATTTGGGTATTTCAATTAAGGACATGAAATTCTCCACAGGAGTAGGTAGAATGGATTGTTAGGAAGTTAGAGTGCCGCGTTTAATGTCTTTAATTTGCATGATTCTACGGGAGTAGGCTTGAGTGCATATCAGAGAAGCCATAGATACTCGGGAGAGGTTTATGGTATTTTATAGGGTGTACTTTTCCTTGTGAAGATTTAATTGACTAGTTTGAGGTAATAATTATTATTGTACTAATTCATGCTAGTGGGGATACTTAACTATAGAGTCTTTTATTTATAGATTGATTATTATAGTTGATTCAACCATCTTCGATATTAACCTCCTTTAGTCTTACCATTATTTAAGGGCTAATCATAGAACAACTTTCTCTCTGTAGGATCGACTCTGACTTACCCTACTACATAGTTAGGAGGATTAGTTAGGTTATTTATTTTTGTTAGGTGCGCGACAGGCCTATCAGGCCCTGTTCTTTTGGACTTATTTTCAGTTCAGCGCAGTTCAGTTCAGCCAAAATAAGTTCAGTTCAGTTCAGCCAAAATAAGTGTAGTTCAGTTCAGTTCAGCCAAAATAAGTTCAGTTCAGTTGATTTCAGCCAAAATAAGTTCAGTCTTGTCTAATGTTGTAATTATTATTTTTGTTTTCAATATTACTATTAATATTATAATTATAATAACGATAAATTTGTATTTTTGTATTTATTTTTTTTATTTTGTTGATTTTCATTACTCCATTTGTTATTATTGTTTTTATTAATATTATTATTATTATTATTTATTATTATTACTCATTAATAATTTATTATTATTATTATCCAGTAAACCAAGTTAGTATTCCCTCCTACGACCCCGCCCCAGCCACCGGACCACGCACCAGCCACCAGGCCCCTACCCCCTCTCTCTCCCCGTCGCCGCTTCTCTCTTCCTCCTGTCTCTCTCCTCTTTCTCTCTCTCCTCGAATCGCGTGTATATATGTTGTGGTGATTGTACAATCTCTCTTTTCGAGCGGTGGTTGTGTGTGGTGGTGGTGGTCGTCGTTAACAATGGTGGTGTCGGGAAAGCTCGGGGAGAGGAAAGGAGAGGGGTGAAAAGATACGATGGGAGAGGATATGGGGAGGAGTGACGGGGTCATGGAGCGAAGGGGAGAGGGGGGAGGGTTGGCGGGGTTGGCTACCTGCGAAGGGTCGGGGGTTTGCAAGTGAACCGGGTGGGAGGGTGGGGTGGGTTTTAAGGTTTGCAGCGGGCTGGGGTGGGGCAACAGGCAGGAGAGATGAAAGAAGGAGATGAACAGGGAAGGGGGGCTGGTAACTTGTTGTTACCGGTCATTATATTCCTTGGACCAAAAAATTGATTTAGTAAGCAAAGGTAGGATTATTCCAGAATAATCCAAAGGTGGGATTATTTTTGGCAGATCGGGCAAAGGTGAGATTATTCCTGTCCAATAATTATAATAATTAGTGTAAATTAGTGTAAAAAAAAAGGTAATTAAGAATTTTATCAAGCTGGCATTTTCATGAACATAAGTAAGATCTTGCATAATTCGTGAAAAATTAAGACATTAGACATCCAACCAAATTTTGATTTAAAAAACCAATAAAATAATACACATTATAAAACAAAACCCATTTAGAATTAAAAAAAATAAATAAATTGACAATCACTCACTGATAAAAAAAATCCATTTAAATTAAAAAGTAAAAAAATCGAAACAATTGTCTTTATCGAAAACCCCAACTGCAAATTTTTTGACCTAATTAACAATCTCCTGTCCCTAAACTGATAAATGAAAACAATTACGGTAGAAAATATAATCAAGAGAAACATTTCAAGAAATTGGTGGAAAGAATAAAATAAATTGGGCATTGAAGATGGTAAATTAAGAAGAAAATTAAATTGAAATGAAGACAGAGAAAGAGGAGAGAGAAAGAGGAGAGAGAAGATGAACAACAACCAATTAAAGCACAACAAAAGCAATTAGAATTAGGCTAAAAGGTTTGGTATTACCTAAATCCAGAATTTGGCCTTAATGGGGTTGAACCCACCGTTCTCGGCTATGGTGAGCGAAGTTGCTCGTCGCTTGGTGTGGTGGCTGGTGGTTCCTAAGCTGCCCCGGTGAGCGCCTCACTTAACTGGTGGTTACTGCTCGGTGCCTGGTGGTCAATGAGACAGAATATATCTAATAAGTGAGATAGAGAAAGAGAGAACAACATGGGATTAAAGAGAAATCTGAAGAGATAGGAGAATGAGAAAGTTGAGATGGGAAGAGAGAGAAAGTCTCTCATAAATATTTGCATTTTAAATTTTTTTTCTTTCGAGGAATGGTGTGGGTCACGTGACTTATAAGGGCTAAGCCTACATTCGCCACCTGGTTGCAAAAGGTAATAATTATCAGAATTAACTTTTGTTGTCGTGGTTGAGCTTAGGACTATTTGTGGGTTGAGTTGTGTAGACATATTTTATTGCCTAAGCGGGATGAGCACGTATTTACTATCTCATTGTAAAGGTTTTTAGTTTTGAAAACGTTTTGAAAAAAAACTCGCCAACTAGTCTTAAAAAGAAGACTCATAAACCTAATTGGATAATGGGAAATCATAGGGACATCTTAGGGACTTATCCAATGTATATTTCCCTGTCATGACAAGAGGGTAGCCAATGAAAACACACAAAGTGGCTCCTGGATCAAATTTTGATTTGTGAGCTTTTATGGTAAAAACTGAACACAAACACCTAAACACCTTGAAATGTGACAAATCTGGTTTAACACCATTCAACTTTTCATAGAGAGAAAGAAATCCAACAGTCAACACTAGCCAAAGGCATTCTATTGATGATATATGGGTAGCAGACAACAAACAATCTCGGAAAATTCCCATTGGTAACCTTGTGCTTTTGGGTTTTCCCATTGGTAACCTCATGGTTTTTCAAATCCCAAAAATAACCCTAAGCTTTAATTAAGTTCCCAAATGTGACTTTAGTTGCCTAATTCCGTTAACTAACCGTTAAATCCTAACCCTAGTTAACAATTATACTTCATTTTTTTTTTATAAAAATTAAATTCCTCCTCCCACCCCGACGCCACCACCAGCCCATCCCACCACAACCAGTCCACATTCACCACCATTCCTCCACTGCCACCACTAATCCATTCCACCACCACCTGACCCAACATGACCATTCACAGCTTACAACCTAAGGAACATCTAGAATCACCAAGAAACAAATTTTCAATTAAAAAAAAAAAGATAAGAAAATCCGGATATGTACTGAAAAGTAGAGCTGTTCACGGACGGGATGGCCCGCTAAGCCCGCCCAACCCGGCCCGCTAAAGTTGCGGGCTTGGACAACAAACTTTGAAAAAAAAATTCTTAATGGGCGGGCCAAGCCCGGCCCGCTAATATTAATGGGCTGATATGGACAACCTCAAATATATAGCGGGCAAGCCCGCCCGGCCCGTTTATCATAATATTTATTTTCTATGAAATATAATTTTTTATCTAACTAATTTAGTATTGATTTATCTTTTGGAATATATAGTTTATTTGCACTAATATAGCTTTGGTAACACATAATTGTCTTTATTCTTACCTTTACTAACTTAATTTCTTAATAATTTGTCGTCCTCTAACATTTTTGTTACGAATATTTTTAACTTTCTCTTTATCATACGTTCTGATTATCAACTTTTTTTCTATTTTAACCAAAATTATGTTTTAATCTATAAATATTAAAGGAAATTAACTAGAGTATTTGGAAAAAAAATAAAAGTATTAATAGGCCCGTTAGGCCCGCGGGCAAGCTCGCCCGTTTATTAGGGCGGGTCATGGACAAGTAGTTAAGCCCGCATAAAAGGGCTTGGACTAGACATATTAGGCCCGTTGGACAATTTTTTGTTGTTAGGCCCGGCCCGCAACCCGCCCAAGCCCACAAATGATCACCTCTACTGAAAAGTAGTATGAGATTGAGTGATTGTAATTTGGAGCAGAAGTCAACAGCTTCAAAGAAGCTTCCAATCAATCCTTAAAAAAAGGAATTGAACATAAAATGGTGGGGCATCTATGAAGCAGCAACACATAGCAAGAAGATGAAAGCACGGCAAAAGCAAGGAGCGACTCGTCGACGGTAATCGCTTGTTTCACGCATGATTGCCCAACAAACCCCAAACCGGGGCTTGTTCGAACCTCCAAACACCAGCATGGTTAGTAGTATATTTGTGGGAAATTCGAAGGAGAACGACTGTGGTTAGGGTTTTGCTATTGCTTTAACCTGAGTTGTCTAATCTGGGTTGGGTTTGTCTAAGGGGATGGTGGAGGTGGGAGGAGAGAGAAAGAGGGAGGTGGTGGATATGTTTGACGGTTCGAAGGAGAGAGAAAGATTAGCATCAGTGGAGCTACGACGTTTAGCCTAGGGGGAGTGGGCGGGCGCGGATGTGTCGTCGTTGTGCACCGCACCCGGCCAAAGATAAAATTTCTCCTACTCTCTTTTACACTAAGGTAGTATAATGGAAGTAGGGGTCGTATCCGCAGGGAAACAGGGACGAGTTTAATATTCAGCGTGATTCGAAACCTAGATTAAGCTAAGGGCCGAGAAACCTAATAATAATTACAAAGGGGGGTTTCAAGTTGATTTATAACTAAACTACAACTAACTAGCATATAAACAAAATGAGAAATCAATTATAGGAAGATCTTGAATCCGATTAACATCCACTTCAATTCATTATCAATCCTTGAACCTCCACTCTAATTATTTCCATAATTATCTATTGTCGAGAACTAATCTCGTGTTCTCCTTATTCCTAGTTGAATAGCACGATCAGCATGACTATAAAACCCTAACCAAAGGATAACCTAGTCCGATAGCGGCTAAGTTCAATCCAATAGCAGCAATAAACACAGAGAACCAACGGACACCGCTAACGCCATACAAGCGATAAACATTCAACGCTTAATTCAATTTCCCCAAGAAATAACCAAGATGATCAGCATCTAAGCTACTCCCTAGTTTGCTACCAATTGATAAAAGAATAAAACAATCCGATTCTATTCTTAAATCTAGCATTAGATTAATTACACAATCAAACTAGTAACATTCCTAGCATAATCATGCAAAAATCATAGAAAGCAAGCATAGAAATTAAACCATAATCAAAGGAAATAGAAAGAGAGGAAAGCTCTCACAATAATGCTTGAAGCTCCATATTAATCTCGTTCAAGAACGGTTCAAGCTACAATTGGCATAGCATAAGCCAATCCCATAATCGAAATCTACAAAAACTAAACTAGAAAATAAAAACTAAAAGAGAAGACAACAAGAGAGGAGTGGAGTTTTGGAGACTCCCTCTCCTTGTGGCTGCTGCCCCCTAGGTCAAAAACAAGCTTTAGTATTTATACTAAAGCTCAAAAGTCACCCGACATTTAGACCAGGCCTAGGGGTCGCGAGGTGCGAAGTTTGTCGCACCGTGCGAAGAGTGTTCCGCCTACCGCAGTTGGATGGGCAAGCGAGTCGCACCTCGCGAGCGAGTCGCGAGGTGTGCGAGCAAGGTGTCGCGAGGTGCGACCATGCTCGCGAGGTGCGAGCTCGAGCCGGGCAAGCTTCTGCTTGGGCGCCGGGCGTTGGGCGTGCGGTGGGGCGGCGATGTGCGCGCATGGGCGATGAGCGATGCTGCTGGGCGGCTTGCTTCGAGCATGCGATGCGGCCGGCTTACGATGATGGAGCGCGGGCGACTTGGCTTCTAGAATGCTTGGGCTTTGCTCGGCTCAAATGCACTTTACCTTGGAAGCTCGGAATACATGACGTTAACACCAATTATCTCGCAAAGCTCCGAACTTCCGCTAAGGGTTAAATAAAACACGAACGTTAACAATTACAATCAAACCCTTAGCAAAGTGCACCCAAAGTTACGTAAATACTACGTGTAACTTGAGCGTATCAAATACCCCCACACTTGAACTTTACTCGACCTCGAGTAAACTCAAAATGAGGATCACCAAATAAATCATCACCCAAGCTAGCAACAACAACCTACACTCCCCATCAACTACACCATCATTATCACATCTTAACAAAATACGCTCAAAACCTAAACGTAAGGGATGATGATTCCCCCACACTTAGATTCAAGCTACTATCAAAAATACAGACGCGACAACAATAATCACCAAACGACAACCAAAATGTGAGCTCAAATCCTGAAGGATCTCAAAGGAGTTGAACCCACTCCAACGCCACAATCAAAATGACAACTCGCCTAAAACCTCAAAAGATAAACTAAAACTACTACTACAACAACTAATTTAAAATAGCAAGCCATGGAATGAAGACAAAAAGGGATAAATTCCATGCTTACTCCCAAAAACAAACAATCAACCAAAAGAATGTGAAAGCCAATTATAAACAAATCTTCACAAAATCAAGGATGAAATAACCAATCCAAACCCGAAAACGCTTTCCACCTTATGACACCAACTCCGGCAAATGAGTTTTCAAAGTGTATAATTCTCTCTTAATCTCTCATTTTGCCTAGGAGCCCTTTCGGGTTTTCATCCTAGCTTCACACATTTCTTTTTGGTTGCATCTCACCATCTTACCCGCTCAATATAAGCCACTTTTTTGCATAGGTTGCCCTTTCGGGTTTTCAACCTATCCGGGCCCCCATTTTTGCCTGAGTCGCCCACCCTTGTGGGTTTTCAACTCAGCGGGTTTCATTTCATCACTTTTTTTTTTTTTTTTTTATATTATTATTTTTTTTTTTCATTTTTTTTTCATTTTCATTTTTTTTTTTTTCAAATTGAAAGTAATATATACAACATAGATACATGAGAATGAGAATACCCTCCCCCCTACTTAAACTACACATTGTCCTCAATGTGTCGACAATTAAAAGAAAAAAATAAACTGAAAAAGGGGGAAATTTGAAAATCGGGTAAATCGAAGATCGAATGCTCAAAACTCATGAAAAGCAATCCGTCAAACTCAAACTTCTTAACAACACCAACTCAAATCTCATAACTCAACTCACAACCCTCTCCCTCGAATCACTCAAACAAATGACAAGTTCAAAAGTTTCGAATTTTTGAAATTTTCACCTAGCTTAAGAGATCGAAAAGATACATTAACAATCTCAATCCTCTAGTGTTACCAACTCCTAGCTATTGAAGTCCTCCCAATGGGTTTTCTTTTGTGGATTTTGGTTCCAAGCGGATTAAGATGTGTTGTGGTTCGTTTTAGTGGGTGGGCGGTGGGTGAAAGAAAATTTGTTGTGGTGGTGGAAATTTGATGAAAAAAATAAAGGAAAAGAAAGAAAATAAAGGGGTCTCGGGTTGCCTCCCGAGAAGCGCTGTTGTTTAAAGTCGTGAGCTCGACTTAATACCTTAAGCTTAATCAGTGGGATTGTGCTCCATGTGTGACAATGGTGGTTCCATGTCAATCTCCACTTCAAATACCTGCAAAATTGATTGAGAAGGACTCTTGCAAAGCATTGTTAGTGCCTAGCTTACTACATCATGGTTGAGCATATAACATCAGATTATATCCCAAAACCTAGCATTAAGTCAACAACAAACATCAACTAGTAGTACTCCTAGCTAATCCAAGTCATGACCATTAATATGAATGTGTAAAGCTAGACAATAACCAAGATATAGAGTATGAGTCAATCAACCATCCCCAAGAGAGTGGCCAACCAAAAACAAAGAGCACAAGCAATACCATCCAAAAATCACGCTAAATACAAACAAGTAACACCGTGTCCCCGGCAACGGCGCCAAAATTTGGGCGGGCGCGGATGTGTCGTCGTTGTGCACCGCACCCGGCCAAAGATAAAATTTCTCCTATTCTCTTTTACACTAAGGTAGTATAATGGAAGTAGGGGTCGTATCCGCAGGGAAACAGGGACGAGTTTAATATTCAGCGTGATTCGAAACCTAGATTAAGCTAAGGGCCGAGAAACCTAATAATAATTACAAAGGGGGGTTTCAAGTTGATTTATAACTAAACTACAACTAACTAGCATATAAACAAAATGAGAAATCAATTATAGGAAGATCTTGAATCCGATTAACATCCACTTCAATTCATTATCGATCCTTGAACCTCCACTCTAATTATTTCCATAATTATCTATTGTCGAGAACTAATCTCGTGTTCTCCTTATTCCTAGTTGAATAGCACGATCAGCATGACTATAAAACCCTAACCAAAGGATAACCTAGTCCGATAGCGGCTAAGTTCAATCCAATAGCAGCAATAAACACAGAGAACCAACAGACCTGCTAACGCCATACAAGCGATAAACATTCAACAGTTAATTCAATTTCCCCAAGAAATAACCAAGATGATCAGCATCTAAGCTACTCCCTAGTTTGCTACCAATTGATAAAAGAATAAAACAATCCGATTCTATTCTTAAATCTAGCATTAGATTAATTACACAATCAAACTAGTAACATTCCTAGCATAATCATGCAAAAATCATAGAAAGCAAGCATAGAAATTAAACCATAATCAAAGGAAATAGAAAGAGAGGAAAGATCTCACAATAATGCTTGAAGCTCCATATTAATCTCGTTCAAGAACGGTTCAAGCTACAATTGGCATAGCATAAGCCAATCCCATAATCGAAATCTACAAAAACTAAACTAGAAAATAAAAACTAAAAGAGAAGACAACAAGAGAGGAGTGGAGTTTTGGAGACTCCCTCTCCTTGTGGCTGCTGCCCCCTAGGTCCAAAAACAAGCTTTAGTATTTATACTAAAGCTCAAAAGTCAGCCGACATTTAGACCGACCTAGGGGTCGCGAGGTGCGAAGTTTGTCGCACCGTGCGAAGAGTGTTCTGCCTACCGCGCATTTGTAAGTATTCCCGCCTGTCACGCGGGTGACCCGGGTTCGATCCCCGGCAACGGCGCCAAAATTTGGGCGGACGCGGATGTGTCGTCGTTGTGCACCGCACCCGGCCAAAGATAAAATTTCTCCTACTCTCTTTTACACTAAGGTAGTATAATGGAAGTAGGGGTCGTATCCGCAGGGAAACAGGGACGAGTTTAATATTCAGCGTGATTCAAAACCTAGATTAAGCTAAGGGCCGAGAAACCTAATAATAATTACAAAGGGGGGTTTCAAGTTGATTTATAACTAAACTACAACTAACTAGCATATAAACAAAATGAGAAATCAATTATAGGAAGATCTTGAATCCGATTAACATCCACTTCAATTCATTATCGATCCTTGAACCTCCACTCTAATTATTTCCATAATTATCTATTGTCGAGAACTAATCTCGTGTTCTCCTTATTCCTAGTTGAATAGCACGATCAACATGACTATAAAACCCTAACCAAAGGATAACCTAGTCCGATAGCGGCTAAGTTCAATCCAATAGCAGCAATAAACACAGAGAACCAACAGACCTGCTAACGCCATACAAGCGATAAACATTCAACAGTTAATTCAATTTCCCCAAGAAATAACCAAGATGATCAGCATCTAAGCTACTCCCTAGTTTGCTACCAATTGATAAAAGAATAAAACAATCCGATTCTATTCTTAAATCTAGCATTAGATTAATTACACAATCAAACTAGTAACATTCCTAGCATAATCATGCAAAAATCATAGAAAGCAAGCATAGAAATTAAACCATAATCAAAGGAAATAGAAAGAGAGGAAAGATCTCACAATAATGCTTGAAGCTCCATATTAATCTCGTTCAAGAACGGTTCAAGCTACAATTGGCATAGCATAAGCCAATCCCATAATCGAAATCTACAAAAACTAAACTAGAAAATAAAAACTAAAAGAGAAGACAACAAGAGAGGAGTGGAGTTTTGGAGACTCCCTCTCCTTGTGGCTGCTGCCCCCTAGGTCCAAAAACAAGCTTTAGTATTTATACTAAAGCTCAAAAGTCAGCCGACATTTAGACCGACCTAGGGGGTCGCGAGGTGCGAAGTTTGTCGCACCGTGCGAAGAGTGTTCGCCTACCGCGCATTTGTAAGTATTCCCTTTGTCACGCGGGTGACCCGGGTTCGATCCCCGGCAACGGCGCCAAAATTTGGGCGGGCGCGGATGTGTCGTCGTTGTGCACCGCACCCGGCCAAAGATAAAATTTCTCCTACTCTCTTTTACACTAAGGTAGTATAATGGAAGTAGGGGTCGTATCCTAGAGGAAACGGGGACGAGTTTAATATTCGGCGTGATTCGAAACCTAGATTAAGCTAAGGGCCGAGAAACCTAATAATAATTACAAAGGGGGGTTTCAAGTTGATTTATAACTAAACTACAACTAACTAGCATATAAACAAAATGAGAAATCAATTATAGGAAGATCTTGAATCCGATTAACATCCACTTCAATTCATTATCGATCCTTGAACCTCCACTCTAATTATTTCCATAATTATCTATTGTCGAGAACTAATCTCGTGTTCTCCTTATTCCTAGTTGAATAGCACGATCAGCATGACTATAAAACCCTAACCAAAGGATAACCTAGTCCGATAGCGGCTAAGTTCAATCCAATAGCAGCAATAAACACAGAGGACCCAACGGACCGCTAACGCCATACAAGCGATAAACATTCAACAGTTAATTCAATTTCCCCAAGAAATAACCAAGATGATCAGCATCTAAGCTACTCCCTAGTTTGCTACCAATTGATAAAAGAATAAAACAATCCGATTCTATTCTTAAATCTAGCATTAGATTAATTACACAATCAAACTAGTAACATTCCTAGCATAATCATGCAAAAATCATAGAAAGCAAGCATAGAAATTAAACCATAATCAAAGGAAATAGAAAGAGAGGAAAGATCTCACAATAATGCTTGAAGCTCCATATTAATCTCGTTCAAGAACGGTTCAAGCTACAATTGGCATAGCATAAGCCAATCCCATAATCGAAATCTACAAAAACTAAACTAGAAAATAAAAACTAAAAGAGAAGACAACAAGAGAGGAGTGGAGTTTTGGAGACTCCCTCTCCTTGTGGCTGCTGCCCCCTAGGTCCAAAAACAAGCTTTAGTATTTATACTAAAGCTCAAAAGTCAGCCGACATTTAGACCGACCTAGGGGTCGCGAGGTGCGAAGTTTGTCGCACCGTGCGAAGAGTGTTCTGCCTACCGCGCATTTGTAAGTATTCCCGCCTGTCACGCGGGTGACCCGGGTTCGATCCCCGGCAACGGCGCCAAAATTTGGGCGGGCGCGGATGTGTCGTCGTTGTGCACCGCACCCGGCCAAAGATAAAATTTCTCCTACTCTCTTTTACACTAAGGTAGTATAATGGAAGTAGGGGTCGTATCCGCAGGGAAACAGGGACGAGTTTAATATTCAGCGTGATTCGAAACCTAGATTAAGCTAAGGGCCGAGAAACCTAATAATAATTACAAAGGGGGGTTTCAAGTTGATTTATAACTAAACTACAACTAACTAGCATATAAACAAAATGAGAAATCAATTATAGGAAGATCTTGAATCCGATTAACATCCACTTCAATTCATTATCGATCCTTGAACCTCCACTCTAATTATTTCCATAATTATCTATTGTCGAGAACTAATCTCGTGTTCTCCTTATTCCTAGTTGAATAGCACGATCAGCATGACTATAAAACCCTAACCAAAGGATAACCTAGTCCGATAGCGGCTAAGTTCAATCCAATAGCAGCAATAAACACAGAGAACCAACAGACCTGCTAACGCCATACAAGCGATAAACATTCAACAGTTAATTCAATTTCCCCAAGAAATAACCAAGATGATCAGCATCTAAGCTACTCCCTAGTTTGCTACCAATTGATAAAAGAATAAAACAATCCGATTCTATTCTTAAATCTAGCATTAGATTAATTACACAATCAAACTAGTAACATTCCTAGCATAATCATGCAAAAATCATAGAAAGCAAGCATAGAAATTAAACCATAATCAAAGGAAATAGAAAGAGAGGAAAGATCTCACAATAATGCTTGAAGCTCCATATTAATCTCGTTCAAGAACGGTTCAAGCTACAATTGGCATAGCATAAGCCAATCCCATAATCGAAATCTACAAAAACTAAACTAGAAAATAAAAACTAAAAGAGAAGACAACAAGAGAGGAGTGGAGTTTTGGAGACTCCCTCTCCTTGTGGCTGCTGCCCCCTAGGTCCAAAAACAAGCTTTAGTATTTATACTAAAGCTCAAAAGTCAGCCGACATTTAGACCGACCTAGGGGTCGCGAGGTGCGAAGTTTGTCGCACCGTGCGAAGAGTGTTCTGCCTACCGCGCATTTGGCTGGGCAAGGCAGGTCGCACCTCGCGAAGCAGGTCGCGAGGTGCGAGCAAGCAGGTCGCGAGGTGCGACCATGCTCGCGAGGTGCGAGCTCGAGCTGGGCAGGCTTGCTGCTGGGCGCTGGGCGTTGGGCGTGCGGTGGGCTGGCGATGTACGCGCATGGGCGATGAGCGATGCTTGCTGGGCAGCTTGCTTCGAGCATGCGATGCGGCTGGCTTACGTTGATGGAGCGCTGGGCGACTTGGCTTGCGGTAATGCTTGGGCTTTGCTCGGCTCAAATGCACTTTACCTTGGAAGCTCGGAATACATGACGTTAACACCAATTATCTCGCAAAGCTCCGAACTTCCGCTAAGGGTTAAATAAAACACGAACGTTAACAATTACAATCAAACCCTTAGCAAAGTGCACCCAAAGTTACGTAAATACTACGTGTAACTTGAGCGTATCAGGGAGCTGTCGAGGGGGAACCCTAGTGGTGGTTCCAAGAACTCCAAGGTTGCTGATGGTGGTTGTTGTTGGGGGTGAGGAGGAGAAAAGAAGGGTGGTGGTTGTTATATCTAACCATGGTTAGCGAAAAAAAACCTATTCAACAGAAACTAAGAACACTTAACAGCAAATTGTCTATTAAAGTCACATTTAGGAAATAAATAAGAATAGAAGGTCATTTTTGGGATTTGAAAAAACACGAGGTTACTAGTGGGAAAACCCAAAAGTACAAGGTTACCAATGGGAATTTCCCAACAATCTCCCCAAAACCTTAATGGAACTCTGCTTTGAAAGAACAAAGCTTGCCTTTAAAAGATGTTTATGCTTTCTTTCCACTACTCCAAGTTTTATGTACAAGTTTTCTGTTGTCTAATGCCTTTGGCATTAAATAAATCCAATATATCACCTTCACATAGATCTTTAGCATTGTCTATTCTGAAACAAAGTATTTGAACTTTATATTGAGTTTCCACCATAGCAGAAAAATTATTCAAAACATCAACTGCATTACTTTTATTCTGCATCATACATGTCTATGTATTTCTTTTGAAATCATCAACAACAGTGAGGAACCATGAAAATACATCATTCATGTGTTTTAGACTTTTATGGACCCTAAGTATCAAGATGAAATATTTCCAAAAAATTAGAGTAGTAAAGTGCTAGCATGGAAAAGAAGTCTAGTTGTTCTTGCCTTAGGACAGATTTGACATATTATATCATGTTATGTTTCTAGGAATGGTAGAATATGAATGCAACTTATTAAAAGGAATATGGCCTAACTTGAGATGCCACAACTGAACATCTTCAGAATGAGCAATAAGGGCTGAATCACTTGAACCATCCTAAAGTGAGTGCTTGTCACGTTATTCTTCATGAACAACATAAAAACCAGATGTGAGCTTTCCAAGAACCATTGACTGGTGGAGAGAGAAGGATCTTAGAGCTAGCACAAATCAGATGTGAAAGTGATTTCACAATTCATCCCTGCACAACTTATGTGTATGTTGACAATAAGTTGAACTTAAATCCTGAAACATCTGAGACATTTTATAGGATAATGCCATTGGAACTTGACCTATGTGTTCCACTCTAACTTTCTTTCCATCAACAATTGTAATGGTGTTAGGTACTTTTGTGAATTTCTTATAGGCTGTAAATAACTCAAGGTTGTTACAGATGTGATATGTGGCTCCACTATCACTTATCCACCTGGAATTAGAACAAGTGAGTACGCAAGTACTTGCCATATGAGAAGCACTGCTGGTCTGATCTTGTTCACTTTGCCGTTGTGTGAATATGAGCTTCATTAGGCTGCGAAACATGATCATCTACATATGCACACAACATTTTCTCTATGAGCCATTGCAACAACACCTTTTCCTTTGCTCATATATTGAGGATATCCTTGTATCTTTCAGTAATTGTCAACTGTGTGCCCTGCCCTCTTGCAATGATCACAATAAGGCTTTCTATTAGCATTGCCTACCACAATCTCCTATCCTGAATGCTGGAAAAAAAAAACTTATTGTAGTTCTTGTTAGCATATCATGTGTTTTCCTTGTTGTTATATGCTATATTAACATAAACCATCTGAACAGCTGTGATGAGGAAGTTTCTTATCTTTGATTTCATCTTGCACAAGTAACTTGTATGCTAATGAAATCTTTGGTAAGGCTGCATCATCAGTATGTTATTATCTAACATTAGCGTGTTTTAAATCCAGCTTCATAAGAACCTGTATCAATCTGTCTTCATCTTGCTGTCCCAGAAACTCCTGAGTGAGGTTACATTTACAACCATTACAAGTACAAGTATGCAATAGCCTGATTGCACTTGACTCATCCCAAACTGCTTTTAATTTGTGTGAAATAGTCAGTTATTGAAGCTGATCCTTGAGATATCTCAGACAAATGTTGCTGAAGAGCGTAGAATTAAGGACCAGAAGTTTGTGAAAACCCTTCTTCTAAGTCTTTCCAAAATCTCAACAGCAGTAGTGAGATAAATCACACTTTGAGCAATTTTAGGTTCCAAAAATCTCAGGATGTATGATATAATGATATCATTACATCTCTCACATGCTTTTCAATTAGGATAATCTGTATTAGGTTTTTTTATACTTCCATTGATAAATCTTGGGTTATTCTTGGCAGATAATGCAAGCATCACACTTATTCTCTTCCATTCTCCATAAGATTCACCATTAAGCTTCTCAGTAATCAGTAGAAGCCAGGTGTTCACATTAGGATGAATATAGGATGCACTTGTTGGATCTTGAGTAAGATTAATTGTTGAAGAACTCATTTTAATGAGTGAGAATTGATCGAAGAATGAAGAAATTATGAATTCTAAGATCATATTTCAGATTTAAACTGAAAGCTACTTGATTCTAATCAGATTATCGATCAAGCAGTAAAAGTGATCAATTAAGAGATGAAGTAATGAAATTAGAACCTCATTTATGCAAATTTTAACTTCAGCAAATTAGCTCGTTATTGCAGGAAATTTGTTGTTCTTAGTTTTCACTTCGATTCAATTGAAGATTTTATGAAATCGCTACTGAAATTATGCAAAGATTTCACCAGGATCTAATGATGATCTTGCTCTAATACCATAAAGAAGTTCATAGAACATCAATTACATTCATATTGATGTGATAGAAAGACAAACGAGAGAAAATGATTAAGGGAATATTTGTGAGAATTTTATTATGATTGCTGAATCATTCTAATCAGTACAATGAGTTTGTATAGTACAAGTGTGATTTGTCATAACCAATCAAAATCTTCTTACAACAATTACAACCAATGAGAGAATAGTCAGCTTAACATAAACAAACTAACTAACTAGGCTGATGTGGCAAAAGTTTGTTACAATCTCCCTGAGGTAGTTGAGCTGGAGCTTGAGCTGACTTAATTGAGGTTTGATCAGCTGCTGCTGTTGTTTACTGAGCTTCAATAGCTTTAATAACAATTGAGTGAACCTTTGATTATTTTATTTCTTTACCATCAGCTAACACATTGATCATTGGATTTCAATAAGTTTAACTTCCACGTCAAATTTGGGAGCAAAAGAAAAAAACACATGCCCAATAACTCTAAATAATAAAAAAATAATGCAGAACAACAATCTTTCGCTTTACTAGTCATAAGTAAGACAAATAAAATTTATAAAACTATCATAGAAGTACTTTGTAAGACAAAAAAAGGCACCTTTTGTATCAAAGATGAAGTTGAAGTATACACATTTCTTGAACACATTCATTCCTCAGCATCAATCTGAAGCTAAAAATACCAAACTTATTTTCTAAAATCGGAATTACAATTATACAACAAAAATCACAATTATTGAATTAGTAATCACTTACAAAAAAAAGTTTATTTAGATTTTTCTTCATTTTTATCTGTTTTCCAACTCAATAAATTATTAAAACCTTTAATCACTTTCATTTAAACGGGATAACCTTTAATTACTGTTGTGAACATTTAAACGGGATAAAAAAATTATTTCGAAATAAATTTTTTATTACCAATATATAATTACAAATAGTGAATAATACATGGTATCCACATCACATATATATGCTTCCTATATTTGAGAAGTTCCTATTTTGCTCTAGAATGCTTTGCACCAAATTCGTGCAACTTCAACGTACGTTCGTGCATGACTATGTTGATTTCATTGTTGAATTAATAACTTCAAGATGATTGAATATAAACACTTTACTATTTCATTACTCTCATAATCAACTGAATACAAAATAGATTATATAAATAGAAAACAGTCAATAACAAGGAAAATTACGACAATGGGACCATGCCATAAACTTAGCACCTAATTGACCCAATAACTAGATAGGGTCAACAACCTAAGAGACCCATTACATATTATTGACTGATAATATTGACAATTCCTAAAAGTAAGGCAACTACATTTTGAATCATTTATTAACATTCCACTTGATTTAACAAATTGTTACTGACTCTAATATTTCACATTACCATAGACTTGTTTGATTCGTGATGCACTTTTCACTAATGTTAAGTCCACATTTTACACTTAATTTGGCGTATTTTGAGGGAGATTATGTTGTGGTTTGGATTGGTTTTAGTGGATTTGTGCCCAAGTGATAGGAATTGAGGAGAAATGTCAAATTATGAGAGGAGCATAGATTTGTGGCTCATTTGGAGGCTTAATAGTACCATGGATATAATGTTAGGTCCAAGTTGGAAGTATTTGGGCTTCCTACAAGGTCCAATTGGGTTGAAAGCTGCACTTGTAGCAGCAGCTCGCGGTGGAATGCCGAGAGCTTACCGCGACTCGCGGTCTGGAGCGCGACTCGCGGCGCTGGGCACGACTCGCGGTGTTGGTCGCGGATCACGGTGGACGCGGGCTACGATTTTCTAATGTTATTTTCTCGTTTTATTTTAGGGAGTTTTTTCGGGAAAAATACAAGTACTCTTTGGTATTATTTTCTAGAGTTTGATTATCACGTTATTATCATATTTTTAGCCCTAGTTTCAGTTTTCTTTGCAAATTTCGGAGATTGAAGATTGATTTTGATCAAGTATTTTGGATTCTTCTACCATTCGAGCATTATTAATCAAGTTTTACTCTTTCCTCTCTCTTTGATCTATTTAATTATGTCTTCAATTATGTTTATTGTTCTTATTGCCATGATTAGTGAGTAGTATTTTTATCTAGGATTAAGTTGAGCCCTAGTATGGATTGATCATGTAAATTGTTGCTCTAATTCCCATGTTATTGAATTATATGCTTAGGGTTTGACAAGATTGTTCTTGTGGTCAATTTTGCATCTTATTTTAGCCCTAGTTTTTATTATCAACGAAAGTTGGAGTAGAGATTAGGATTATATGTTTATTTGCTAAATTGTTATTTTATCAATTGAGTTCATCAATGAAAGTTGAGTCTTAATTCAGATTGTCTTGTCATTGATTTGATTTCTCTCATGAAAATAGGTGAGAATTAGAGTTGGGAATTAATTGGCGTTGGCTCTTAATGCTTCTAATTGTGTATGTAAGCCATGAAAATAGGAGACATACATATTAGTCAGGCCTTTTGCTATCATGAAAGTGAGCTTTAGGTATTGACACTAGTAGAGAAATGACAATTTGCGTCGGACCTGGGACCGCCGTTTGCGTCGGACCTTGGTCCGACAGCACAGGTCTCGTCGCAGATGGGAAGACAGCCATCTGCGTCGGATAAGACACGACGCAGTTAATAAAATATTTGCGTCGGACACAACAAACATGCGTCGCATATAGCACTGCTCCCACAGCAGTCCAGGAAGCTCCATCTGCGTCGCATGCAGTGCCACATGCGACGCAAATGGTGCTTCATCTGCGTCGTATGCAGTGTCATATGCGACGCAGATCGGGCTTCCTGGGCTCCTGCTGGCTGCTGCGCACATACCATCTGCGTCGCATGCAGTGCTATATGCGACGCAGATGAAGCACCACTTGCGTCGCATATGGCACTGCATGGGACGCAAATGTTATATTTTTTTTTTCAGCTTTTTTTTTTTCCAGCTATTTTTTTTTATTTTCAAAACTAAACAAACATTATGTAGGGGTGTAAGTTCGGTTTTTGGTTTGGTTTTGGGGCAAAACCAAACCAAACCAAAATAAATTCGGTTTTCATATTTCAAGTCCAAATCCAAACCAAAATTCGTCCCAAACCAAACCAAACCAAACCGAAATTACAAAACCAAAACCAAACCAAACCAAAAAACCGAAATTCTTTTATGATACAAATTTTTTTTTTCCAAATCTTACAAATAATACGAAAATTATCAAGTTTCAAATCATCAAACATAGAAGAATTACTTCAAATTTCAACTAAAGCTTAAAATTGAAGTACTAGAATTAAAGATAATTGATAAAAACATCAAAACCCATATAGGATAGGCAAACTTCGGTTTGGTTTGGGTTTTTTCGGTTTTTAAAATAAAAATCGAACCAAACCGAAAACCGAAAAAATAAAATTTTCCAATCCAAACCAAACCGAATTTTGAAAAAACCAAACCAAATTATTAATTCGGTTTGGTTTGGTTTGGTTTTCGGTTTTTAACCAAATAACTTACACCCCTAACATTATGTTAATAATTATGAGCTGAAAATTCGGCAGAGTCTCCTTTGTAATTTGGACAACCCAAGAAATCTTTGGGAAAATTTTGCATATATATAACCAAAACCTGTTTCAGTACATCTCAATCAAGCAACCAATGTTGCAATCAATCAACCAACAAGGTTCAAGCAACCAATGTTGCAATCAATCAACCAACAAGGTTCAAGTAACAAAATATTATTCTAACCTACAAATACATACACTAACCATCAAACTTAGTCTGCTTCGTTAACGACCCGTACAAAGTATTCCGCAAAAAGTTCTTTGAGGTCGTTGATCTCATATATGGAGTATGGCTCAAGACTTGACGGAAAAGCCTAGAAATATATTAAACTAGTTAATATACTTTAAAATTCTATAAGTATAAATAATGAATTTACAACATACATATACCTCATACAAATTCTCTGATTCATAATATAAGCAGATGATTAGAAGCATGTATCTCATCACGAAATAGCCGCATTCCACTCCTCCCGATTGTTGAGCACACTACACCAAATTTAAGATATATATTAGAATTGAAAAAAAAATCCTAAATAGAATTATAAAGTATCAAATACAAAACCATAAGAGTTTTACCCGCATATATGTCCAAGACAATTTAGTTCCTTTATTTGATCCTTCAAGCCGCGTGTATTTTGTATATGCACTAAGTATAGAGATTTTGTAACAATTAATTACTATAAACATTTATAAATTATTTAAAATATCATAAAATGCATGTAACCTTATTAACATGTATAACAACTATGAACTTACGTATTCAACGGTATCTTGATAGCTAAGGATCTATCTCTCTTGATCGAATCAAATGTATATACCGTTCTCTTAGATAGACAAATGACAAGAAGAATCCAATGATCCCTAAGGCATGAAGCAAAATGTGATGTTTTATATATATAACCACAAGTTCATAAATATAAAACAAAGTAAAGATTAGTTTAACTGACATACTTTTCAATATACGGACATAGGATGTAACGCATATATTCATTCACTTTCATTGAACTTGCCATGTAGTTGATCACGGCATCTAAGTGATTGCGTATCATGGTCGCTGAAATCATACTTGGACACATGAAACCAATATTATTCTCTCCATGCTCCTCAGACTGATCTGCCAAGTACCTAAGATCCAAACACTTATAGTTAGGAGAAATAATATAATAAAAATAAATAGCAATGTTAATTAGTTTAGAGTTTGAGAAATCTCACATCATAAATACTTGCAAAATGGATACATTAATCCATGCTCCCGTGAGAAGTTGAAAAACATCTTGTCGCGAGAGAATGATCATATGATCTCTATCAAAGTCGAAGACGGTACCCTTCAGAACTTGCATATGAAAAGGCTCATCTGAGGGTTTGTCGCAAAATATTCGGTGCATCTCCTTAATATTATCATCCATATCATCCAGTGCCAAGTCAATAAAAGGATCTACGTGCCTATGTGCAGACTCATCGGTGCAAGGATCACTACCAACTATTTTTTTCTTCTTCTTCTTCTTCTTCTTCATCGCACCTTCTTCAGGTATATGTTCCTAATTCAATTTGACTTCTTTTTAATTCATATTATATATGTATATAGATTATTTCATATATAAATCAAGATTACTTAGTATACAAAATAAAGATTACTTAGCATATATAAATCAAGATTTCTTAGTATATATATTTACATTTCTTAGTATATAAATCAAAATATTAAACATAAGTTACCTGATTATCTGAGACTAAAAATACCAAATCTTTCGGCCATTCTATGAATGAACCCTCGGCTTGACTGAGTTTCATGATGTATGGAGTAGGTAGTGGAACTAGAGCTTCTGCGTAGTCGGAAAAAAAATCATCAACACTCACTTTCACGGCCGTAGGATGTGATGATGACTCCGTTTGCGGATGTACGGTACCCTCAGCTACAATGATCGGTCCCGAGTTATCCGCTATTGCCAAACGACATGGAACCAGACTCTTAACATCCAATGAGAACACAATATCATTAATTAAGTATTTTAGAAGCATAATATCATAATCGTAGAAGATATAAAATAACTATATACCTTCAAGTTCACAAATGGATCATTGCCCCCCGAGTGACAGCTACTAGGATCAACTGGAGTGTGAGGACTTGTTTGATTTGGTGCTTGAAGAACTAATTGCGCCGCAAAAGCCATCAACCTTTCTTGAACTATAGCATCAATCTTCGAGTTCATCTCCTGCATCGTCTGTTCTCTAACTCTTTGGCTCACTCTAGCCTCCAACTCCTGTATCTCCTCATCATCCATGCCCCTACCCTTTCGAGCAGTACTACTCCGATCAGGATCTCCCCGAACCGATGTAATCCCAATGCTACGCCCAGCTGTTAACATACGCCCAGGACGGTCTTTCCTCTGTAGAGCACGGGATAGAACATCATCCATCCGACCTGGAACAAACTCTCCTTCCTTTTCTTTCCTTTTCCAATCATCCTGAATCAAATTCAAAAAAATCATATGATTAGTAGAATTCTAGAATACGAGTAATTAGACAAGAAAATATCATAAAATTTGAAGAATTCTTACAATGGAATCTTTTATCTTTTGTGTTTCTTCATTAGGGAAGAAAAGATTTCCTTCCTTATCTTTTTTCGATCTAGCGAGAAGCCATGGCAAAGTTCGATCCGGCAAGGAGGAAATAATTGATGATGTGGATGAGTCAACAGATGATGCTGTAGAGGATTTAGGGATATACCCTTTGTCTTTCCAAACGGGAATCATCTCCGCATATGACTTTTGACCCAAAAAATGAGGATGAATGTTGGCAGCCTGAGACTTTCTTGCTCTTTCACTTTTAGCCTAATATGAAAACAAGTAACTAGTTAATATTCACAAAAAAAAATTGATTATAACATATTATGTAATTGTAACGTACATATTATATACCTTAAACTCCTTAGAGCTACACTTTTTCACAAATTCGTCCCAAATCTCTTTCGTGATGAAAGGATAGAGCACGTACGGTTGCATATCATTGTTAGGCCCCATCCTCGTTTTTGTGATCCATCGACTCACTAATCTTGACTTGAAATCTCTCCACCGCTTATCATAAGTAGTCAACACATCTCGTTTCTTCCTCTCATCCTCTTGTATTCCAAACTCTTTCTTCAATATATAAAATGAACCAATAATACACGATTAGTATAATAAACATGATTCAAATTAAATTAAAAGAATGGATTTTAAAAATACATAGGTTTACTTACTTTAGCATCTTCCCATAAACTATTTTTTAGTCCTTGTGGAACATCATCCCAACTATCGTACAAGATAGACACTTTGCTTCTACTGATTTCGTCGCAATGTGTCTTGTACGCACCAACATGATCCCCAATCGGACGCATCCAATCATCCCACTGAAATACTCTTTGGACCCCGGGTTTGGAACATATCCCTTTTGTAGGACCTCTAGGCTTGCTCACTCTTTTTTTCCTACTACCTCCATCAGTTATCTCGGTCTCAGAACGTGGCTGCCGATCATCATCGGATGCATCATGCATTATGTGATCTTCCATCACTACACCTGAAACCATAAAGCATAAAGACATGTTAGATTCATCAATGAAATAATACAAAATTATTTTAACGAAGCATAAAATATATAATTGAAGAATATAAACAATAGTAGTTGCAATAATATTACATTAGTTACCTATTAATCAGTTTTTTCTTTAACAACGTAAAATCCCTCATTATGGTCTCGACGAATGTAATTCGTGTCCAGATCTTCCCCTAATGTACTTGGAATGACTACTGACGAAGCAATGACTTCATTGAATTGCTTATCGTATTCCTCTTCATCATGTACATCATCAATTCCAAGTATTCTCCTTTTTCCTTCAATGACAACAGACCATTTTGAATCGACGGGGTCAACCATGTAGAATACTTGTTTTTCTTGTGATGCCAATATCAAAGAATCATCATGATGCCCTAACCGGCTGAAATTGACTAATGTAAAAAAGTCATGTTCATCCTTCTTTACACCACGACGAATATCAAACCACTTGCATTAAAAGAGCGGAATCTTGAAGTCAACATAGTCAAGTTCTAATATATCTTCAATGAACCCGTAGTAAGACTTCATTCTCTCAATAATGGTTCTATCACTTCTACTTTTATACTCTGATGACAAAGCTCCCAAAGTAACACCACTGTTTTGCATTGTGGATTTGTCATCTTGTCGTTTAGTGTAAAATGAATAACCATTGATGTCATACCCTTCATAGGAAAGAACTTGCATCTTTGACCCATATGCCAACCATCTCAACGTATCTGATACATCATTTTTTGGGTCAGATAGTTGGTTTATAACTCGTTCTTTAAACCAATCAACGAACGACCGATTCTGCTCAATCATCAACTCACGTTCATTCTTCAATGGATACTGAACACTAAGCATCTTCTTGTGCTCATCTAAGTAAGGATGAACTTGTTTTAGATTTTCTAACACCAAAAATTATGCTTTTCTTTTCAACTCTCCATCAAGACACAATCTTTTTCTCCCAATGGTACCACAACCAGCAAGCCTTCCTTCATGTCTAGATTTTGGCAATCCAATTGCTTGTGCACGTGCTAAATACTGACTTACATATTCAGATACTTCCTCCGCAACTGTTCTTTAGACAATACTTGCTTCTGGTCTGGCTGGATTCATCACTTTTCCTTTGAGAGTACCCATATGCCTTTCGAAAGGCCACATATACCTCATACAAACAGGCCCACAAAGTTTAATTTCTCAGACAAGATGAATTATCAAATGAGGCATGATGTCAAAGAACGATGGTGGAAAGTACATTTCAAATCGACACATCGTCTCTATTACATCAGCTTGCAACTTATCTAGAGTGTTAGGATCAATCACCTTACTAGATATAGTTCTGAAGAAGAAACACAACTTTGTAATCGTGTATCTCACTTGGGAAGGCAAAATTCCTCGTATTGCAACAGGTAATAAATGTTGCATCAAGATATGACAATCATGAGATTTCAAACCAACGATTTTCAAGTCCTTCAGTGAGACAAGGTTTCGAAAATTTGACGAGTATCCAGCAGGGACCTTTAACCTATGCAGAGACTCACAAAAACTCGTTTTCTCCTTCTTAAACAACGTGTAGCAAGCTGGTGGCAGATAATAGCGCTGTCACCGCTCCTGAGGTGCTAGTTCTGGTCTTCCCATTTCAGCCATGTCTTTCCGAGCTTTAACTCCATCCTTTGTCTTCCCGGGCATATTCAACAATGTTCCGACAATGGCATCACAAACATTTTTCTCAATGTGCATTAGATCAAGACAATGTCTGACTTCTAAGAATTTCCAATATGGGAGGTCCCAGAAGTTAGATCTTTTCTTGTATAAGTTCTTTGAGACACTTTTGAATGGCTTGCCAAACACTGTTTCAATATCTTTTACCCGATTAGAAACTTGTTTACCACGCAAGGGTACAGGGGCTTCTCTCATCTCCACTTTTCCGTTCAACAACTTTTTCTTCTTACGAAATGGATGATCTAAAGGAAGCCATGTACGATAATGGAGGTATACATTCTTCCCACAATGATGTAACTGCTCATCAATCATATACTCATCACAAATAGGGCATGCCTTTGCTCCTTTAACCGTATACCCTGACAAATTTCCGTAATCCGGGAAATCATTAATCGTGCAAAATATCATGGCACGTAATGTGAAGTTAGTTTTCGTATACGCATCGATCATCGAAACACCTTCATCCCACAACAATTTCAGATCTTGAAGGAGTGGGTCAAGATACACATCTATGTCGTTTCCGGGTTGCTTAGGACCCGAAATAAGAAGCGATAGCAGAATAAATTTACGCTTCATACATAACCAGGGGGGCAAATTATAAATGGGTAGTAGAACCGGCCAAGTGCTATGTTGGGTACCTAGTGTACCAAAAGGGTTCATCCCATCTGTACAAAGTCCAAGCCTAAGATTTCGAGTTTCTTTACCAAAACCTGCGAACTTTCGGTCGATATTTCTCCATTGCGGAGAATCGGCCGGATGTCTAAGCATCCCATCTTTCTTCCTCTTGTCTGCATGCCACCTTAATAATTTAGCATTATTTTCATCCGAAAATAAACTCCTAAATCTCGGAATGATTGGAAGATACCAAAGAACCTTCGCCGGAGTTTCTTTCTTTCTCACTCCCTCATCATCCTCTTTTATCTTGTACCGAGACTCTCCACACCTTAGACACTCACCCAAATCCTTGTACTCATTTCGATACAACATACAATCATTTGGACATGCATGTATCTTCTCATACTCCATACCTAATGGACACAACAATTTCTTTGCCTCATAGGTAGAGTTGGGAATTTCATTCCCTTCAGGTAGCAATTCTTGTAAAAAAGTGAACAACTCGCTTAGACTTTTATCTGTCCAACTATACTTCGATTTCATATTGAACAATGTGAGGATGCCAGAAAGTTTACTGAAATTCTTACACCCCGGATACATAGGTTTGTCCGCTGCACTTAGAATACTATCATACATATGGGGACGATCGGTTCCTTCATCCTCCAAATTGTGCAACATCTCATCTACCCTATCATTCTCATCAACTACCCTATCATTCTCATTATCATTCTCTCCTTTTTCGAAATCAACCTCAACCTCAACCTCATCATCAATGTGATCAACATGCAAATCATCACACAATCTAGTGGAGCTCATACCTGGATCATAAAACTCTCCATGCCATGTCCACCTAGTATAGTTGCTCTTAAACCCACGACGAATCAAATGATCCTTAATTTAATCCACATCACAATACCCCCTAGAGTTATTGCAATCACAACAAGGACACAAGACTAACTTTGACCCATTCTGCAATTGATGTTCTAACTCAACTCTGATGAATTCATCAATCCCTTGTAGAGATGTCGCCGAAATCCGATTACCATACATCCAGTTTCGATCCATATTTATACACTAGAGACACCAAACAAGAACACAATCGATCACATTAGTCAAAGTGTATTATCAAATGCAGTCATGAACATTTGGGTCCTTATCACTCCAACCTAACCCATCCTTGAGTTTCTCATCTCACTAGTGAATGAACATTTGGTTTTCAATTCTAAGAAAAATCCGGCAGCACTTCCCTATAGTTCTCCAAGTACACGATGAAGATAGTAGGTAAACTATCAACATATGTACCCAGAGAACGTTTAGGGAAATGAGCTAGATCTTTCTTAGAATCGAAAACTAAACATTCATTCACATCCTAAGTGAGATAAGAAACTCAAAGACAGTCCCAAACCGGGGACTATTCAAGACTTACTCCTAATGAGTAAGCCTCGAACGGGTATCTAGGCCAATGATGCACACATTGCAATTAAACAGCAAAAACCAATCCATTCCTTACATTTCCCTCCCCACCGCATTAAGGTATGTCCATATAAGTTTGGTCATAATTCAACATATGCTTTCCCAATCACATAACCAAACAATTCACATATACTTTCCCAATCATATAATTCAACATTATAGGGACAAATAAAATAAATAAACATAAAGCAAAAGCTATAATATATATACCTCTGCTCTCAAGGAGCAGCGAAGACAAGCACAACAAGGTGAGCTTGGAGCCCCAGCCGACAAGTAGAAGATGGAATGTGGCAACTGCATTAGGGCATTAACCAACCCACAAATTAAATAGTGATTAAGTCATAACTCATAAACATCAACTATCTAATATTAAGACATTAACAAATTAGAGATTAAGAAACAACATTAAGATTAAAGTAGAATTATTAAGATCAATGGTAAAAAATAAGAATGACTTGTGAATATAATTATATAGTAGAAAGGAATTATTTTAGAGCACTACAAACTATATAAATTCATGAGCACTACAAACTACAAACATCCTAAATATAATCTTAAAATTCAATCTTAAACTACAAACTACAAATTAAACTACAAACATCCTAAATTCAATCTTAAAATTCAATCTTAAACTACGAACTACAATCACTCTACTAATACAATCACAAAATCCTTGATTAAGATCTAGCAAAAATAAGAAAAAAAATTCCAAAAAAATAGACAGAAATTGGTATAAAAAAAAAAGACATAAATTGAGAAACAAAATTTGAAAAAAATAAAAAAAAGACTTACATTGCCGGAGACGGAAAGCAGCGGCGGCGCGACGGAGAGCTGAGGCGGCGCGACGGAGAGCAGCGGCGGCGCGACGGGGGAGCGACATTCAGCAGCGGTGAGTGAGAGTGAGTGAGTGAGAGAAAGAGGAGTTCACCGGACAGGTGTCGCAGGCGAAAGGAGATGCCGGAGCAGCGGCGGCGCGACGGGGGAGCGACGTTCAGCAGCAAGAGTGTTTGTGGGAATTCGCATGAGAGAGAGAGAAGTGCGAGTGTTTGTGCGAATTGGCCCAACTGGGCGGGATACGAAAATTTAAAAACTATAAATAAGAGTCATCTGCGTCGGATGGGTCTATGGTCCGACACAGATGACTAATTAATAAAATTGGCTTGGCAGGATACAAAAAATACCAAACGTCATCTGCGTCGGATGGGTCTATGGTCTGACGCAGATGAATAATTAATAAGATTGGCTGGGCAGGATACAAAAAATACCAAACGTCATCTGCGTCGGATGAGTCTATGGTCCGACGCAGATGACTAATTAATAAAATTGGCTGGGCAGGATTTGCATTTTGCGGACTTATTTGCGTCACATGGAATATTAATGCGACGCACATAGCGTCCCCATGTGCGTCGTTTGCAGGTATACGTGCGACGCAAAACAGGCCTGTATAATTTTGCTAGGCTATTTGCGTCGGATGTTCAGTAGGATCCGACGCACATATATCATTTGCGTCAGTTTTTCTCTCGTGCGACGCAAATAATCAGACGCAAATCGTGAATTCTGTAGTAGTGATGAATGATTTGGGATTTTGTTTCGGTTCGCAGCTGTGCTTTATTGCTAAGTCATAAAGGAGTGTCATTCTCACCTAAGTTATAATTAAATAATTGGGAAGCGAGTTATGGTTTGATCAATTCATATTAGTGGTGATACTTAATCCTAGTGTTTTTAATTATCATATTCATATAGTTTGCCATATATTGTCATTAGTTTAGCCTTTAGTTTATAGATTATTCTTCATATTTGGATTGTGTAACTATTTCGTAATCTAAAATCAAGTAGTGTTTAATCTTGCACCTCCCTGAGTTCGACCCGTATGTGCTACGACACCGTACACTTACGGTATTAAAATAAAACCTTATCAAGTTTTTGGCACCGTTGCCGGGGAGGCTACGGATTAGAATTATTTTGATTATAGATTTAATAAATTACACTTGTTACTTTGTTTCTTGCTAACTTCTTCATCACTTGTTGTTTTCGAATGCGCAGGCGATCGCGATCTGTAGATAACGTGGTCTTTGATCCCGAGATAGAAGCCACAGCTAGGAGACTTAACACTGATAGAATAAGGAGGGAGCAGGAAAATATTCGGAGAGAACCAATGGCTCGTCCTCTTCGAGAATATAATATGCCAGATGTCACATCTACATCTAGCATTGTCAAGCCTGCTGTAGAGGCCAACAACTTTGAGATTAAGATCCACTTCATTTAACAAGATCAGTTCAGTGGCAGTCCTATGGAGAGTCCAAATGAACATATCAATTCTTTTCTTGAGAAATGTGATACTGTGAAGATTAATGGGGCCTCCGATGAAGCTCTTCGCCTTCGCTTGTTCCCTTACTCCTTGCGAGACAGAGCAAAAGAATGGCTTAAGAGTCATGAAGCGAATAAGTTCACAAGTTGGACTGCACTAGCCACTGCTTTTTGTCAGAAGTACTTTCCTCCTGGGAAGACGGCCAAGCTACGCAATACAATCACATCCTTCACTCAGTTGGATGGTGAATCACTCTATGAAGCTTGGGAAAGGTATAAGGATCTAAAAAGGTAGTGTCCTCAACATGAGATCCCAACATGGCTCCTTATCCAGACATTCTATAATGGGTTGACTCATGAGGTCCGAATCACTATTGATGCTGCGGCCGGTGGTGCTCTCATGGGTAAGACAGCTGATGAAGCCAAAGCTTTGCTTGAGGAGATGGTTGCTAACAGTTACCATTTGTCTAGTGAACGGTCTACATCTAAGAAGGGCGGTAAGTATGAGGTCGATGCACTAACTTCGCTCTCTAGTAAGGTTGATGCTCTATCTCAACAGATCAAGAATATATCAGTTGGTGCAAGTGCCGAGATGAATGCTTTCCAAGGGAATAATGCAAGTTCCTCTTCTATGGACATGAGTTTTGTGGAGCAAGAGCAAGCCAATGCTGTGTATGGTAATGCTAGACCTCGAAACGACCCCTACTCAAACACATTCAATCCGGGTTGGAGGAATCATGACAACTTCTCTTGGAGCAACAATCAACCTTAAGCATCACACAATTCCAATATTCCTGGGTTCCAGCATAAACAACAAGGTCAACATTCTCAACAACCTCCCCAAAAATCATATACTGATTCCTTGCTAGAGAGGCTCCTTGTAACTTCCAAGGAAACTAACATAAAGTTTGATATAATGGATGCTCATAACAAAATAGTTGACAATCAAATTGCACAACTAGCCCAACAAATGTCTCATGTGACTCAACAGGTGACTCAACTTCAAAAGGCACCACCCTAATTTTCGGGGCAGCCGGAACCGAATCCAAAGGGTCACCAAAATGTGAGTGAAATTACTTTAAGGTGTGGAAAGACTTTAGAGGAACCAAGCAAGCTAACTGTGACGCCATCAAAGGTTGTGGGAGACACTTCTGAGAGTGTTGGTGATGTAGTTGATAAGGAGTACCCTATTGAAGAGGTTGAGACAGCACCATCCAAGCCCTCTAGAGTCTTTGTTGAGCTGGCTCCTTTCCCTCATCGGTTGGTGATAAGAGGTTTTTAGTGTGTCGTTAAGGCACCAAAAATCGCTTTTCACACTATATTCATAAAACCTAACAAGCAATTACTAAGAACGTAGTAAAGGCAAGTCATGGTATTAATCAAAGTCAATCAAGTCCAAATTACCTAATTGAAGGGTTTTTGGGGGTTTTGAATGATTTGGTAATAACTAATGACTAACTACTAACAAAGAACTAGCAAATAACACGAGTTGAAATATAAGATAGGAAGACACTAGAGTTAAGGTTACTAGTATGGATCAAAGCGGAGCAACAATCATTAATGCAATTATGAATCAAAGGCGACGATTATGCAAGGTTTAGTTTTCCTCTGAAATACTCGAGTCCTCTCTCGAATGGTCCTCGAGAATGATCGCTTAATCAATCAACTAAATCCTCTCTCGAATGGTCTTTAGTCAATTGATTAAGAGATCCAATGAATTCGGAAAACCCCAAATAAAGGATCCCCTTAATTCCTACCCAATATCTTGGCCTAGAAACTAAGCTGATTCATGGGGATGATAAAAGAGTTCAAAATTCGATTTAAGAACATTTGAATTCAAAATACCAAAGTATAAATGTGATCAATATCTATCCTAAGGCTTCAAAACACCAAGGTCAATGCATAATAATCTTTAGATCATCACAATCACATTAACAATACATTTAAACCCCAATCTATACTTTCACCCTAACCCTAGATAGGAGACTACTCACTAATCATGGATTCTAAGCAATAAAACATGAAATCTATAACTAATCTAGGGTTAAACATGATTAAGAAATAATTAATCTAATGGAAATAACAATTATGAAACTATAATAGAGGAGATCTAATAATATGGAAGAACAAAGAATAATAACGAAAAGATAGAATAAAAACTGAAAACTTTGAAACTTATTGAATTTAATGTACCTTCAATGTTGTAGAAATCACAAACTATGATCTAGAATCTCCAAATCTTAAACAAAAACTATGTTTTTTTTCTCTCTAAAGTAAACCCTAATAGTAGTCTCTCAAAACATAGAATAAAGCATCAGTCAAAAACTAATCAACTCCAATGTTATTAAGGCTCGTAATTTTTTCTTTTGCGGATTCGAATGGTGCGGGCGCACCAAAATCAGGTGCGGGCGCACCATTCCTTCTGCCTCAAAACTGGTATGAAGCGTCAAACAGTGCGGGCGCACCGTTGTGAGAGGTGCGGGCGCACCGTTGTGAGAGGTGCGGGCGCACCGTTGTGAGAGGTGCGGGCGCACCACATGGCTGGTGCGGGCGCACCATGTTTGCTGACATTTGGGCTTCAAAAGTTTTCGATGGTGCGGGCGCACCACTTGGGCGTGCGGGCGCGTCAACCTGTGCGGGGGCCTAGAAAGTGGTGCGAGCGCACATCTATCCTCGCTCGGCTTATCCAACTCATTCCTTATGCCGTATCTCCCAACTCTTGACCTCGGAAAAGGTCATACCTCCAATCAAAGCACGGGAAAACACGGTGAAAGCAAATGTACTAGAAATCCAGTCAAAATTGACCGAAAATCTAGTAAAATGTCACTATGATCAACAATGATCAAGTGAAAGAAATAGAGAAGGAAATGAGGAAGAAAGAGGAAAGAAAAGGGAGGAAAGAGGATCAAACCAAGCTAAAAGGCGCTCATAAAGTGCGTTCAAAACGCACTTATCAGTTGGCAAAGGCTCAAATTGAGAAGAAATACGGGAAATTTCTTGAGTTGTTGAAAGGTATGCACCTTAACATCCCGTTCCTTGAGGCTATTTCTGAGATTCCTACATATGCTAAGTTCTTGAAGCAACTCTTGTCCGGTAAGAACAAATTTTTTGAATCTTCTATAGTGGAACTCTCTCAAGAGTGTAGTGTTATTCTTCTTAATAAGCTTCCTCCAAAATTGAGTGATCCTGGAAGCTTCTCCATTCCATGTTCCATTGGGGATGTGACTATTCAAAGGGCACTTTGTGATCTTAGAGCCAGTGTAAGTCTCATGCCTAATACTATTTTCAAGAGGCATAACTTCGGTGATCTTAGCCCTACCCGCGTCTCTCTACAACTAGCGGACAGGTCTATCGGATATCCTTTGGGTGTCTTGGAGGATGTACCCATCCAAGTGGGCAAATTGACTATCATATGCGACTTCTTTGTCATGAAGATGCCGGAAGATGTGCACACCCCCATTATACTAGGTAGACCATGTCTTGCTACTGTTGGAGCTTTGATTGATGTGAAATGGGGCAAATTGTCTCTCAATGTGGGTGAAGACAAGGTGGAATCTGAGCTACACAAAGCCTTAAATGCTCCTTCTTTGGGAGATACTTGTTATAGGGTTGATGTTGTTGAGAGATGGGATGAAGATTCACCTATGGAGAGTAGGGATGATGATGCTCTTCAACGGTGCCTAAGCTGTAATGGGGCTTGTGATGAAGAGACTATGGCATATGATAAGATGTAAGATGATGCACCGGCTTGTGAGCCCGACAATCCCTCAATTGAGGTCCTATAGGTTGAAGCCATGACTAAGGAGTGTTCTAAGCCTCCTGAGGTAGAGTTGAAACCCCTCCCCTCTCATTTAAAATATGCTTCTGTGGGTGAAAACTCAACCTACCCCGTTATTGTCAATAGTGCACTCAATGACTCTCAACTTGAACGGTTGTTATGTCTTGTTCGCAAGTATATTAGTGTCATTGGGTACACTATTGATGATATTAAGGGGATAAGTCCATCTTTTTGTACTCATAGAATTTTGCTAGATTAAGAAAATGATTCATCTCTTGAGTTACAGCGCCGCCTTAATCCTAATATGAATGAAGTTGTGAAGAAAGAAATTTTGAAGCTTCTTGCGGCTGGCATTATCTACCCTATCTCCGATAGTAAGTGGGTAAGCTCGGTTCAAGTTGTTCCCAAAAAGAGCAGCATGACGGTTGTGAAAAATGAAAAAGGTGAACTCATCTCTACTTGCACTGTCACTGGATGGAGAATGTGCATCGACTACCGTAAGTTGAACAAGGCCACACGTAAGGATCACTACCCTCTTCCCTTTATTGATCAAATGTTGGAGCGTCTTGCAAAACATTCCTTCTTTTGTTACTTGGATGGATTTTCTGGTTTTTTCCAAATCCCCGTCCATCCAAGTGACCAAGATAAGACGACTTTTACATGTCCCTATGGCACATTTGCTTATCGAAGGATGCCATTTGGACCATGTAACGCTCCAACAACCTTTCAACGATGCATGATAGCTATTTTTTCTAAGCTTATCGAACACTCTATGGAAGTTTTTATGGATGACTTCTCTGTTTATGGTACTTCTTTTGATGCATGTTTGCTAAATCTTGAAAAAGTGTTACGTAGGTGTCAAGAAGTCCACTTAGTGCTTAATTGGGAGAAGTGCATTCATGGTGCAAGAGGGAGTAGTTTTGGGTCATGTTGTATCTGATAAGGGTATCGAAGTGGATAGAGCAAAAGTCGAAGTCATAGAGAAGCTTCCACCCCCGATCAATGTAAAAGGGGTGAGGAGTTTCCTTGGTCATGCGGGGTTCTACCGCCGTTTTATCAAGGATTTCTCTAAGATCTCTAGGCCTTTGACCAAGCTCTTAGCCAAAGATACCCCATTTGTGTTTACTGATGCTTGTCTTGAAGCTTTCCACATGTTGAAGAATGCATTGATTTCAGCACCTATATATTATTCAACCTCCAGATTGGAACCTTCCATTCGAGTTGATGTGCGATGCCAGTGACCATGTTGTTGGTGCTGTGTTGGGGCAAAAGCGTGATGGCAAGATGCATGTCATTTACTATGCTAGCAAAACCTTAGATGGTGCTCAGATGAACTACACCACCACTGAGAAGGAGTTACTAGCTGTTGTTTTTGCAGTGGAGAAGTTCCGATCTTATCTGGTGGGATCGAAGGTGATAGTGCATACGGACCATGCGGCTCTCATTTTTCTATTAAGCAAAAAGGATGCCAAACCCCGTTTGATTCGTTGGATATTGCTTCTCCAAGAGTTTGACATGGAGATTAAGGATAAGAAAGGAACTGGTAATGTTGTGACTGACCATCTTTCCCGTCTCAAATTGGAAGATAGAAAAGATGATCTCCCAATCGACGACTCTTTCCCCGATGATCAGTTGTTTGGTATTTTCTCCACTACAATTGGTCAATCTCCTTGGTTTGCTGACATAGTGAACTTTCTTGCTAGTGGAGTTCCCCCTCCCGATTATTCATCATATCAACGCAAGAAGTTCTTTCATGATGTCAAGCATTATTTCTGGGATGATCCTTGTCTCTTTAAGTCTTGTGCGGATGGGGTCATCCGCCGTTGTGTACCGGAGGAGGAGGTGACCTCTATCCTGTCTCACTGCCATGATATGCCTTGTGGAGGCCATGCCAGTACTTCCAAAACCGTTGCAAAGGTGTTGCAATGCGGGTTCCATTGGCCTTCTCTATTCAAGGATGCTCACCGTTTTATTAAGGCGTGAGATAGATGTCAACGCACGGGGAATATTTCGCGCCGAAATGAGATGCCTCTTAATTTCATTCTTGAGGTTGAGATATTCGATGTATGGGGTATTGACTTCATGGGACCATTCCCATCTTCTTATTCGAATAAGTTCATCTTGGTAGCCGTTGACTAAGTATCTAAGTGGGTAGAGGCCTTGGCTTCTCCAACGAATGATGCCCGTGTGGTTTCCAAGTTCTTTAAGAAGGTAATTTTTCCTCGCTTTGGTGTCCCCCGCGTTGTGATTAGTGATGGAGGAAGTCATTTTATTGAAAGTAAGTTCGAAGCTCTTCTCAAGAAATATAGTGTGCAACATCGTGTTAGTCTTTCCTATCATCCACAAACAAGTGGACAAGTTGAGATTTCAAATAGGGAGATCAAATCTATACTTGAGAAGATCGTGGCTAGATCGCGCAAGGATTGGTCTCTTAAGTTAGATGATGCGCTATGGGCGTACAGGACGGCCTTCAAGACTCCTATTGGTACCACGCCCTACCGTCTAATGTATGGAAAAGCATGTCACTTACCCGTTGAGCTAGAACACATAGCATTTTGGGTTATCAAGAGCCTAAATTATGACTTTGACAGAGCGGGTGAACGCCGAGCTTTGCAATTGAATGAGCTTGATGAGCTCCGCTGGGATGCTTATGAGAGCTCTCGTCTCAACAAGGAGCGCACTAAGAAGTGGCATGACAAGCAGCTTATGAGAAAAGAGTTCCATGTTGGCGACTCTGTTCTCCTATTCAACTCACGGTTGAAGCTTTTTCCTGGTAAGCTGCGTTCTAGGTGGTCTGGACCATTTCGGGTCACCAAGGTTTTTCCATATGGTTCGGTGGAAGTCACTAGTGAAGCAAGTGGCTCGTTCAAGCTAAGGTGAATGGAAGTCGCCTCAAGCATTATGTCACTGGTGATCCTATTGAAGGCAAGCAAGTCTATTGCCTGTCTCTTCCACCAACTGTCACATGATCTGTAAGGAGTCGAGCTCATTGGCTTTAAACGAGCGCTTTTCGGGAGGCAACCCGAGTTCTACACCTATTTTTTTCATTTTCTTTGATTTTTTTTCCTTTTTGTGTGATTTCATTTACATTGTTGTTTTTGTGTTTGTTTTTGGTGTGTTTATAGGTTAAAAAAAAAGTTCGTCGAAAAGAAGCTACAAGCATATCTCCAAAAAGGTGAGTCGCGGCACACTGCCTCAGCTCGCGGTGAAATGCCGAGCGCTTACCGCGACCTGCGGCAGAAAACGCGACTCAGACCCGCGGCCAGGAGCGCAACTCGCGCTTTGCGAGGTAAGTGAAATACGGGTTTAAACCCGCGTCTCTCCTTCTTCTCTCTCACTCTATTCTCTCGACCCACTCTCTCTTTTCTCACAAAGAAAACTTCCTTCCTCTCTCTCTCTCTCTCACTCACCACCCTCCCTCAACCTCATCCACCACCACATACAGCACCACCCCCTCCTCTTTTAAACCCCCTCTACTCCATAATCCATTCCAACCCTTTCCAAACCCCTATTTGAACCCAAATTCCCACACAATCAACCCTCCAACCAAAACCCTAGAATTTGGGGCTTTTTGCATTGAGGCTTGTTTGGTGAAATTGGAGAGTGCAATCAACCACATTGGGCGCTAGCTTGACGTTGGAGTGCATCACTTCATCCCCTAGAGGTATAAATTTCACATTCCTACCCTCCTTTGATATAGCTTGAATTCATTGTTCTAGCTTCATATCTAGGATTGTTGAAATTATTGTTGGTGGATATATATGATTGTGGTTGATTATTATTGGTGATTGTTGGTAATTGTTGGTGGTTGATTATTATTGGTAATTATTGGTGATTTTTGGTGAATGTTGGTTGGACAATTGTACTGTGGTTGGTAATTTTGTGCCTTGTTGCCTTGTTGGAGTGTGTTGTGGAGTACCTTTGAGGTTTGTCTTTGTTGAATTGGAAGCCATTACACTTGTGAACCATGCCACCTCGATCCAAACGAACCAAAACAGGGGAAGCTAGCACTTCTCAACCAACCCCAAGGGTAGATACCATGGGACTACGTAACCTTACAGTCGAGCACCGTGGGTGTTGGGCGCGTCTCAAGCAGCCTAACCATCATATCAAGGTTACTAAGTTCGTTGATTATTCAGCACTGGAGACATTGGGGTTAGCTGAGCCAGTCACCCAAGTACTTCAAAAAATTGGACTTGAGGGTTTTATGAACAAATGGACACCTACCTATGAGCGTTTCACCTTACAATTCCTTTCTACTCTGAAAAAAAACTGAGGGTCAACATCCTGGGATTGAGTTCCACCTTAATGACAAACCTTATAGCCTAACGATGCCACAATTGAAAGCCATTTTTGGTTGGAGGAACTTGAATGCAGTGAACTTTCATCGCAACAATGAGTACAATGAGGATACCTTTTGGCACGCACTCACTCAGTTGCGTAAGACCCCCAATGACAAGAGTTCCTTCTTGCGCCACCCCCCTCTTCGCTATGTGCACCGATTATTGTCTATGACCGTGTTTGGGCAAGGGGAACCCACTAACATCCCTAGCCTAGAGTTGAAGGTTTTATGGTCTATGACACCAGCAGGCCGGGGGACGCCTGATCTAGCATCGATATGGGTTGCTCGATGCCTAGAGCTTTCTAAGTTATAGAATGGGAAAATCAGTGTGGGTGGCATGATTACCTTGATTGCTGAGCACCTTGGCGTGCAACCAAATGACAATGTTCTCGTATTGACAGATGATCCCTACTTGTATGACTTGTCGAAAATGGTTAGTGCCAAGATGATTTCTTTTGCAGGGGTTAGGGGTCATTTTGTGTGGCTCTATGGAGGTAGGCATGTCACTTTCATGAACCTACCTCAACCTACTCGGGTGGCTATCCCTCCCAATGCCACCGCATAACATTTTTTCCTTGCCCCTGACCTAGATTATGCTGCGGTAGTGCGTGTTGAGTTTCAGCGGTTGCGATGTTCACAAACCCGGGGTCCAGGAGGCCACTTAGTAGTTGATGAGGATGATGAAGATGATGAGTTTGATGACACTAGTAGAATAATTGCTTATTGCGGCGGTCATTAAGTGGCCTATTGTTGCGGTTTTGGCCGCGCATCAATTAAGGACGCAGCAATAGATAATTATGTATTGCTGCGGTTTTTAACCGCCGCAATACATTAACCTATTGCTGCGGTTTCTTCCCAAAACCGCAGAAATAGGCATCTTTTTAATATTAGAAATACTAGTGTATTACTGCGGTTTCTTACCAAAACCGCAGCAATAGGTGACCTAGTAGGAAATTTTCTTTTTCCCTTTTGTTATGAAAGAAAAAATTGTATGCAAATAAAAAATGCAACTTAAAAATAAACAACATCAAGAGTAATAACAAAAATATCACTTGTAACACCCCGTAATTTTCATCCTTTATTCTTGGCGTTTGTTTACATTAAAATTATATTTTTCGTAAAAATAAATAATTTATTATTTAGATTATTTTGGAACGTGTTGTGAAAATGTGTATATATTTATATGTTGTGATATATTTATATATATTTATTTTAAGTTTTTAGTTATTTATTTTAAAGGTTATATTAGTTTCGTTATTTATTTAGGCGTTTAGGATGCAGTTTTGTCGCGTAGCGTTTTTGTAACGTTGTTGGACCGACTTGGGTGATGAAATGTTGCATCGCATGTGGCGTGTCATACTGGCCGAAAATCAGCAATTATGGTGTGGAGGATGAAGAGTTTTGGTGCTCATTAACTTAACCTTTGGATCTCTTGTAACCCCCTATTTAATTCTCCATTAACCCACCTTTATAATCACCCTTTAAACCATTGCTTAATGAGGTTATTAATCAGGTTTTTGCTGCATTCTAACCCCCTTTTTCGCCCAACCCTTAGAGAGGAAGAGAAAGATTTCTTCTCTCTTCTCGGATTTTCGTCCATTTTTGCACACCTATTTTGTTTGCATCATATCTCCTTCGTTTCTTATCCGTATTGGACGTGTGAGTAGTCAAAATTTATCTACTCAGAAAGATCTTACTCGTGGTATAATTTGTTTTTGAAGAAAGGGAAAACGCGACTGCAGTTTTCGTTTCAATCAGGTGAGTCTTCCGGTTTTTGTTTTCTGTCACACCTTCGTGAAAATGTCAATCACCGGAGATCTAACTGTTGGATCATCTTCAAATTTGGACAGCACGTTTATAACGTCTTTATCTTCCCTTTGACTGGAGCGATTTTGAATCAGAGCTTTAGTTCGCCAGGAATCATGGTCGGAACAGAACAACACAAAATGAGATTTGTCAACGTTCAAGAAGAAAACGCCTAGTGACTTATTGCTACAATTTTCGTTCGTGGAGGACTTGGATTGCACATATTTTTCGTATCTCTTTAGACTCGCTCTCCTCCCGACGTTCTAGGTAACTAGTAATCTCCAAAAAGGTGAGTCGCGGCACACTGCCTTAGCTCGCGGTGAAATGCCGAGAGCTTACCGCGACCTGCGGCAGAAAACGCGACTCAGACCCGCGGCCAGGAGCGCAACTCGCGCTTTGCGAGGTAAGTGAAATACGGGTTTAAACCCGCGTCTCTCCTTCTTCTCTCTCACTCTATTCTCTCGACCCACTCTCTCTTTTCTCACAAAGAAAACTTCCTTCCTCTCTCTCTCTCTCTCTCTCTCTCTCTCTCTCTCACTCACCACCCTCCCTCAACCTCATCCACCACCACACACACCACCACCCCCTCCTCTTTTAAACCCCCTCTAATCCATAATCCATTCCAACCCTCTCCAAACCCCTATTTGAACCCAAATTCCCACACAATCAACCCACCAACCAAAACCCTAGAATTTGGGGCTTTTTGCATTAAGGCTTATTTGGTGAAATTGGAGAATGCAATCAACCACATTGGGCGCTAGCTTGGCGTTGGATTGCATCACTTCATCCCCTAGAGGTATAAATTTCACATTCCTATCCTCCTTTGATATAGCTTGAATTCATTGTTCTAGCTTCATATCTAGGATTGTTGAAATTATTGTTGGTGCATATATATGATTGTGGTTGATTATTATTGGTGATTGTTGGTAATTGTTGGTGGTTGATTATTATTGGTGATTATTGGTGATTTTTGGTGAATGTTGGTTGGACAATTGTATTGTGGTTGGTTATTTGTGCCTTGTTGCCTTGTTGGAGTGTGTTGTGGAGTACCTTTGAGGTTTGTCTTTGTTGAATTGGAAGACATTACACTTTTGAACCATGCCACCTCGATCCAAACGAACCAAAACAGGGGAAGCTAGCACTTCTCAACCAACCCCAAGGGTAGATACCATGGGACTACGTAACCTTACAGTCGAGCACCGTGGGTGTTGGGCGCGTCTCAAGCAGCCTAACCGTCATATCAAGGTTACTAAGTTCGTTGATTATTCAGCACTGGAGACATTGGGGTTAGCTGAGCCAGTCACCCAAGTACTTCAAAAAATTGGACTTGAGGGTTTTATGAACAAATGGGCACCAACCTATGAGCGTTTCACCTTAGAATTCCTTTATACTCTGAAAAAAACTGAGGGTCAACATCCTGGGATTGAGTTCCACCTTAATGACAAACCTTATAGCCTAACGATGCCACAATTGAAAGCCATTTTTGGTTGGAGGAACTTGAATGCAGTGAACTTTCATCGCAACAATGAGTACAATGAGGATACCTTTTGGCACGCACTCACTCAGTTGCGTAAGACCCCCAATGACAAGAGTTCCTTCTTGCGCCACCCCCCTCTTCGCTATGTGCACCGATTATTGTCTATGACCGTGTTTGGGCAAGGGGAACCCACTAACATCCCTAGCCTAGAGTTGAAGGTTTTATGGTCTATGACACCAGCAGGCCGGGGGACGCCTGATCTAGCATCGATATGGGTTGCTCGATGCCTAGAGCTTTCTAAGTTACAGAATGGGAAAATCAGTGTGGGTGGCATGATTACCTTGATTGCTGAGCACCTTGGCGTGCAACCAAATGACAATGTTCTCGTATTGACAGATGATCCCTACTTGTATGACTTGTCGAAAATGGTTAGTGCCAAGATGATTTCTTTTGCAGGGGTTAGGGGTCATTTTGTGTGGCTTTATGGAGGTAGGCATGTCACTTTCATGAACCTACCTCAACCTACTCGGGTGGATATCCCTCCCAATGCCACCGCATTACATTTTTTCCTTGCCCCTGACCCAGATTATGCTGCGGTAGTGCGTGTTGAGTTTCAGCGGTTGCGATGTTCACAAACCCGGGGTCCAGGAGGCCACTTGGTGGTTGATGAGGATGATGAGGATGATGAGGATGATGAAGATGATGAGTTTGATGACACTAGTAGAATAATTGCTTATTGCGGCCGTCATTAAGTGGCCTATTGCTGAGGTTTTGGCCGCGCATCAATTAAGGACGCAGCAATAGGTAGTTATCTATTGCTGCGGTTTTTAACCGCCGTAATACATTAACCTATTGCTGCGGTTTCTTCCCAAAACCGCAGCAATAGGCATCTTTTTAATATTAGAAATACTAGTCTATTGCTGCGGTTTCTTACCAAAACCGCAGCAATAGGTGACCTAGTAGGAAATTTTTTTTTTCCTATTGTTATGAAAGAAAAAATTGTATGCAAATAAAAATTGCAACTTAAAAATCAACAACATCAAGAGTAATAACAAAAATATCACTTGTAACACCCCGTAATTTTCATCCTTTATTCTTGGCGTTTGTTTACATTAAAATTATATTTTTCGTAAAAATAAATAATTTATTATTTAGATTATTTTGGAACGTGTTGTGAAAATGTGTATATATTTATATGTTGTGATATATTTATATATAGGAAATATATTTATTTTAAGTTGTTTTTTTTTTTTTTGGTAAAATGTAAGAGATATATTACCAAAATCATGAAAGACCCACCAAAACAACCAATACAACCTCACCAAAGGGCGAGAACAACACACACCAACACACAGCCAACAAAAACAACAAAAACAAAACATCTACAATCCAACCCACCTGCAATCAAACTACATTACACAGGGAATCAAACCAAACTAAATCAGCCTCACTCCATTTTCTAGTAATTTTACTCCTAACTCTCACACAGACTGCATCTTGGATCTGCTTAATAAGAAAATGCGGAGACAAAGACCGCCCCCGCCGAAAGCATGGTTCCTGGCCTTCCAGACAAAATAAACAGTAGCAGATAAACTAGCATAGCAGATTTGTTGTCTCTTCTTTGATCTATACTTCCTTCCCCATTTTTTCCACTGAGTATAAATGCTTTCAGCATTGTTGTGACCAATCTGAAGCCAATCCAGGATACCATTGCACACCATCTTACTAAAAATACACTGAAAAAACAGGTGAGGACAAGAATCCACACCATTACAACACATCAAACACTCTGCATTTGGGCACAGACCAGCCAACTGCAGTCTGTCTCTAGTTCTCAATTTGCCCAAAGCTGCCAACCAGGAGATAAACGCATGTTTAGGAGTATTCAATTTACTCCAAACCCAATGATGCCACCTGACATTCTTTAGCTCTCCCACAAGCCACTGGTACCCACTCCTGACAGTATAGTCATCTATACCATTCCTCCATCTATTCTGTAAATGAGCCTCTTTAAACAAATCTTTCATCTTACATATCATTTTCCACCCCCAGCTAGCATTCTTAGGAGGTTGATACTCCCACCAAATGCCCTCTTTAATATACACACTATGAATCCATTTCACCCACAGCACATCTTCTTTCTGCTCAATTTGCCAAACATACTTGGCCATAGCAGCTTGATTCCATCTTAAGCAATCTCTAATGCCAAGACCACCTTTCTTTTTTGGTTTGCAAACCCAATCCCAAGAAATAGTAGGGGGTTTATGCAGAAAAGATTTGCCCTCCCACAAGAAAGCTCTACAAATTTGAATGATTTTCAACAAAACACCTTTAGGCAACAAGAAAACTTGAGCCCAATAGGTGTGAATACTGATGAGAGCAGCATTCACTAACACATTTCTAGCTGCATAGGAAAGGTTCCTTGAGGACCAACACAAAATCCTTTTAAGGATCTTATCAACCAACACGTCACAGTCAGCAACACTAAGCCTCTTAGCTGTAATTGGGACTCCTAGGTACCTAAAGGGAAAAGCACCTTTAGTGAACCAGTAGCTTGCATAATTCTTTGCTGAACCTCATCCTGCACATTTCCAAAAAACAAATCTGTTTTCTCAGTATTAGCATGTAACCCAGAAGCTTGAGAAAAAGCCTTCAGAGCCCTGACCATCAAAATGACAGAACTAATATCACCCTTACAGAACAGCATCAAGTCATCAGCAAAGATTAGATGCGTGATCTTCAAATCACCACATCTATGATGATATTTAAACCCTGTGTCTCTGCTCATTCTCTTTAAAATCCTAGTGAAATATTCCATAACCACAACAAAGATCAGGGGAGAAATAGGGTCTCCTTGTCTGAGCCCCTTCTTGCCTTAAAAAAAACTATAAACATTCCCATTGAGACTAAGAGAGAACGAAGGAGTAGAGATGCAATTCATAACCCACTGAATGAACTGACTTGGAAACTTCATCTTACACAACAACTCTTCAACAAAACTCCAATGAACAGAATCATATGCCTTCCTTAGATCTACCTTCATAGTACATCTCGCAGGCAAACTCTTGCTCCTGTAATGATTCATCATATCTTGACATATGAGTATATTATGCATAATAGTTCTTTTCTCAATGAACGCACTTTGCACTTGATCCACTATACTAGGTAGCACTTTCTTCAGTCTACTACAAAGTAATTTAGATATCACCTTATAGATAACATTGCAACATGCAATAGGCCTGAATTGAGTGACACTTTCAGGTTGCTCGCACTTAGGAATCAAACACAGAGTTGTACAATTAATTTGTTTTAAGATTTTACCTGACTGAAAAAAATCCAAGACAGCATCAGTCACATCCTGCCCAACATATTCCCAAGCAGCTTTAAAAAAACCACTTGAATAGCCATCAGGGCCAACAGCTTTAGTATCATTGATCTCAAAAATAGCTTGTTTAACATCTTCCCTAGTGAAACCAGCACTTAATGCCTGTTGTTGCACCATAGTAACCACAGCACCCTCATTCACAATCGTACTACTAACTGGCTTCACTTCTTCACCAGCAGACCCAAGTAGCTTCTCATAGAACTGCAAAAAAGCATTCTCAATGCCAACAACATCATCCTGCCAGACCCCTTGAATATTTTTAATTCTAGCCACCTGATTAAAAACTTTCCTCTTCCTAAGACAAGCATGGAAGTAGGAAGAGTTCTCATCCCCACCCTTAATCCAGTCATTCTTCACTCTTTGTCTCAGAAAACTCAACTTAGCCTTATTTAATAACTGGTAATTCTTCAAAGCTTCCTCCTCCTGTAAATGCAACTCTCTACTATGAGGATGAGAGTGGATAGCACTTTGAATCTCAGTTAGCTTGGTTAGAGCTAATTTGGCTTCCACTTCAATATTTGAAAACTTCTCTCTGTTTAACTGCTTAAGAGAGGTTTTCAATCTTTTCAACTTAGTAACCAATCTATACATTGGCACCTCATGAACCTCTTGTTGCCAACTTTCAATCACTCGTCTACCAAAATCTTCAGCCAAACTCCACATATTGCAATACTTAAATGGTTTAACTCTACTAACACCTGTATTATCAAGTTTAATAACACATGGGCTATGATCCGATATACTTTCAGGAAGAAACACAGCAGTAGCTCCCTCAAACTGACTATGCCACACGTCATTACACAAAGCACGATCAATTTTAGAAAAAACTCTACTATCTCCATCCTGCTTGTTCGACCATGTAAAAAATGGACCACTACTTGCAACATCATGTATATCACAGTCCCTTATACACTGTCTGAAGTTAGCCACCTCAGCTAAAGTAACATTGGACCCAATTCTGTCTTCAAGGTTCAACACATTGTTGAAGTCACCCATAACCAACCATGCACCTTTTATAACTCTACTAATGTTCACCAGATCTTTCCACATCTCTTCTCTCTCACAAGAGTCATTAGATCCATAAACAATAGTGAGATGAAAATACTTACCACTAGCTTTATGCAAAACCTCACTATGAATAAGTTGAGCAGAAGATAAACCAATATTAACAACAAAAACATTAGCCTGCCACACCATCCAAATTCTCCCACCCTGATGAAATTGATAATTGGTCACAATTGAATAACCAGGACTAACTCTAGGGAAGACTATAGGAAAATTAATAGCCTTGACCCTAGTTTCAAGAAACCCAAACAACCCTAAATGATATTGAGATAAGAAATTTTTTACCTCACTATGCTTCTGAGGGCTGTTTAGGCCTCTAACATTCCATATACCAATACTATCCATGGGGTAACACAACTACCTCTCCAACTTGTAAAACATCCTCCTGAACCTCCTTTTCTGCCAACTGCCTACCCTCCTGCCTATTTCCTGAACCTTCAGCACCCATAGGAGCCCCTGCCTCCATAGATTGAACTCCAGCTGATACCATATCCTGATTCTGCTCCACATGTGCAACTGTAATACTTGTATTCGCAGTCGCAACTACATCAGCAGTGGGTTGTTGTTGCTGTTTACTGATCTCTATTGGCATACCTTGCTTCTTAACTACCCACCTTTTCTTAGGTTGCAGTTTAGCAAGAGCAATTTCATATTTCTTCTTTCTACATTCATCATCAGTATGCCCAATACCACCACAATCTCCACATCGAATAAGTTTGCATTCATAGAGAACCCTCTGAGTCACAGGTTCTCCCTTCTCATTGACAAATCTAATCTCATCAGGAGATGATTGATCCATATTCACCTCAACCAAAACACGAGCAAAATCAATAGTATCCTTCTGAGCAGTAGCCCTATCAGAACGAATTGGCTTTCCAACAAGTCCTGCAATCTTGTTCAGCACACTTTACCCCCAGTACTTCAAATGTAAACCAGGAAGCTTGATCCAAGTAGGAACCACCTTGATTGTTTCAGCTAACAAATCAATATCTGGAGACCAACTCTTCATGATAACAGGTTTGTTATCATATAAGATTGGACCAGCATCTATAGCTTTCTGCTTACCATCCATAGATCGAAATCTGACTACAAACACACCATTATTGTTCATCACAATCCTATCAACACCAAATTTCCCCCAAATGCGACGGATAAATCCATTAACAATCCTATAAGGAGGTTTCATACCCAAGATATAACAGACTAAAGCATTATTCCAGAAATCAATTTCTCCTTGAACATCTTCCTCTGTTATAACTACCTCATCACTATCCTCCTTACTAGCTTCACAGTTATTCACCTGAACTAAATCAATACCTTCCTCCCTAATAGTAGCAAATAGGTTATGTCTCCAATTAACAGGATTACCAGTATTGCTAGTCAATTGTTGCATAGGGTGAGGAGAGGGTTTCACCTGATTATCATTCGATTGACGAATGGGAGTTCGAATCGAAGCAATCCAACTCGCTACTTGAGAACGAGCAGCAATGAAATTCTCTCTATCCAGATTCGAAGCATTCAAATCAGCTGAGGCTTCAGAACCATCATCAACATCCTCTTGCGAAGTCCAACTTAGCGCAGCTACCTCAGAGATATCATTTACATTCTTCATCTTCTTTGCATCTTCAGTTTGAGGTTTCTTCACAATCTTCACAGCTTGTTTCACCTTCTGCCCCCCGTTACCTTTTTTTGCTCCTTTCGCCATGGATTCAGCAAGTGCTGAAGAACAAAACAGAAAACAGTGGAACAGTGCTAAGCTTTTTTATTTATTTTAAGTTGTTAGTTATTTATTTTAAAGGTTATATTAGTTTCGTTATTTATTTAGGCGTTTAGGATGCAGTTTTGTCGCGTAGCGTTTTTGTAACGTTGTTGGACCGACTTGGGTGATGAAATGTTGCATCGCATGTGGCGTGTCATACTGGCCGAAAATCAGCAATTATGGTGTGGAGGATGAAGAGTTTTGGTGCTCATTAACTTAACCTTTGGATCTCTTGTAACCCCCTATTTAATTCCCCATTAACCCACCTTTATAATCACCCTTTAAACCATTGCTTAATGAGGTTATTAATCAGGTTTTTTCTGCATTCTAACCCCCTTTTTCGCCCAACCCTTAGAGAGGAAGAGAAAGAGTTCTTCTCTCTTCTCGGATTTTCGTCCATTTTTGCATACCTATTTTGTTTGCATCATATCTCCTTCGTTTCTTATCCGAATTGGACGTGTGAGTAGTCAAAATTCATCCACTCGGAAAGATATTGCTCGTGGTATAATTTGTTTTTGAAGAAAGGGAAAAACGCGACTGCAGTTTTCGTTTCAATCAGGTGAGTCATCCGGTTTTTGTTTTCTATCACACCTTAGCGAAAATGTCTATCACCGGAGATCTAACCGTTGGATCGTCTTCAAATTTGGACAGCACGTTTATAACGTCTTTATCTTCTCTTTGACTGGAGCGATTGTGAATCAGAGCTTTAGTTCGCCAGGAATCATTGTCGGAACAGAACAACACAAAATGAGATTTGTCAACGTTCAAGAAGAAAACGCCTAGTGACTTATTGCTACAATTTTCGTTCGTGGAGGACTTGGATTGCACATATTTTTCGTATCTCTTTAGACTCGCTCTCCTCCCAACGTTCCAGGTAACTAGTAATCTCCAAAAAGGTGAGTCGCGGCACAATGCCTCAGCTCGCGGTGAAATGCCGAGAGCTTACCGCGACCTACGGCAGAAAACGCGACTCAGACCCGCGACCAGGAGCGCAACTCACGCTTTGCGAGGTAAGTGAAATACGGGTTTAAACCCGCGTCTCTCCTTCTTCTCTCTCACTCTATTCTCTCGACCCACTCTCTCTTTTCTCACAAAGAAAACTTCCTTCCTCTCTCTATCTCTCTCTCACACACCACCCTCCCTCAACCTCATCCACCACCACACACACCACCACCCCCTCCTCTTTTGAACCCCCTCTACTCCATAATCCATTCCAACCCTCTCCAAACCCCTATTTGAACCCAAATTCCCACACAATCAACCCACCAACCAAAACCCTAGAATTTGGGGCTTTTTGCATTGAGGCTTGTTTGGTGAAATTGGAGAGTACAATCAACCACATTGGGCGCTAGCTTGGCGTTGGAGTGCATCACTTCATCCCCTAGAGGTATAAATTTCACATTCCTACCCTCCTTTGATATAGCTTGAATTCATTGTTCTAGCTTCATATCTAGGATTGTTGAAATTATTGTTGGTGGATATATATGATTGTGGTTGATTATTATTGGTGATTGTTGGTAATTGTTGGTGGTTGATTATTATTGGTGATTATTGGTGATTTTTGGTGAATGTTGGTTGGACAATTGTATTGTGGTTGGTAATTTTGTGCCTTGTTGCCTTGTTGCCTTGTTGGAGTGTGTTGTGGAGTACCTTTGAGGTTTGTCTTTGTTGAATTGGAAGCCATTACACTTGTGAACCATGCCACCTCGATCCAAACGAACCAAAACAGGGGAAGCTAGCACTTCTCAACCAACCCCAAGGGTAGATACCATGGGACTACGTAACCTTACAGTCGAGCACCGTGGGTGTTGGGCGCGTCTCAAGCAGCCTAACCGTCATATCAAGGTTACTAAGTTCGTTGATTATTCAGCACTGTAGACATTGGGGTAAGCTGAGCCAGTCACCCAAGTACTTCAAAAAATTGGACTTGAGGGTTTTATGAACAAATGGGCACCTACCTATGAGCGTTTCACCTTAGAATTCCTTTCTACTCTGAAAAAAACTGAGGGTCAACATCCTGGGATTGAGTTCCACCTTAATGACAAACCTTATAGCATAACGATGCCACAATTGAAAGCCATTTTTGGTTGGAGGAACTTGATTGCAGTGAACTTTCATCGCAACAATGAGTACAATGAGGATACCTTTTGGCACGCACTCACTAAGTTGCGTAAGACTCCCAATGACAAGAGTTCCTTCTTGCGCCACCCCCCTCTTCGCTATGTGCACCGATTATTGTCTATGACCGTGTTTGGGCAAGGGGAACCCACTAACATCCCTAGCCTAGAGTTGAAGGTTTTATGGTCTATGACACCAGCAGGCCGGGGGACGCCTGATCTAGCATCGATATGGGTTGCTCGATGCCTAGAGCTTTCTAAGTTACAGAATGGGAAAATCAGTGTGGGTGGCATGATTACCTTGATTGCTGAGCACCTTGGCGTGCAACCAAATGACAATGTTCTCGTATTGACAGATGATCCCTTCTTGTATGACTTGTCGAAAATGGTTAGTGCCAAGATGATTTCTTTTGCAGGGTTTAGGGGTCATTTTGTGTGGCTCTATGGAGGTAGGCATGTCACTTTCATGAACCTACCTCAACCTACTCGGGTGGATATCCCTCCCAATGCCACCGCATAACATTTTTTCCTTGCCCCTGACCCAGATTATGATGCGGTAGTGCGTGTTGAGTTTCAGCGGTTGCGATATTCACAAATCCGGGGTCCAGGAGGCCACTTAGTGGTTGATGAGGATGATGAGGATGATGAAGATGATGAGTTTGATGACACTAGTAGAATAATTGCTTATTGCGGCGGTCATTCAGTGGCCTATTGCTGCGGTTTTGGCCGCGCATCAATTAAGGACGCAGCAATTGGTAATTATCTATTGCTGTGGTTTTTAACCGCCACAATACATTAACCTATTGCTGCGGTTTCTTCCCAAAACCGCAGCAATAGGCATCTTTTTAATATTAGAAATACTAGTCTATTGCTGCGGTTTCTTACCAAAACCGCAGCAATAGGTGACCTAGTAGGAAATTTTTTTTTTCCTTTTGTTATGAAAGAAAAAATTGTATGCAAATAAAAAATGCAACTTAAAAATCAACAACATCAAGAGTAATAACAAAAATATCACTTGTAACACCCCGTAATTTTCATCCTTTATTCTTGGCGTTTGTTTACATTAAAATTATATTTTTCGTAAAAATAAATAATTTATTATTTAGATTATTTTGGAACGTGTTGTGAAAATGTGTATATATTTATATGTTGTGATATATTTATATATATTTATTTTAAGTTGTTAGTTATTTATTTTAAAGGTTATATTAGTTTCGTTATTTATTTAGGCGTTTAGGATGCAGTTTTGTCGCGTAGTTTTTTTGTAACGTTGTTGGACCGATTTGGGTGATGAAATGTTGCATCGCATGTGGCGTGTCATACTGGCCGAAAATCAGCAATTATGGTGTGGAGGATGAAGAGTTTTGGTGCTCATTAACTTAACCTTTGGATCTCTTGTAACCCCCTATTTAATTCCCCATTAACCCACCTTTATAATCACCCTTTAAACCATTGCTTAATGAGGTTATTAATCAGGTTTTTGCTGCATTCTAACCCCCTTTTTCTCCCAACCCTTAGAGAGGAAGAGAAAGAGTTCTTCTCTCTTCTCGGATTTTCGTCCATTTTTGCACACCTATTTTGTTTGCATCATATCTCCTTCGTTTCTATCCGAATTGGACGTGTGAGTAGTCAAAATTCATCTACTCGGAAAGATCTTGCTCGTGGTATAATTTGTTTTTGAAGAAATGGAAAAACGCGACTGCAGTTTTCGTTTCAATCAGGCGAGTCATCCGGTTTTTGTTTTCTGTCACACCTTAGCGAAAATGTCTATCACCGGAGATCTAACCGTTGTATCGTCTTCAAATTTGGACAGTACGTTTATAACGTCTTTATCTTCTCTTTGACGGGATCGATTGTGAATCAGAGCTTTAGTTCGCCAGGAATCATGGTCGGAACAGTACAACACAAAATGAGATTTGTCAACGTTCAAGAAGAAAACGCCTAGTGACTTATTGCTACAATTTTCGTTCGTGGAGGACTTGGATTGCACATATTTTTCGTATCTCTTTAGACTCGCTCTCCTCCTGACATTCCAGGTAACTAGTAGTTATCTTAGAACAATATTGATTAGGGTATTTTTCGGTATTAGATTATTACGCTAAGAATTGTTTAAAATACTTTTTGAATGAAATTATTGATGAAATTTGACATGAATATACTTGATGCATGCTGTTTGAATATTGTATATAGAAAAATAATTTTCGTCTGAGTTTTAGTATTTATTTGATTTAATTGGTATTTTGTGCGTTTTTGGCTTATTCGCATAATAATTATTAAACGAATGTTAAAATTGCTGGAATTATTTTTAGTGAATCATGTTATATGTTTTGTATGTATTTCATGCCTTGGAATAATTTTTGCCTACTGTTTATAGGTTTATTTAATTGATTTATCTGTTTTTTTGCATTTTCGTTTCTGTCAGTATATAAATCGTGAAAATTATTTCTGGAGGCCAAAAAATTCATTTCTTTGTATATTATGTATTAAAGTGAGTTTATTCATGTTATGTAGATTTTTTGTAATTTTTGGGCGTTTATTTATATTTTTAATTATTATATTGGCTTTATTGGGTATTCTGTAAATTAACGTTTAAAAATACTTATAGAGTCCGAAAATTATAAATAAAAATTGTACCATGTCAGTAGAGCCATTAGGGTCGTATGATAATTTTTGTGTTATTTTAATGATCGTACTTATTTGTTTAATAATTATTATTGTGTTTTTGTTGTGAATTTAAGGATATTCTTTTAAATTATTTAAGAGCTTGTTAATCAGGAATTATTTGTGATCTTTTATGTTCTTGGATGCTGGTGTTTAGTAGGTTGTTGTAAGTATTATTGGGTATCATTATGTTTATGTTTGATTTATGTAAAAATGATTAATTGTGTACTATTCATTTATTTAATAAGCCTTGGAGTTAATTGGTGATGCATTTTTTATTGAACTGTTAGTGCTGTAAAAACTAATTTAATATCATTGTTGATGCTTAGAGATGTTCAAGGTGTTTATTGTTGGAGACATTTGTTGTAAGTTTGTAAGTTGTTATTTTTGAGGAATTATGAAGAGTTGTTTTTGATGAATTATGGGTATAAGGCCGGGTGGCATCCCTTTGACGAATATTTTTGAGATGAATGATACTTTGATGATATTTATGATTTTATTTTGAGATAAGAACATCCGGTGGGATAGATGTAGTCCCCGGTGAAGAACATGCCAACCACCTGGTTTGCGAACTAGGGGTACACCTGGGTTAATTGTTGTCGTCCGAGAGGTTAGGATAGATGAATTATGGTTATTTTGAGATGAATGATAAGAACATCCGGTGGGATAGATGTAGTCCCCGGTGAAAAACATGCCAACCACCTGGTTTGCGAACTAGGGATACACCTGGGTTAATTGTTGTCGTCCGAGAGGTTAGGGAGTTCTGCGTGTTCTACCCTGCATCAGGAGTTTGGCCATTCTTAGACACAGGCAGTGGGGAACGTAAGCCCATAGACTGACCTGGAGATTGCGATCTGACAAACCTTAGGAAGTAAATTGCGATTCACTGGCGTTCGGTATCTGACTCAATAACTTGTTGTACTTTTGTTTTGTTATTATTTAAGTATTCTAGAGTTGATTTACTCACTATATCTTGTATACTTGAAGTTGACTATCACTTGTATCACTTGTGAGCTTTATGGTTTTGGATGCATGTTATTGTTATCATGATTGTATACTTTCCTTTCTTATTAATCTATGTCTGAATCATGCTTTGATTTCTTTTGTTCTGGGAGAACTGCTAGTTACTCCCCACTGATTGTGGATTGTTGTTATATATTTTGCAGGTTATGTTGATGGGAATCTTCTTTGGTTTTGGGTTCGGGTTGAGTTGTGAGCATTGAAATGATAGTTGTTTTAGGCCTAGACTTCTAGTTAGATTTTTTTTTCATTTGGAATACTCTGAATTAGTTATTTATTTATATTATTTATTTAAGTTGGTCTCTTCACATAGTTATTTAAATACCTTTGTATTAGTAGTGGCATTCCCAGAAGACGATGTTTCCGTCATCGTCCTATAATACTATTATTATTTCTTTCTTTTCCGCTTTGAAATTCTGGGGTGTTACATCACTAATATATAATGATCAAAATGCTTACATAGATAATACGAAAGATCAAAATAAAATTAAGCAAAACAAAAAAAACAGTAGAAAAATATATTACAAATAAAATATAAGAATCTCAAAATCGAAAAGAGAAAATAAAAAAAGGAAAACATATCAATGCCCTGTCCTTCGAGAACAAAACATCACCACCGCCATTCGCCAGATCCGAAAGGAGGACATTCAAAAAAAAAATCACAGATGACAGCTCTTCATCATAATCCAGCAATCCACATCATTAGTGATTATACACTCCATTTCAAACTAATTTAACCATATTTGAGAAAATAAACTTACCATTTTTGCAACTCCAATTCCAACAACAATGACAGCTCTTATTGTTCCCCTCCGTCGTAAACTCCACCAACAAAACCGCCATATTTTCGCGCAATTCTCTCTCCTCCGACGATTTTATTCATCGGAAAACTCAGGCGAAATAGCGTGGAGGACTGCGAAGAAATTAGGGATTCAAACTCAACGTCTTTCGCTTGGCGCCGGTGAAAAGCTCGCGCTTGGCGCCAGTGAAATCGAGAATCTCGCACTTGTGGTCGGTGAAATCGAGATTCTCGCGTTTCCACCGGTGAAATCGAGAGAAGCTCGCGCTTGGCTTTGCTGGGAGGAACGACAGTCAACAGAGGAGTGAGAAACGAGAGAGGTTTTGATGGGAGGACCGACAAAGGAGTGAGAAACGAGAGAGGAAAGAGGGTTTGATGGGCGGAACGACGGAGAGAGGAGTGAGGGTTTGATGGGAGGAACAGGTTAAGAGGGAGGAACGAAGAGAAGGGTGAGAAATGAGAGAGGATTGAGGACTGAGTAGTGATATGAGGAAAACGACGCATACATTAACCCTAATGAACCTATTGGCTATTGCTGCAGTTTTTTAAAGAAACCGCAGCAATAGATTAAAATTTTATTTAAAAAATAATATTTTAATCTATTGCTGCGGCTTTGGGTGGGAACCGCAGCAATAGATTTGGTCAAACCAGTCAAACAATTTTAAAAAATTTGGGTTGACATCTATTGCTGTGGTTTCCACCCAGAACCGCAGCAATATGTTGATTTTCGATTTTTCCTTTTCTTTTGACGTGGCTTATTGCTGCGTATGGGTAAAACCGCAGCAATTCAGCTGCAGTAATATGCAATTATTTTAGTAGTGTGAGGATGAGGAGGAGCTCGTTCATAGAGACGGAGGTGTTGGTGGCCATGATGGCCAAGTTGGGTCCTCTCACATACATGTCCCTCCGCCCTCTTTCGCATCATATGAGGAGCGGATGACCGAGTTTGCATTGAGACAGGATGAGTTCTCATCTCGCCTAGACGGGACCGAGGACCAACTTGACGCTATCTACTGCATGATGTCTTCACTTAACACCTTCCATCTCCACACCTATCCAGATTTCACGGCGGCGACAGCAGCGTATGGACGAGCGTGCCTCCAGGAGATCACGTTGTGATCCTGGCGGGCCTTCTGGCTCCTAGTTGGTGAGTTTTTCCCCTTTACTTCTTTCATTTTGTCCTTTTTGCGTTGAGGACAATGCTTTGTTTAAGCATGGGGGAGGGGATGTCTCATCTACCTTGTATATATGCTTGTTTATATACTCTTTCCGATCGAAAAAAAAAGAAAAAGAAAAAAAAAATGAAGACCCGCTAAGCTGAAAACCCGAAAGGGCGGCTTAGGTACATTTGGGGGCCCGACTAGGTTGAAAATTCGAAAGGGCAACCTAGGCAAAAAAAGTGGCTAATTTGAGCGGGTGAGAAAGTGAGCAAAGAAAAAAAAATTGAATGGCTAGGATGAAAACCCGAAAGGGCTCCTAGGCAAAATGAGGGATAAAAGAAAAGAGAGAAAAGTTACTCATCTGATTTGCCGGCGTGGTTGACATAAGGATGGATGAGTATAGGAGTGTTTGGGTAGGACTAGACTCGATGGTTGTTGTGTGATATGTAGGTCTCATCTGAGGATGTTGGAGATTCGATTGTAGGGAGGTTGATGGGTTCAAGCATGAGGGTGTCAACTTGACCCCTTGTGATTGATTTGACATATATTTGTGGTTTTGGCTTGATGGTTTGTATGCATAGTAGATGTGTGCATGTTCTTTGAGATCTTTCGGAACATGATCACACATGACTCTATTTTTGGTTGAGCATGCGGGAAGTATGCTTAGGAGTAGTAGAGTTGGGTGTAGGTTAGTTGCTACTATGGAGTATAAGAAGGGCGCTAGAGTGGATATTAGATGATGTTGGATGTGGATTGTTATTTGTTGTTTGATTGCATGTTTTAGGCCTTATGAGGTTATCTTTTTGTTCATTGCCTCTTGCTTACTCGAGGACGAGCAAGGTCTAAGCATGGGGGAATTTGTTAAGTCCACATTTTACACTTAATTTGGCGCATTTTGAGGGAGATTATGTTGTGATTTGGATTGGTTTTAGTGGATTTGTGCCCAAGTGATAGGAATTGAGGAGAAATGTCAAATTATGAGAGGAGCATAGATTTGTGGCTCATTTGGAGGCTTAATAGTACCATGGATATAATGTTAGGTCCAAGTTGGAAGTATTTGGGCTTCCTACAACGTCCAATTGGGTTGAAAGCTGCATTTGAAGAGTCCAAGGAAGGAAAAGGGTCTTCGGAGCTACCACGAGTCGCGCTTGTAGCAGCAGCTCGCGGTGGAATGTCGAGAGCTTACCGCGACTCGCGGTCTGGAGTGCGACTCGCGGTGTTGGTCGCGGATCACGGTGGACGTGGGCTGCGGTTTTCTAATGTTATTTTCTCGTATTATTTTAGGGAGTTTTTTCGGGAAAAATACAAGTACTCTTTGGTATTATTTTCTAGAGTTTGATTATCACGTTATTATCATATTTTTAGCCCTAGTTTCAGTTTTCTTTTCAAAAACTTGGACATTGAAGATTGATTTTGATCAAGTATTTTGGATTCTTGTACGTACCATTCGAGCATTATTAATCAAGTTTTTCTCTTTCCTCTCTCTTTGATCTATTTAATTATGTCTTCAATTATGTTTTTTGTTCCTATTGCCATGATTAGTGAGTAGTATTTCTATCTAGGATTAAGTTGAGCCCTAGTATGGATTGATCATGTAAATTGTTGCTATAATTCCCATGTTATTGAATTATATGCTTAGGGTTTGACAAGATTGTTCTGGTGGTCAATTTTGCATCTTATTTTAACCCTAGTTTTTATTATCAACGAAAGTTGGAGTAGAGATTAGGATTATATGTTTGTTTGCTAAATTGTTATTTTATCAATTGAGTTCATCAACGAAAGTTGAGTCTTAATTCAGATTGTCTTGTCATTGATTTGAATTCTCCCATGAAAATAGGTGAGAATTAGAGTTGGGAATTAATTAGCATTGGCTCTTAATGCTTTTAATTGTGTATGTAAGCCATGAAAATAGGAGACATACATATTAGTCAGGCCTTTTGCTATCATGAAAGTGAGCTTTAGATATTGATGAATGATTTAGGAATTAGTTTCGGTTCGCAGCTGTGCTTTATTGCTAAGTCATAAGGGAATGTCATTCTCACCTAAGTTATAATTGAATAATTGGGAAGCGAGTTATGGTTTGATCAATTCATATTAGTGGTGATACTTAATCCTAGTGTTTTTAATTATCATATTCATATAGTTTGCCATATATTGTCATTAGTTTAGCCTTTAGTTTATAGATTATTCTTCATATTTGGATTGTGTAACTATTTCGTAATCTAAAATCCAGTAGTGTTTAATCTTGCACTTCCCTGAGTTCGCCCCGTATGTGCTACGACACCGTACACTTGCGGTATTAAAATAAAACCTTAACAACCAACAACACCTTCTTAATTTGTTGATGCACATTATCAGCAACCTTCTATGTAACTCTCTTGACGTTGTCTATCAAATTGACTACAACCACTACCACAACCTCGTAAATCATCTCTATGTAACTGGTTCCCTAATATTCTGAGTTAGTTGCAAGTTTCTAGCTTTAGTCAATATAGTCCAATACATTTCGTTTACACCCACTAAAAATTGCATGAGCTGCTGGGTTTGCATCATTTTCATTATGGCTTGTCTTGCAACATATGTGCAAGTTGGAATACACACAATTTTATTATATTCATCCCACAATTTTTTTACTTTGATAAAAAACCCAGATATCGATAAGTCACCTGCGCTACATTGCTTAGTTACGTTCCTTCACCACTTGGTATATTTTAACACCGCAATAGTGTATGTTGGATGCTATTTCTTTGTTGGATCGAGTGTATGATCCATGTTGTGATTATGCTATCACATCTCTCCTGGCTTTGCACGTGTTCCATTTACAAAACCTATTTTGATTCTTGCCTTCAACAATGTCCCACATGATCTCTTCCATTAAGTGTAGTTGTCCCCATTTAGAGGTTCTGATGAAAGAGATATGTTGGTATTTTCAGTATGATGGAGGTATAAAAGTCGCTGGGATTTATTGCAGTGGCATTGTCACCTTCTCCCTTCTTTAGGTCTTTGTCATCCCTTTTGAAGAGTAAAGGAAAAGAAAGGTTGAGCTTTTTCGTTTTTATTTTTTTTGAAGGAAAAGAAAAAGGGTGAAACTTTAGGAAAAGTTTAGAATTTTAGGTTTTTTTGGAGAAAGTTTGGATCTTTGGGTAGGATAAGAGATTTTGGATTAGATTCCTGTAGAAAAGAAACTAATGAAAAATCATACTAATTAGCTAGCTCTGGTACCATGAAAGTTTGACAATGATTGCATTAACAAAGAGGAGCTCTATCACAAATGATTATGATTGAATGTATTGAATGATGGTATATTTCTCTTACATGTTCAAAATCGTGTTGTGTGTGTGGGGGAGCGTGGGCGCGTGCGTGCGTGCGTGCGAGTGCAGGTGGTGACAGTGGATGGCCTATTCTAATGTATACTGTTATTGCTGATTTTTACAGGTCAACGTTGACGCTAGGGACTTATGACGCTGACGTTGACTAAAGGGTTATGACGTATGGACCAGGTCAAGGAGTAACCGATCGCCTAAGAATGAGGAAGACAGAGTCAAGGAATATTCCAACAGGCAAGTGGATCCCTGGACGTTTGAATGCTGCACCGGAATAGCGGTGGAAGGTGGAAGGTGGCAGGATTCTAGCTAACCACTTCCTATATTTGGGGGTGCACGTTGGACTTGGAAAAGGGATATAAAAGGATTATAAGGCTGAAGCAAAGATTATTCAGAAAAAGGCTATCAAATTGAAGAACTTACAAACTATTCGTACTGGCGAAATACTTGATATTTTTACATTACTATTCTCTTCCTCATTCCGATGATTATATTGTATTTAGAACAAAGTTCCTTAGGCTGTATTGATCGTTGATCACTCCGATTGACGATTGCAAGTAGTGGATTGGTAGACTCATATCTACCCTCGGTTTTTTACCCACCTTCATTGGGGTTTTTCCGCGTCAACATTCCTTCGTGTCCTTTCTCTCTTTTATTTTCCTTTCATTTGCATAGCATACATCATATAAATCAGGTTGTTGTTGCCCTGCACTTAACCTTGTCGTTCAAATCAGAATTCGACATAAACAATTTGGCGCCGTCTGTGGGGAAGCAGCCAGATCAATCATCTTTATTCCAAATTCTCTCAGCATGGCCGCATCAATGAACAATGATGAACTGCAGAAGCTTTATGACCAAATGAAGGCAGAAATGGCCGAAATGAAAAAAGCTAACGAGCAATTGTCCTCTAATTTTTCGTCGTCACAAGAAAAAATCCAAAAATTGCAAGAGGAATTAGCCTCGACGAAAGCATCCAAGACCCGACGTCGCTTCAGTGGAGACGACGTTTCTGCCATGCAAACTCTCACTGATTCCGAGAGCACCGAGTCAGAAGATGATGAAGGTTTCCTTGACGGGTCCCCTCTCAACGACCAAGAAGGAAATCCCCTTGAGAAGACTCCCCTGAATGGAGACGAAGATCCCATGGCGATGCGAATGATCCTGATCGAGAAGCAAAACCGGCGCTTGATGAAGCTCATGTCTCAACTCCCTGGAGCGCCCACGCCCAGCATCGTCGAGCATCGAGACGGATATGCAGCGTCTCCGTTCGTCGAGAAGATCTCTAAAGCGTCGTTACCGAAGAAGCTCAATCTACCTACTTTGACTGCCACTTATGATGGATCGTCTGACCCTACCGAGCACGTCGCTCAGTATAAGCAGAGGATGTGGCAAGCGTCCATTCTGTGGCATCTTGTCGAAGCATGCATGTGCAAGTCATTCGGAGCAACCCTAACTGGGCCAGCCTTAAAATGGCTTGGATCTCTTAAGCCTGGCAGCATAGCCAATTTCTCTACTCTAGTCAATAAATTCTATGATAAATTTGAAGGCAGTCGTAGCCTAGATAAACAGACGAGTGACCTCTATGGCATTGTCCAGGGGCCAAACGAATCTGTCCGCGATTACAATAATCGCTTTAACAAAGAAATGATTAGCATTAAAGATCTTGACACTAAGACTGCTATTGAATGTTTCAGGAAGGGTCTCATCCTCCGGTCCAAGCTGTACAATCGTCTGACGAAATACCCTTGCTCCACGTTCGAAGAGGTGAAATCAAGAGCGCTGGCCCAAATGCGACTAGAGGAAGACGAAGCCATCCTCAACACTATCTCTACACGTCATGTGTCGGAAAGCACCAGCGATCGCAAAGCCTTTGTCCCTAAAAAGACCAATTGGCTGAACCATCCCTATAGTCGTCCTAACCGGGTACACAACGTTAACGATATAATTGACAATGCAGGTATTGAGGCCAAAACAGAGCAGCCATCATATCCCGACATAGGGTCCTACGGATTCTCCATCGACGTCGGAGGTGTTGTCAACGCGTTAACAAAGATCGGGGCCCCCGTCCGTTGGCCAAGAAAGAGCGACCGCCTAGACGCTCAAAAAGATCAAACCAAGTGGTGCCAGTTCCATCACGACCACGGTCACATGACGGAAGATTGTATCGCGCTCCGAAGAGAAGTCGCGTTCATGCTAAATAAAGGGCACCTCCAAGATCTCCTCAGCGACAAAGGGAAGGCGTCCTTCGACAAAAACCCTTCCAAATCAAATCCGCCCGCCTCCCCTACTCACGTCAAGGTAATCAACGTAATCTCTGGTGGTTCGGACGTTTGTGGACTAACGTATTCAGCAGCCAAAAGGCTAGCTAGAGAGGGATCCCCCTCGTCCATTGTTCCTAAACCTTACAGGTCCGATGAAGAACGCAAGTTGGAGGCGATGTCGATTACCTTCGACGACGATGACATGTGCGATGAAGACCACCATGATGGATTAGTCATATCCCTGACTGTCAGCAATTGCCTATTGCGACGAGTGCTGATCGACGGCGGCAGTTCGGCTAACATCATCTTCAAAAATGCTCTCGAAGGTATGGGTCTTTGTGATAGGGATATAACTAAAAAATCCACTGCCTTAGTTGGTTTCAGCGGAGAGGCACAACAGACTGTCGGTGAAATCACTCTGCCAACACTCACCAAAGGAGTCAACTTACCGACGAGGTTCAACGTCGTGGATTGTCCCTCCGCCTACAATGTCATTCTGGGAACGCCTTGGATCCACAAGATGAAAGCGGTACCTTCAACGTACTATCAGACGCTCAAGTTCCCCACCAAATAGGGGCGTCTAGGAGATCAAAGGCGAGCAAAAAGCTGCTCGGGAATGCTACAGCTAGTCGCTAAAGCCTGCTAAGAAGGCCATCTAGCAATTAGCAAGCGGATCAGCGCCCGACGCGCCTGATGAAGATAACGTTGACGAAGTGGCGCTAGATCCGTCCTACCCTGATCGTGTCGTTCGCATTGGAGCGACCCTGTCGCCAGAACTCCGTACTCAGGTAATCGATTTCCTAAAAGCTAACCAGGATTGTTTTGCTTGGTCGCATGAAGATATGACAGGTATCAGCCCAGAAGTCATTACCCATAAGTTGAACGTCGACCCGGAGCATAAACCGGTCAAGCAAAAACGACGCAAGTTCGCTCCTGAGCGCAACCAAATTATAAACGACGAAGTACAAAACCGATCGACACGGGTAAGGTACGTGAAGTTAAATATCCTGACTGGTTGGCTAACGTCGTTGTTGTCATCAAGAAGAATGGCAAGTGGAGAGTGTGCATCGACTTTACAGACCTTAATAAGGTCTGTCCCAAAGATCCATTCCCGTTCCCCCATATTGACGCTATGGTTGACGCGACGGCGGGGCACGAGCTCTTGACGTTCATGGACGCGTACTCTGGTTATAACCAAATCCTCATGCACCCCGACGATCAGGAAAAGACAGCATTCGTCACCGACAAAGGTATTTATTATTACAAGGTTATGCCTTTCGGACTAAAAAATGCAGGTGCGACGTATCAACGCCTAGTCAACCACATGTTCAAAGAACAGCTAGGTGACACCATGGAAGTATACATCGATGATCATATGCTGGTAAAATCTAAGCGAGCGAGCGATCATATCCAACACCTCTCCGAGGCATTCGACGTCCTACGAAAATATGGTATGAAACTGAATCCCACTAAATGTACGTTTGGAGTCGCTGCAGGTAAATTTCTAGGTTACGTCGTAACACAACGAGGAATCGAAGCGAGCCCCGATCAGATCAAGGCGCTAATCAACATCCAATCTCCCAGAAACGTCAAAGAGGTACAAAAATTGACCGGACGTGTTGCTGCCCTTAATCGTTTTATATCCAGGTCATCCGAAAAGTGACATCTGTTCTACGACGTGCTGCGCAAAAACAAGGGATTCGAATGGACGCAAAGGCACGAAGACGCTCTGAAAACATTAAAGCAGTACTTAGCCTCCCCTCCACTGCTATCCAAGCTCAACGAGGGAGAAACGCTCCAACTGTACCTAGCCGTCAGTAACATCTCGGTCAGCGCCGTCTTGACGCGAGAGGCAGAAAGTCAACAACTTCTCGTCTACTACGTCAGTAAGTCTTTGTTAGATGCTGAAAGCAGGTACTCTTCCTTGGATAAACTTGTACTATCCTTAGTCACTGCTGTCAAAAAGCTGCGACATTATTTCGAAACTCATATTGTAGTTGTTATGACTAATTATCCTATAAAAAGTGTTTTGCGAAGACCAGAATTGACAGGTCGCCTGGGAAAATGGGCCATCGCGATCAGCGGCTACGACATCAAATACCTACCAAGAACTGCAATAAAGTCGCAAGCCCTAACTGACTTTGTGGCCGACTTTAGTCCAGAGCTAGAGAGGATCGCAGCAGACGAAGTTGCTCGCATCAACTATGTCAATCGCGACGCGTGGATTTTATTTGTTGATGAATCCTCTAATTTTCGTGGTGCAGGTCTTGGCGTCGTCCTAAAGTCGCCACAAGGGGACAAGATAGTGCAAGCCTTATGCTGCGAATTAAAAGCGACCAATAATGAAGCCGAATACGAGGCGTTAATCGTAGGAATGACTCTAGCAAGCGACTTGGGGGCACAAGCGTTAAAGATCTACAGCGATTCATTGCTGATAGTCAGTCAAATCAAAGGCGAATTTGCCGCTAAGGATTCCAAAATGGCGCTCTACTTAGAAGTCGCACAAGGTAAAAGTAAAATGTTTAACCCTTTTGACATCATGCAGATACCAAGAGATCATAATACACAAGCAGGTGCGTTGGCTAACCTAGGATCGTCCCGAGAGACGTATCATTCACCTCCGTCCCTATCATCCATATCGCAACACCAGCGATAAACAAATGCAAAGATGCCGTCAATGTCGTTACAACTGTCAGAAGAAGCAATGAAGTAGGCGACGATGAAGCCCTGTTAGAAGACGACGTCGAATCGAGAAGCGACAACGCTGACGCAACCAATGATGAAAACCCCGCACACGACGAGGTACATGTTAGTTGGACGAAACCTTTTTACGACTATTTGACTAACGACATACTCCCAGAAGATAAAGCAGAAGCACGGCGAGTTCGCTTCAAGGCATCCAGGTATATCATCATCCAAGGAGTGTTGTTCAAAAAGTCCGTCGCTGGGCCGTATCTGCGATGCCTGGAAAAGGACCAATGGGGGCAAGTCTTGCAAGACCTACACTAGGGAACATGCGGAAACCATTCTGGAGGACGCAGCCTATCCAATAGAGCATTGAGGATGGGTTACTATTGGCTAACGATGAAACAAGATGCAATCAGGTACGTCACCAGATGTGATAGTTGTCAGCGACACGCAGGTATGACACACAAACCCTGTGAAACTCTTCATCCAACTTTAACTCCATGGCCTTTTATGAAATGGGGAATGGACATAGTTGGTAAACTACCTCCAGCCCCAGGACAGAAGGTCTTTATGTTAGCAATAACGGATTATTTTCGAAATGGATAGAAGCAGATTCCTTCCAACAGGTACGCGATAAAGAGCTAATTTCGTTTATACATACTAACATTATTTGCAGGTTTGGTGTTCCGTCAGAAATTAGATGCGACAATGGGTCGCAATTTATCAGTGACAAAACCAAGCACTTCTGCGACGAGTGGAACATCACGTTATTAACATCAACGCCCAGATATCCTCAGGCCAATGGACAAGCTAAGTCCAGCAACAAGACCGTCATAGATACGTTGAAGAAGCGTCTCACCGCTAAAAAAGGCAAATGGGCGGAAGCATTACCAGCTATATTGTGGGCAAATTGCACGACGCCACGCAGTGAGACTAGGCAAACCCCTTTTTCACTGGTCTATGGCTGCGAGGCAGTCTTATCAGTTGAGGTAAGTATTCCAACTGCCATGTACGGCTTAACGACAGAACAACAGAACCATGACGAACTGGTCAACGTCCTGGATACCATAGAGGAGCTGCGCGACGCAGCGTTGGTACGCATGGCAGCTCAACAGCAGATCGTCGCAAGGAGCTTCAACATGACCGTACAAGCCAAATCATTTGTTGAAGGCGACTGGGTGTTAAGGAAAGTATTCCAGAACACGCAGGAACCCAATGCCGGTAAACTAGGTCCAAAATGGGAAGGTCCCTATCAAATCAGTAAGGTCGTTGGCAATGGCGCCTACCAACTAGTCCGACACGACGGTATTATGGTCCCACGTAGTTGGAATGCTATCCATCTCAAAAGATATTTCTTCTAAATAAACAAAAAGTGACACTTCATTTAGTATTCTCCGTCTTTTGTTTTTGTTCAATAATTGGCGAATATGTCATCATAAAGTCGTTGAAACCCCAACGACGAAATATTATTGTTTGTTCATTTTTTCAGGATTTTCCCTAGTTCTCAATAAGATTGCAACGTTAACTCGAAGCAACCAACAATGATTGTTTGAATAACACGCCTATAGACCTACAAGGCATTTCATACGACGTTCATAAGGACGCTGTAACATTTAGCATCGTCACCATCACCATAAGACTTTAACACCGGCCACGGAAACTCAAAGGCGATTATAAGCATGTGACCTATTTTACAGCAAGTAAGTAAGCGTGTTTTTTGCATATTCAATTGTTCAAAGTATAACTTATACGACAGAGAAAGGCTTTCAAAGCGCCTGGTCATCAAACTTAGACGCCGGAAAAACGGCAGAAAATCTTAGCAAACGAAGCTCATACAAACGATTAAACAAAAGCAAGTGTCATGACCATTCCCACGAATGGTCCAAAAATTACACCAGTAGTGGTCGTTCCCATGAACGACCCAAAAAACAAAGCAACAAACTGTCTATAGAGACCACGAAACTTTCAACTGTCTCAAGCAACGAAAAGATAAAAGTTCAAATGTTAACTGGCTACACGACAGGGTCGCCAGCAACGCTATCACCAATAGACTTCTCCAGCGGTTGAACTTCTGAAACGACGTCTTTCTTTAAGTTGTCGTCCAAAGGCAAATCAAACGCCGGTAACGCAGCGCCGGTAGTAAAGATGTCATCCTCCTGAGTGACGACGTTCGCGGAAGATTCTGTTGTTGCCAAGATCGCGTCGCTTGGACCCGCTAAGTCCTTCATAGAGCCTACCCATTTGAGGTACAAGTCGGGGTCTTTTTTAGGCTCCCATGACTCAGTGCGTTTCATCATGTATTGGTACATGAGTTTGGCCCTTACTGTAGTAGTCACCTCAGCCTCTATCGCGTCCATCTCATTCTTCTGTGCTACGATTTGCGCTTGCAACGCCTTAATCTCAACTTCCGACGCCCCCTCGACGTCTGCAAATTGCTTCCTTAAACTTTCCAACTCCTCCCGGTTCTTCTTCAAAACCTCGTTCATCTCCAGCTTTTCGAGCTTAATCTTCTTTATCTCCGCATCTTTGTCCTTCATTGCTGTCTCGTTCTTCTCTAGCCTTGCCCTTATCACCTGATGACTCCAGTAAAGATTCGACAGCTTCTTTTTGACCATCAGAAAATGCTGCGACGCCTGACAAAACAGAAGTTTAAAAATTAAGCAAGTACCACGAATGTGCAAATATTGCAATGCTATGAGTCATCCTAATACCTGGAAAATCATCTCCAGTCCATCTGACATGAGACCCGGCATAGGACGGTCCTTCAGGCGATCTTCAGCTCCAGGAAAGAGAAGTTTCTCCGCTTGAGCCGGAGCGACTTATTCGACGACAGGAAATCGTTAGGAAAAGACACAGAGTACGAGGGTCCTTCCTTGTCAGGAGGAGCAGAGAATTCAGGCTTACGAACTTTTGGGGGTACCGCAGCATCCTCATCGTCGACGTCAACGACGTCATATGGAAGACGCTTGCCAGAAGACGTGGCGGACGAAGTATCAGAGCGATCCGTTTCTCTTTTTCTCTTCTTCAGAAGATCGGCCAGAGCTTGGCTATCCAAAGAGCCCCTCTGACGAGATCGTGATGATTCTGTCTTACAAGATTATGACACGTTAGTGGACGTTTATGGAAGCAACGTATGATTACATAAGGTGTAGCAGACACTTACCAGAAGCCATTGACGAGCAGCTACCTTGATCGACGCTTAATATCTTCTTGAACAACCGATTCTCGACGCTGTATTCCAAGAACTTAGCGTACTGTTGCTCCGACTCTTCTTTATGAGTGATCAACTTTGAGTTCAAACCTGCGAAAAAAGTGACGTAAGAACGGTGTTAACAACGTGACGTTAAGAAAACTACGAGCAAAATTCACGAACCTTCCATGTTCCAGCATTCGACCAAGAATTTCCCTAATTCTCCTAGAGATAATTTTTTCACAAAGATATAGCGACTCTTCCGTCCTCTGTCATTCGATGGAACCCCTTCAACCAGCGTGTTTCTTCTCGCCCTGACATGCAAGGCAATCCTATTGTTTCCTTTAACCCTAACTTTGTAATAGTACAACAGATCTTGAAAAGTGAAGGGAACATCCCAGTTGGATGTAACCTGATCAATAACGCTAAGGATTCTCCAAACTTGGGGCATAATTTGACCAGAGCTAATTTGGAACGCTTGCAAAAGCTCCCTAGCAATCGTCGGAAAAGGTAACCTGAGACCTATCTTAAAAGGGTATTCATAAAGAACCACCCAACCAGGAGGGCAGTCCGCAGGGCGTTCATGAGGTTCAGCATTTCTTAAAATCGTGTCAGTCGGTAGATCTCCTAAGTCTAGCAATTTTATTAAATCATCTTCCGACATAGTCGATTGTTCATCGTCAATTTCATTTTTCTCTTCGATTTTTTCTTTCGATTTATTTTTCTCGTGATTTTTGATGTAATTTCTAATGCTTCGCCTACTTGGAGCCATGGATTTGAAAGAAAACAAGAACACTTTGAGGCTAAAGTGGCGAAATTTACCTGGTTGAAGGAGTAATTCAGGCGAGTTTCTTCGGAAAGCTCCAGAGCAGCAGGACGAAAGTTCAAGGGTTACTTTTAGAGAGAGAATGTTGCGTGTAACTTTAGTTCAATTGGCACGGCTTTTTATACCCTTGTTTTCACTACAATGAACGGATATATTTTGACTTAATTGCAAATATTTATCTCTTATCTTTTGACATGTGACTTTTGGTTATCTTTTGCAGAAAGATTATTTTTTGTGCTCTTAGCAGGATGAAACAACTGTGTTCCAATTGTCTTATGACTCTAACGCTATCATCATTGCAACAATTGGGGGCAAATTGTTATTGCTGATTTTTACAGGTCAACGTTGACGCTAGGGACTTATGACACTGACGTTGACGAAAGGGTTATGATGCATGGACCAGGTCAAGGAGTAACCGATCGCCTAAGAATGAGGAAGACATAGTCAAGGAATATTCCAACAGGCAAGTGGATCCCTGGACGTTTGAATGCTGCACCGGAATAGCGGTGGAAGGTGGCAGGATTCTAGCTAACCACTTCCTATATTTGGGGGTGCACGTTGGACATGGAAAAGGGATATAAAAGGGTTATAAGGCTGAAGCAAAGATTATTCAGAAAAAGGCTATCAAATTGAAGAACTTACAAACTATTCGTACTGGCGAAATACTTGATATTTTTACATTACTATTCTCTTCCTCATTCCGATGATTATATTGTATTTAGAACAAAGTTCCTTAGGCTGTATTGATCGTTGATCACTCCGATTGACGATTGCAAGTAGTGGATTGGTAGACTCATATCTACCCGCGGTTTTTTACCAACCTTCATTGGGGTTTTTCCGTGTCAACATTCCTTCGTGTCCTTTCTCTCTTTTATTTTCCTTTCATTTGCATAGCATACATCATATAAATCTGGTTGTTGTTGCCCTGCACTTCACTTTGTCGTTCAAATCAGAATTCGACATAAACATATACTATGGCAAGTAAAGTGGGTTGGACTATTGGCCCAACAGAATATATGATACTGCAAAATCATATTCACATTTATTTTCTGAGTGCTCCTACAACAGAAGATGCATCCAACAAATAATGCATTGAACAGATGTAGCATATAATGGCAATGAGCATTTTCTAAATGACGAGATAAGTTGGAAGGAGATATAGAGGTTCATGTTTTGGGGGAAGGTTTTGTTTGCTACTCTAACTTGTGCAATATGCATGATTTGGACTCTGGAGAATTAGGGATGAAATTCTATGAAATTAGAAAGTTTTGTTAAGAGATCATATTGTAAGAGAAACAACATACATTATGAAAAATAGGATAACTCCACTTTTATGGAAAAAATATAGACACTAGTGCCTGGTGAGATAGGTTACTGTAAATTATAGTGTGAATGATACAATGACTGAATTCTATTTGTAAAGGCTTAGAGCTTGTTCTCATTAGGTCTTTAAGGTTTTGGAGAATCCTTCCTAGAAGATTTGCCTGATTCCTCTAGGACCTTTGAGTTGTAACATGGTTTACGTTTGAGTGTAAAGATTTAATTGCTTACCAAAAAAAATACTTCCTCTTATTTTTAATACTTGCAACTGTTTTGACATTTATATTATTTATATATTAACTTTGAATATAATTTATTTATAATAATAAAAGAAAATGATCTTAACTAAGATGTTATTGGATTAGTCTTTATACGTAAACTTCTATAATTTAGACTAATCGATAATCAAAGATATTAATAGTTAAAGACATGCATTGACAAATGTAAAAGTCAAATAAGTGCAAATATTATAAAATAAAGAAAGTAATCAGCAACAAATATGCCATTTACTGTAAAATTGGAATTCTCTAAAGGTAAACCCAATTCTACTGCACATACAGATACAAAGCTCATTGAGAGCAAGGGAAATTGAAAGTCTAAGGACTAGCATATAATATAATAACTAGTTTTTAAGCCCGAGCTACGCCCCGGGTAATTATATATTTCATTTATTAATATTTTACTTTGAAATAATAACATCAAGTATCATTTGGTTTAGTGGTTAAGACATTAGTATATATGCTTGTGATCTCGGGATCGAATCTTACGTAATGCATTTTCTATTTTTTTAGTGTATGTGGATTACATAGCATTAAATACTCAGCGCGAAGGCGCCACGTGGCATCGTTCCTTGCTTAGGAACGCCTTTTAATATATTAGTATAGATTCACATCGGCTTCCTAACATTTATTGCTTTGACCACATAATGCTTGGTAAGTAACTAAGTATTAATATCATTAGGTAACACGTATATAGCACCCAAAAAAAACTCAGGCAACACGTATAACAAGATGTAAGATACTAAGATCATCTGTCAAAGCCGTCTAAAACAATTAGATGTGAAATCACTAACTAAAAAGCTCTTTTTTTTCTCCCGTAAAATCAACTAGGTTGCTAAATGACGTCCTAAAATTTCCTACTAACGCCCTAAATACGTATAAAATACTGTATTTTTATACTTTCCATCTCTTTTCTCATTTTCTCCCTTTCCTTCTTCACTTTCCCTCCCCATCACCACTGGGCACTGGCACACCACCACCGCCACACCACCACCACCACTGCCACCGGCACACCACCACCACACCACCGCCGCCACCACCGCCACACCACCACGGCACACCACCGCCACACCACCGCCACACCACCGCCACACCACCGCCACACCACCGCCACACCACGCCACCAGGCACACCACTTTCCCACCACCATCTTCTTCGATTTAAAAAAAAAATCAAAAAGGAGGCGTTCACCATGGACGCTCCACCACCGGTGGAGGCGTCCCACTCCATGGTGGACGCCTCTCCATATTTATTTAAAAAAAATTCAAAAAAAAAGGAGCGTCCACCATGGACGCCTCCACCGGTGGTGGGGCATCCATGGTGGACGCCTCATCATATTTTTAAAAAAAAATCAAATGAATTTAGATCTTGAATTTGTAGGAATCCATGGTGAACGCTGCTCTTCAATCCATGGAGATGATAAAAGAAAAAAAAAAACAACACCACACATGGAAGATACTACTGGTTTCTATCAAAGAAAAAGAAGGAATTGTTTCTATCAAAGAAAAAGAAAGGAAAATTTAATATAAAAATTTGCAGATGGCGGAATTACCAACATCAGTGGCGGTGACTTCTTCCAATTTTTTAATTCTTTTACTGGTGGTGGTGGTGGCGGTGGCGGCGGCAGCGGCAGGTCCAGTGGTGGTGAAAGAAGGGGAAGGGAAGTGAGAGGAAGGAAGGTGGAGGGAGAAGAAAAGGAATGTATAAAACATTGTATAATTATATGTATTTATTGCGTTAGTAGGAAAATTTAGGGCGGCATTTAGCAAGACCCAAAATCAACACCAAAGAAAAAGTGAGAAGAAAAAGCCTAAGCTAAGCTAAGCCTCTATGGTTTTAGACATTGAAAATTTGATTACCTACCAATTACCATATGTTTTCGGTCCTATAAGAAGCCAGAAAAACCAACACCGTCTTGACTCACTGTCAAGTGATAAGCCTCTTAATTCAATAAACATTAAAAACAAAAAGGCATACAAGATTCAAGAAGCAACCGAAAACAAGGAACTTCAAGAGGTGGAGGTATGTTGGGGGACAAAAACAAGAAATTCTGAATGATCTACCTACTAGGGAGACATAATAAACATATAATAGATTCTAATTTAACTATAAAAATGTATATTTAATTAATTGTGTATCTCTAGTAGGTGGATTATCTAGTGCGTAAATTTAGCATTGTTGAGACAAAAATCACTTATAGTAGGGGAGGAGGGTATGCGCCTTCTCGTTCATTTTGCACATCATTTTGCAGTCCCTTAGCTCTACTACTAAGTTGGTACTTCGCAACAGCACTCAAAAAATTCAAACTCTGATTCACATTAAGGATTTGTATTACCTTTATCACAGTATTCCGTCGAAGATTATCCGCACTATGAACCACTCTAGACAGCGAATACTTTAATTCATCGATAGCATCGGCGAAATCTGACACCTCCCCGTCCACCAACCTACCATATTGCTTAACAAGATTTATCAATGGGGGAGATCCCATGCCCTCCTGCACCGCAGCCAAGGCATCCATCAATTTTCTCTCCTCCTTTTTAGTTTCTTCTTTTAGGCGTGTTAGCTTTTCTACCTGCTCTGGTACCATGTTAGAAATAGAAAACTCGACGAGGGAGAATGTGATTGAGGGTTTAATCCCTCCCACCCAGGGTTTAATCCCTCCCACCCAAAGGAAAACTTTCTCTAACGAACTTAGCCAGGGAGGGGAGAAGATAAGGAAAACATCTTGCCAGACGAGTTGAGCCTCTTCTCATAGTAGTCAGCGTAGTGAGATAGTGCAAGTTCAAGTAGCCGGCTGCTGTTCTTGCCTTCATCGTTGGGTGTGTCAACAAGTTGGTCGAGGAAGGCTTGTTGACGCTCAAGCCAACCTTTGAAGAAGGCACCGAAATGGTTGCTAGTGGACATCATTTTTTGAAGGTGGCTAGCCATTTGTTTTGTGGAGGAGGTAAATAAAAACCCACTGTTTGTGAATCTTATATATATATATACACAAACTTGAGAATAAATATTAAGATAATTCTAGAGACTTTCTTTTAAAGAAAATGGGAGTTGTACGTAGCTTGTTATGTGGAATGTTCCGAGACATTTCTTACTTCCGGAACAAGGCTTCGGGTGAAACTTGGAATGAATAAATTGGATGACAAAATGTGGAGAAGTTATGACACCGACTTTGATTCATTAGCTGACATCAAATGCTCTTAGAATTTATATAATCTAGCCAAACGGTAAAACTTAGTAATATTAACAAGTGTAACTAGCGATGCACCCAAAAAATTTAGGGATATTATCTCAGATAACCCTGACTTATAGGCCTTTTTCCAATATAACCCCCACTTTGGCAGGCCTGTCTCCGATAACCCTGAACTTGATTTTAGTCATTAAACCTAACGAATACTAACACCATTAACTATTTTCAAACAAAAATAATTACTGCTTTTTTTAAAATAAAATTAAAAAACAAACTCATTTCCTTCTCTCTTGTTCTTCAATTCTTATTCTTCTCAAGAACTCATCAATGGCCTCCACAAGATCTGCAGCGGAAAGCCGGTGGGTCTCGTGGAACTTTGTGAGTTATGTGGCGAAGGTGCGGCGGAAGGTCTGCAGCGATCTTCATTACCGTGCTCGATTTCGTTAGTTTCTCTTGCTCCCCACTCCTCTCCTTTCCTCTCTTTCTCTCTCCTCTTTCACCAATGGAACCTCAACCTCAACCTCATACTCTTCTCCCTTCCCCCACCTCCAGCACCACCAGCAACACCAACAACACCAACAATGTTGTCAAACAACACCAACAACCACAACCACAACCACAAACCCCTTTAACCAGATCCGAAACTAACCCATATCCAACCACCTTCGTTCAAGCCGACACTCCTGATACGCTCAAGTTGCACGTAGTATTTACGTAACTTTGGGTGCACTTTGCTAAGGGTTTGATTGTAATTGTTAACATTCGTGTTTTATTTAACTCTTAGCGTTAACGTCATGTATTCCGAGCTTCCAAGGTGAAGTGCATTTGAGCCGAGCAAAGCCCAAGCATCGCATGCTCGCCCAAGCAGCAGCCCAGCTCGCCCATCGCAGCAAGCTACCGCAAGCCTTGCGCGCGCCACAACCAAGCAGCACCCAGCCCAGCTCGCCCATCGCAGCAAGCTACCGCAAGCCTTGCGCGCGCCCAGCATGCTCGCCCAGCGCTCGAAGCACCGCTGTCCAGCAGCCCAGCAACTCGCACCTCGCGAGCTAGGTCGCACCTCGCGACCTGCTTGCTCGCACCTCGCGACCTGCTTCGCACGGTGCGACCTGCCTTGCCCAGCCAAAAGTGCGGTAGGCAGAACACTCTTCGCACGGTGCGACCTACTTCGCACCTCGCGACCCCTAGGTCGGTCTAAATGTCGGCTGACTTTTGAGCTTTAGTATAAATACTAAAGTTGTTTTTGGACCTAGGGGGGCAGCAGCCACAAGGAGAGGGAGTCTCCAAAACTCCACTCCTCTCTTGTTGTCTTCTCTTTTAGTTTTTATTTTCTGGTTTAGTTTTTGTAGATTTCAATTATGGGATTGGCTTATGCTATGCCGATTGTAGCTTGAACCGTTCTTGAACGAGATTAATATGGAGCTTCAAGCATTATTGTGAGATCTTTCCTCTCTTTCTATTTTCTTTGATTATGGTTTAATTTCTATGCTTGCTTTCTATGATTTTTGCATGATTATGCTAGGAACGTTACTAGTTTGATTGTGTAATTAATCTAATGCTAGATTTAAGAATAGAATCGGATTGTTTTATTCTTTTATCGATTTGTAGCAAACTAGGGAGTAACTTAGATGCAGATCGTCTTGGTTATTTCTTGGGGAAATTGAATTAACTGTTGAATGTTTATCGCTTGTATGACGTTAGCAGGTCTGTTGGTTCTCTGTGTTTATTCTTTGCTATTGGATTGAACTTAGACGCGATCGGACTAGGTTATCCTTTAGTTAGGGTTTTATAGTCACACTGATCGTGCTATTCAACTAAGAATAAGGAGAACACGAGATTAATTCTCGACAATAGATAATTATGGAAATAATTAGAGTCGAGGTTCAAGGATCGATAATGAATTGAAGTGGATGTTAATCGGATTCAAGATCTTCCCATATTGATTTCTCATTCTGTTTATATGCTAGTTAGTCTTAGTTTGTTCGTATAATCTACTTGAAACCCCCCTTTGTAATTATTATTAGGTTTCTCGGCCCTTAGCTTAATCAAGGTTTTGAATCACGCTAAGTATTAAACTCGTCCCTGTTTCCCTGTGGATACGACCCCTACTTCCATTATACTAGCTTAGTGTAAAAGAGAGTAGGAGAAATTTTATCTTTGGCCGGGTGCGGTGCACACGACACATCCGCGCCCGCACCAAATTTTGGCGCCGTTGCCGGGGAAACGGTGTTACTTGTTTGTATTTTGCGTGATTTTTGGATGGTATTGTTTGTGCTCTTTGTTTTTGATTGGCCACTCATATAAAGAATTCCCTTTTTGTTTTAGTTTCTAGTTTTCATCTTCCATTGAGCTCTATGTATTTCACTTTCGTATTTTGGACAAGAAGCATGGAACTTGTTGCTTAAACTCTCTTGGGAATGGTTGATTGACTCATACTCTATATCTTGGTTATTGTCTAGCTTTAAATATTGATATTAATGGTCATGACTTGGATTAGCTAGGAGTACTACTAGTTGATGTTTGTTGTTGACTTAATGCTAGGTTTTGGATATAATCTGATGTTATATGCTCAACCACGATGTAGTAAGCTAGGCACTAACAATGCATTGCAAGAGTCCTTCTCAATCAATTTTGCAGGTATTTGAAGTGGAGATTGACATGGAACCACCATTGTCACACATGGAGCACAATCCCACTGATTGAGCTTAAGGTACTAAGTCGAGCTAACGACTTTAAACAACAGCGCTTCTCGGGAGGCAACCCGAGACCCTTCTTATTTTCTTTCTTTTCCTTTATTTCTTATCAAATTTCCACCACCACAATAAATTTTCTTCCACCCACTCACCACCCACTCAAAAGAACCACAACAAATCTTAATCCACTTTGAGCCCAAGTCCACAAAAGAAAACCGGTTGGGAGGACTTCAATAGCTAGGAGTTGGTAACACTAGAGGATTGAGATTGATAATGTATCTTTTCGATCTCTTAAGCTAGGTGCAAATCTAAAAAATTCAAAACTTTTGAACTTGTCATTTGTTTGAGTGATTCGAGGGAGAGGGTTGTGAGTTGAGTTAGGAGATTTGAGTTGGTGTTGTTAAGAAGTTTGAGTTTGACGGATTGCTTTTCATGAGTTTTGAGCATTCGATCTTCGATTTACCCGATTTTCAAATTTCCCCCCCATTTTCAGTTTACCTTTTCTTTTAATTGTCGACACATTGGGGACAATGTGTAGTTTAAGTAGGGGGGAGGGTATTCTCATTCTCATGTATCTATGTTGTATATATTACTTTCAATTTGAAAAAAATGAAAATGAAAAAAAAAAATAGAAAAAAATAAAAAATAAAAAAAAAGTGATGAAATGAAACCCGCCGAGTTGAAAACCCACAAGGGTGGGCGACTCGGGCAAAAATGGGGGCCCGGATAGGTTGAAAACCCGAAAGGGCAACCTATGCAAAAAAGTGGATTATATTGAGCGGGTAAGATGGTGAGATGCAACCAAAAAGAAATGTGTGAAGCTAGGATGAAAACCCGAAAGGGCTCCTAGGCAAAATGAGAGATTAAGAGAGAATTTTGTACTTTGAAAACTCATTTGCCGGAGATGGTGTCATAAGGTTGAAAGCGTTTTCGGGTTGGTTTGGTTATTTCATCCTTGATTTTGTGAAGATTTATTTTGGCTTTCACATTCTTTTGGTTGATTGCTTGTTTTTGGGAGTAAGCATGGAATTTATCCCTTTTTGTCTTTGTTCCATGGCTTGCTATTTTAAGTTAGTTGTTCTAGTAGTAGTTTATCTTTTGAGGTTTTAGGCAAGTTGTCATTTTGATTGTGGCGTTGGAGTGGATTCAACTCCTTTGAGATCCTTCAGGATTTGAGCTCACATTTTGGTTGTCGTTTGGTGATTATTGTTGTCGCGTCTGTATTTCTGATAGTAGCTTGAATCTAAGTGTGGGGGAATCATCGTCCCTTACGTTTAGGTTTTGAGCGTATTTCGTTTGGATGTGATGATGATGATGTAGTTGGTGGAGAGAGAGGTTGGTGTCGTTAGCTTGGGTGATGATTTATTTGGAGATCCTCATTTTGAGTTTACTCGAGGTCGAGTAAAGTTCAAGTGTGGGGGTATTTGATACGCTCAAGTTACACGTAGTATTTACGTAACTTTGGGTGCACTTTGCTAAGGGTTTGATTGTAATTGTTAACATTCGTGTTTTATTTAACTCTTAGCGGAAGTTCGGAGTTTTGCGAGATAATTTGTGTTAACGTCATGTATTCCGAGCTTCCAAGGTGAAGTGCATTTAAGCCGAGCAAAGCCCAAGCATCGCATGCTCGTCCAAGCAGCAGCCCAGCTCGCCCATCGCAGCAAGCTACCGCAAGCCTTGCGCGTGCCACAACCAAGCAGCACCCAGCCCAGCTCGCCCATCGCAGCAAGCTACTGCAAGCCTTGCACGCGCCCAGCATGCTCGCCCAGCGCTCGAAGCACCGCTGCCCAGCAGCCCAGCAGCTCGCACCTCGCGAGCTAGGTCGCACCTCGCGACCTGCTTGCTCGCACCTCGCGACCTGCTTCGCACGGTGCGACCTGCCTTGCCCAGCCAAAAGTGCGGTAGGCAGAACACTCTTCGCACGGTGCGACCTACTTCGCACCTCGCGACCCCTAGGTCGGTCTAAATGTCGGCTGACTTTTGAGCTTTAGTATAAATACTAAATTTGTTTTTGGACCTAGGGGGGCAGCAGCCACAAGGAGAGGGAGTCTCCAAAACTCCACTCCTCTCTTGTTGTCTTCTCTTTTACTTTTTATTTTCTAGTTTAGTTTTTGTAGATTTCAATTATGGGATTGGCTTATGCTATGCCGATTGTAGCTTGAACCGTTCTTGAACGAGATTAATATGGAGCTTCAAGCATTATTGTGAGATCTTTCCTCTCTTTCTATTTTCTTTGATTATGGTTTAATTTATATGCTTGCTTTCTATGATTTTTGCATGATTATGCTAGGAACGTTACTAGTTTGATTGTGTAATTAATCTAATGCTAGATTTAAGAATAGAATCGGATTGTTTTATTCTTTTATCGATTTGTAGCAAACTAGGGAGTAACTTAGATGCAGATCGTCTTGGTTATTTCTTGGGGAAATTGAATTAACTGTTGAATGTTTATCGCTTGTATGACGTTAGCAGGTCTGTTGGTTCTCTGTGTTTATTGCTGCTATTGGATTGAACTTAGACGCGATCGGACTAGGTTATCCTTTAGTTAGGGTTTTATAGTCACACTGATCGTGCTATTCAACTAAGAATATGGAGAACACGAGATTAATTCTCGACAATAGATAATTATGGAAATAATTAGAGTCGAGGTTCAAGGATCGATAATGAATTGAAGTGGATGTTAATCGGATTCAAGATCTTCCCATATTGATTTCTCATTTTGTTTATATGCTAGTTAGTCTTAGTTTGTTCGTATAATCTACTTGAAACCCCCCTTTGTAATTATTATTAGGTTTCTCGGCCCTTAGCTTAATCAAGGTTTTGAATCACGCTAAGTATTAAACTCGTCCCTGTTTCCCTGTGGATACGACCCCTACTTCCATTATACTAGCTTAGTGTAAAAGAGAGTAGGAGAAATTTTATCTTTGGCCGGGTGCGGTGCACACGACACATCCGCGTCCGCCCAACTCCTCCGTGGAAGGGAAGTCGATTTTCGTGGCTGGGTAGTCGATTTTCCACCAAACCCTCCTCTCCTAACCCCATCCCCCCTAATTAAAACCCCCGCCAAATCCATTAACAATTCTGTGGCTGGGTAGTCGATTTTCCACCAAACCCTCCTCTCCTAACCCCATCCCCCCTAATTAAAACCCCCCGCCAAATCCATGAACAATTCTGTGGCTGGGTAGTCGATTTTCGTGGCTGATTTTGGTAGGTTTTAGGGTCGATTTCACTGGTTTTTGTGGATGCTTTTGTTGTTTTGGGGGGCTGTAGTGGGTGTCGTGTGCTGCTTCGTTGCTGCTTCGTTGGATCAGTTCTTCCATCAATTGTTCAAAGTTTGCTTCGTTGGTTGAGTTGAAATTGTGATTTCTTGATTGGATTGTTGGAATCTCCTTTAATTTGTTTGAGTTTATTTTTTATTTTTTTTGCTCAATAAAAAAAATATTATCACTAGAGGAAAAAATGTCAAATGCTGCAACAAAAGGGCTGCGGTCAGGCCCAAAACCGCAGCCCTTAAGTGAAGGGTTGCGGTCAGGCCCAAAATCGCAGCCCTTTATCTATTAAAGGGATGCGGTTGTGGGCATGACCGCAGCCCTTCACTTAAGGACTGCGGTTTTGCGCTTGACCGCAGCCCTTGGGCCTTATTATTCTTTTCCTCCCGCGTTAATAATTAATTCCCACCTCCTTCTTCCTTCATTATTCCTCAAACAGCGAAAATTGACTAACCCTAACAGTTACACCCCACCTCTCTCTCTCACCTCGCGGCTCGCAGTACTCGCATTTTCTACAAACTTCTGCAAAAACCCTAGGAGAGAGAAAACTCGTAATCTCTCATCAATGGCTTCCGTTGAGATCACTGAAGCAGAAACAATGGAGGACATGGAGCTCAAAACCCTGAAGCCATCCTCAAACACAGACGCCGCAACCAAGAGAGAGAAGGCGAAGAAACGGCTGACGAAAATGGCGCCGTTTCGAAGAAACAGAAACTCGACGATGAGAAACCAGTCGAAGAAACGAGGATGGAGAAGTTGCAAGAAAATAGCGGCGAGGTAGAAGATGAGAAGGAGGAGGAGAAGATTGTAGACCCGGTTACTCTCGGTCCGAAAACATTCGGGTCTTCTGTTGAGATGTTTGATTAATTCTATAAATTGCTGCATCACTGGCCTACTAATCTTAGCATTAACAAGGTAATTTAAATTTTGTGTATTTTTTTTCATCTTCTTGTGATTCGTGTTCAGTTAATTTGATTGATTAATTTTGAATATAATTAGATTTTTTGAGGTTTTGGTTTGTTTAGTATTGTCAATTTTGAATTGGTGAGAAAAAAGGTTTTAAATTTGTAAATTTGTGTGGTTTATTGCATAAAGCTTGTTTTAAGATGTTTGAGTTTTAATTGAAAGATGAGTGTTGAATTGCATAAGGGTAGGTTTGAGGCGTAATCACTAATGATTGGAAAGGGGGAAAATGTTGCTTGTGTTTTGATGCTGTTTTTGCTATTGTAGCTCAAATTTGAACAATTATCTTGTAAATTTTTCTGGGTTTTCATTCTTCATGAATTTCATTGTCTTCAATATTTACTCTAGTTATGAGAAAAGAAAAGACGTAAGGGGCTGTATCTACACTTACTCTGATAGACTGGTAGTATGCTATGCCTACCATAACTAGATCTGTTGCCTCATGTCATGCAATGCTTATTGCAAGAGATATCCTACCTTGAAATGCACCATTTTAATTCACTCCTTTTAATTGATATGCCTGTTTCATAATGCAGCTGAAGTTATCCGTCTGTGCACTTGGTCTTGTGTGATTTTGCTACATGTGTGTGGTCTGTGGGTCATACATGTGTTGGTACTTCTTTCAGTCTTTGTAATATCCACATATGGAAATCAGCAAGATTAGATAATATTACTGTCTTTTTGTCATGTTAATGCTATAACCCTTGAGTTTGCAGCCATGCACCCAGGTTTAGAAGTTAAATTATTTTCTTTACTTACGCCAACCCCTACCCGCTATTGTGAAGAAGTTGCTTATGGTATTCCTTTAGAAGTCCACCTTGGCCACCACTTAGACATAACTAGTCATGATCCCAACCTTTAATATTGAACTTCAAATAAAATGATGGGTTGATGTTGTTTACTTGAATTCTTGTCAGAAATGAGATACATATCTCTTAGTTAGGCACTGCAACTTCTATGTGATGGGGTGTTTGAATCTGGAGGTAACCTAATGTGTGTGCAATCTTCTTAGAAGTGCCATGCAATAAATCGCCCTAGTCCTCCCTTGTTGACCTATCACGGGACGTGGCAAGAAAGGAGTCGAGGAGAAGGAAGGAAATTAACGATCATAGCGGAGAAAATCGGAGAATGTCGGAGCATCTAGAATATTTCGAGATCACAAAGAATAATGAGTCGTTATATGAGGTGTCCTATTAGGTGTCCCTTCTCACGTGTCTGTAGGAGAATGAAATCTGATGTAGCTTGCTATAAATAGTGACTAGTGTAACACTCCGTCATTTTATAAACATAATATAAACAAAATAGAGCATTCTATAAAAGAAATGACGATAGCGGAAATATCGTCTGACGGAAATGTCACTCTAAATAAGGGTTAAATATAAACTAAAGAAAATAAAACCCAAATGATTTAACTCAAAATAACCATAAAGAGGCAAAACAACCTCATAAACCCAATACATAAAGTAAATATAAAATAAGATGTCTCAAAAATCCTAAATAACATTTCTCTCCATTTCCCATAACACGAAATAATCACCTGCAAAATATATCAACAAACATCCACAATCAGTGGGGAGTAACTAACAGCTCTCTCCATTAATTAGGATCCATATAAGAGTTATAAAAGCCTTAATAATTAAGTCACACAAAACATCTCAATAGTAAACTTCAGATAATCAAATAAAACACTTAAACAAAGATAATACAACATGCTTAAATATAAATAGAGTAAAGATAACAAAATAAACAAAATGAATAAACAACTTATATATATAAACTCAAGTATACACTAGTGGAAAAAAACGCAAGGGCTGTAGTGCAAGGGCTGCGGTTAATGCAAAAACCGCAACCCTTAAATTAATGGCTGCGGTTTTTAGGTTAACCGCAGCCCTAATTGATAAAAGGGTTGCGGTTAATTCAAAAACCGCAGCCCTTAAATTAAGGGCTGCGGTTTTTGGGCTAACCGCAGCCCTTCAACAACCCAAAAATGAAATAAAACCCCACCCATTCCCATTTTCCCCCGCGTTACTCCCTTGAGCACCGCTGAACCCTATTTCTCTCTTCTCCTAATTCCCCTTAACCCATCCCCCCTCTTCTCACCGCATCATCTCTATCCTCTCACACTTCTTCGCCGGCGAGGGTTCACAGCGTTTGGTGGTTCGCCGGCGAGGGTTCACGACGTTTGGTGGTTCGCTGGCGGTCAATTTAGAGCCGTCAGATTACGCCCCCCTACGAAGCACGAGACACAGAAAAATCATCATTCTCCTTCTCGTAAGTCTCGTTACAAGTACATTACCAACTTCCGCAAAACCCTTCTCTCTTCTCTCTCGCGCGCACACATAGTCCTTCTTCAAAGCGCGTAGCAGCCACCAAGCCATGGCTGCTCCAGAAGCTCCCGAAGCTCCCGTGTGCTATGTCGGAGTCCGTCGCAGTTCTGCCGCCTTTCGCCTCATGAAGCAAATGGTAATCTCTCTCTGTCTCTTCTATTTAAGTTCCAATAATGTCGGAGCTTCAACTTCTAGGGTTTTCGTATGATCGAAATCGTTTTAATTTTTTGTTTTTTTTTTGGTTTATGGTGGAATTTAGGGTTGGGAAGAAGGTGAAGGAATTGGGAAAGACATGCAAGGAATTAAAGGTTACATCAGAGTTGAAAACAAGCAGGATACTATTGGTTATTTCTCTTCCTCTTTTTTTTTATTTTAATTTTTTTTAATGTTTATTTAGTTTCTGAAATTATGTGAACTGTAAATTAGGTATTGGACTGGAGAAGACTAATCAATGGGCATTTGATACCACTCAATTTGACAACATACTCAAAAAATTCGCCAGCGAGGGGTCTTCTTCATTCTCTCTTTTCGTGAATCTTCACCAACAACCACACAAAACCAAACCAGCGGTGGTGGAGGTGTAAATTAGGTATTGGACTGGAGGTGTGCACCCAAATCAATTTGAGGCATTCTTATCAAGGTTTAAGCTCCCTAATCTCTCTCTTTTCATTCTGAATTTGTATGGGTACTTGCTCCTCAAACCCATTTCTGAATCTTTGGTATAATAGCAAAATCAGTTTGTTGAGTTAAGTTAAATTATAAAATCCGATCACTTTCTATATAGTTAAGTTAAATTATAAAATCAGCTTGTTGAGTTGTTCTAAGTAACTAAATTGTTTTTGAACTTGGTCTTGTTTTGAAAACCCTTGGTGAGCCTACTTGCTTCTTTGTGCTTCATATCTCGAATGAGCACTTGCTTGCTTTCTTGGTTGATGGAACCAAGTGACATAAATTTGAGGTTATGTATGAGAAATAATTCGTAACTTATCAAATATATACAATTCAAAAGTTCCACAACCTATGCACTAATGGTTAATCATTGATTTTTGATGGAAATTGATCGATTCTCGAACATGAGATGAGATGTGATTGATTTATAAGTTGTGTGGAAATGGTTAATCAATGTAGTAATTGGAATGTGATTTCTAGATTCAGTTCGTGGTTCATATTAATCGACAAGGGAAAGTGAGATTGACAAAATGGTATTCATGCACTCCCCCCCTCCCTTGCACTCCCCCCCTCCCTGTCCCTCCCCGCGACCCGCCCCTGCGACCCTCCCCCTCTTGCCTCCCCCCAGCTCCCCCCTGCACTCCCCCTACCGCACTCCCCCCCATCGCTGCCCCCTCTTGCACTCCCCCTGACTAGCCCCCGCTGCACTCCCCCTGCTTGCCTCCCCCTCACCGCTTGCCCCCTGTTGCACTCCCCCGACCAGCCCCCTGCAGCCCTCCCCCTGCCGCACTCCCCCCGCACTCCTCCCCTGCTTTGCCTCCCCCCTCACTGCTTCCCCCTGCTTGCACTCCCCCCGACCGGCCCCTGCATCCCTCCCCCTGCTTGCCTCCCCCTGCTTATACTCCCCCCTCACTTGTTGCCCCCTGCTTGCACTCCCCACGACCCGGCCCCTGCGGCCTCCCCCGATGCACTCCCCCTTGCACTCCATTTTTTTTCTTGTTTAAATTTATGTGCTTGAACATTATAGTATTGTCGACTTTATATGGTCTTTGATTTAGTGATGTTGATTTATTGAGGAAGTTATATGAATTTGAGTTGTTTAATGAATCAAATAATTGATTTGGTGGGAGGGAAGTTGATTATATGTGTGGATGTTGATGATTTTTTGATGGACATCTTCCTTGGTACAGTAATGGTAACATTGAATGTGATGTAATTGTGATATGCAGAAGTATATGCAGAAGAGGTAGTTGTTGTTGCTTTTGTAGTCTCTCATTGTTATAGTATATGTGGGTCTGTTTGTTCTAGCTGATAGCATGCCTCTTAATCAGCTTAAATGTTGCTATGTTTCCAATTGAAACATCAGGTGCACCCGATCAATGTTCCAGATTTCTCATTGGAAAGCCCATTGACAGTGAAGAGGATTATGGGGTTCTGATTTTTCAAACTGATATTAATTGGTCGTTGTTTATCTATTCTCCTGCATTATCTTGATCTCTTTCTTAGTTCATTCATTTCAATTAAATTTTTGTTCTTATTAGTAGCAGATATGCCATAATATGAGGAGTTACATTCCATACAAATCGTGCAGTGTGCTATTTCAAACAGGTATGTTAATGTTGCTTCGTAGTTCTTACTGCTCTTAGTGTTAGTGATGGATGCAAGCTAGTGTGAGACATTTGGGATGTAGTAAATGCCCCCAACCCAACTGTCATCACCGCACTAGAGGGACTACCACTGATTGAGCCACCTTATAAATTTAAAAAATGCTCGATTCTTTGCTAACTTTGGCATTTTACATAGGCGCTTGTTCGAGCTATGATGTGTCTTGTCCAATTTATCTCAACATGCATTGCGAGAAATTGTTATTGTTTTAGGAAAACAATAAAGGCGCTAGTGTATCTTCTAAAGTTTTACCTTTTCCCCGTATCATCAATTGCTCGCCTCACTTATACGAGTATTTTGGAATGGTACTCTTATTTATTTACGTAGCCTTTGACGGTCAATCTTGACAAGTTTAGACCAGCCCCCCTCCCTTGCTGCACTCCCCACGACCGAGCCCCCCCCCCTGCTGCACTCCCCGTGACCGGCCCCCTCCCTGCTGCGCTCTCCTCCCGACCCGGCCCTCCTCTGCTTGCACTCCCCGCCAAGAAGATTTACGAAATTTGCATTTCTCTGCAAGCGAAATGTCTTGATACAAATGATCAACAGGATAAAGAAGAATTCTTAGCCATGGTTAAAAGCAACGGAAAATCGATCCCTCGAGAGGAAATGAGAAGGTTGACCATATACCTCTGAAATATATCATATTGGACTTATTAAAGCTTCTGTTTTGCATGTTAACTGATCTAGCTTTCATATTATAGCAGATTTTATTTAGACCATGTATTCTCTTATTTATTTTATCAGAACATCTATTTATAGGAGTATTTTTTTCGATGGGACATAATACAGTTTTCTGGATTTCATTTTTCATGATCAACATCAGGAGCTTGTATGACAAATTAGCTTTCCTAATTATGTGTTTGGAACTTTTGATGAGAGGAGCTGAAGAGAAAGGAAGGATAGGGTAAGTGTTGGATTCATTTTCCTTTAAATGAATATATATTTGGAAGAAGAGAAATGGAAGGATACAGTTTCCTTTCCTTATTAGTAAACAAATCTCTGTGACGTTGGAAAGATTTGAAAGGAAAACACAAGTCCACACCTCTCTCCCCTCCTCTCCCTTCCCCTTCTCTCTCATTATCCTTCTTATCCTCCACTTTTGCTAACTAAGCACACTGTAAATACTAGAGCTTTGCTGCCAACCTCCCCCATTTCCGAAAAAGTAGAAAGAAAGGAAAAAGGATATGAAGGAAATCAGTACTAGAGAATGCTTAGCTGGGTTTTGGACTTAGTTGGCTTATGTTAAGAATCCTGTTTATATTTTCCATGTCACTTTTTCTTTGGGAACTCTTGCCCTTGCAATAAATCTAGGAATTTTTTATCTTTATTGTTTGCTTGCCAGCTAGATGAATTCTGAAAATTTGTGTACGAAACATAATTTGTAATGAAAAATAATACTTATATATATATATAACTGTTTGGGAACATTTAGGACAAAAAAAATGCAAAAAAAAAAATTTTTTTTTTATTTTTTTTGGGTCACAAGGGCTGCGGTTCGGGCAAAAACCGCAGCCCTTGGTTGGTTAAGGGCTGCGGTTAAGGGCCAAAACCGCAGCCCTTAACCCACCAAGGGCTGCGGTTTAAGCCCTTAAGGGCTGCGGTTTTTGCTCTGACCGCAGCCCTTAACGCGCTAAGGGCTGCGGTTAAAAACCGCAGCCCTTCCTAAATGCCAAGGGCTGCTAGTCCAATGGCTGCGGTCGAAAACGCTTGACCCTTGGGCCCTTTTGACCGCGACCCTTGGGCTTTTTTCCTCTAGTGTATAGCACCAAGGTGTCAACACACCACCAAATACAACCTATAGCCTATGCTCAAAACACAAAGCCAGTAGCAACTTACAGATTTAGAGATAAATTCCTCAACCAATCCATATCACTCCTAGATGCCTTTTTGGAAAAAAACACTATAACATCTTTGTATAACACTATACTTAATTCTCTGTATAATTAAACTAGGAACATCTACCTTCATATTCCAAAATGCATCATTTATGACCCACCAGATTGTATAAACCATAGCACTCAAAGCAGCAGCAACAATATGATTCTGAGTTCTGGAATAACTACACCTTAGCAGTCAGTGTATTATCCCAGTAAATGTACATCTCATAACATCCAGACTCTGCCAAGCGGCAATTTGCTTACACACCACCATGCTGTAATAGCATTTAAAAAACAAGTGATCTTGGGTTTTAGATTCTAACCCACAGATCTGACACAAAGAATGACTACTCACCCCATATTTACAGAGTCGCTCCGTTGTTTGCAATCTGTCTCTCATCACCAACCATAGGATGAATCTGTGTTTAGGACAAACAAGTCTACTCCACACTACTTTATCCCACCCAATTCTTCTCTGATCCCCAACCAAACATGAGTTACATATGCTGAATAGAATATCTACCCATATTCCCCATTTGAGTCTGCGATATAGAACTCTTCATCTGTTCTTTCACATCACACATTTATTTCCAGTACCAACTGGAATCTGTAGGAGGATTGTACCCCCACCACTCAGTATTTTTAATATAAATTTCATTCACCCATTTAAGCCACAAACTATCTTTTTTAGCATTTAAGCCCAAACATAACGACCCAGCACTGCTTTATTCCACAACTGTACCTGCCTCAACCCTAGACCACCTGCATTCTTGGGTAAACAAATCTGCTCCCAGGCAACCTTACCAGCACCTTGACTGAATCTAGACCCATACCACAGGTAAGCTCTGCAAATCCTCTCAATTTCTTTTATCACTTGGCAAGGAATGATGAAGATTTGAGCCCAAAACACATTAATGCTCATCAACACAGAATTTACCAGAACTAATCTGCCTTGATAAGACAAATTCCTACTCCTCCAAGTTGTGATTCTAGCTGCCATCTTCTCTATCAAACATTGACAATCATGACTGGAAATCTTCTTATGCCAAATGGAAACACCCAAATATCTAAATGGAAGAGTACCAAGCTTAAAACCTGTCATATCCAGAAGTCTCTTAATCTCATCATTCTTCATACCAGTTGTGTAAATTTTGGTCTTATTCTTGTTGACTTCCAAGCCAGAAACTTCAGAGAAGTGTTGAAAGCCCTTCAGCATTGTATACACAGTTGCAAACTCCCCTTTAAAACATAAAATGACATCATCCGCAAAAATTAAGTGATTTAATTTGACCCCTAAACATCTGGGATGATACTTAAACTGAGTCATGTTTCCCACTACCTTTAACACTCTTGTTAGGTAGTCCATACACAACACAAATAACAAGGGGGGCATAGGATCCCCCTGTCTAAGCCCTCTCTTCCCTTCAAAGAAACCAAATAATTCCTCATTCAACATCAAACTATACCTAGGGGAACAAACACACTCCATGATTATTTTGACAAACTTGTCCGGAAACTTCGATTGCCACGAAGCATATCCTTAAGAAAATTCCAATCTATGGAATCATACGCTTTCTTCATATCCATCTTCATAATACACCCTGAACTAGTATTCTTTCTCCCATAGTTTTTGACTAAGTCTTGACAAATCAAAATGTTATGTGCAATAAACCGACCCTGAATAAATGCACCTTGATTTTCAGCCATAATTTCAGGCAGAACTAACTTCAACCTATTGCAAATTATCTTTGTATTGCATTTATAGATTACATTACAGCAGGCAATAGGCCTAAACTCAGTAACACTACTTGGACATTTGACTTTAGGAATAAGAGTCAAAATGGTAGTGTTTACCTCCTTCAACAGTTTACCAGAATTGAAAAAATCCATAACTGCACCAGTCACTAATTCACCAACAATGTCCCATGTGTCCCTGTAGAAAAACGACCCAAACCCATCAGGTCCCGGGGCTTTATCCTCAAGAATAGACATAATGACATTCTTTACTTCCTCTAGAGTTACAGCCTTGAAAACCAAATCCCGCTGCCTGTCATTTAACACCTCACCTGCTTCAATAACCTCCCTCTGAATCTGGCATCTTGTAGTCCTACCAGAATCCAAAAGACTTTTGTAGTACTCTAAGAAAGCTGCATTTACATCCTGAATTTTCTCAACCCATCTACCATTCATATCATGAATGCTGTAGACATTATTCTGAAGCCTCCTTGCTTTAATAGCTTGGTGAAAAACTCTGTTGTTCTCATCACCATTCTGAAGCCAACCAAGTTTAGCCTTCTGTTGAAGAAAAGAAGTATACAATGAATGCATCCTTCTATACTCTGCTGCTGCCTTTAGCTCATTTTCACCCATGGTTTTATCCCCTGGACAGGAATGCAATTGTTTCTGACACTCTTCAAGAACCTTTAACGCCAGGCTATCAGTAACTTACAAGTTACTGAATTCAGTTCTATTTAAATTCTTCAGCTCAATTTTCACACTTTTCAATTTCTGAACAACTTGGAACATAGAAGTCCCCTGCACAACGATCTGCCAGCCATTCCGAACTCTGCTCAAAAAATCTGGAGCTTGACTCCACATTCTAAAATACTTGAACGGAGCTCTCCCTCTGATAACATCATGACACCTAATCAGCATTGGAGAATGATCAAACATTCCCTCAGGCAAGAAAACCACCTCAATTGACTGGAATTTCTCACTCCATATAGTGTTCCCCATCACTCTATCAATCTTACTAAAAACCCTCCCCTCCCCATTCTGCTTGTTATTCCATGTGTAATAACACCCAATGAAGAGAGAGATCTTCAACACCACAAATAGTAAACACCTTTGTCTAAAAGGACTCATTTCATAGTCCCTTACATGAGCACCAATCCTCTCCTCCCTATTTAGAACACAATTAAAATCACCCATCCACACCCAAGCATCACTAATTCTTTCAGCCAGGCCAGTAAGATCCCTCCATAAACTCTCTCTTTTATTGTCTGAATAAAAGGCATAAACAAGAGAACAATAAAAACCCACCCCACCACCTTTAGGAACAATCCAGCAATGAATTAACTGCATAGTAACCAACAAGATGCAAACATCAAAGCTTAAAGGATTCCATGCTAACACAATTCTACCCCCTGTATGACAGGTAGAATTAGAAGTAAAACACCACCCAGCAAAGACATTCTGATAATACAACCCATTTTGTTAACCTTCACTTTTATCTCAATGAGACAAACTAATCCAAGGGACCTAATGTTCAGAAATTTCTTCACATCCTTCTATTTTTTCAAACAGTTAATCCCTCGGACGTTCCAGCATACCATACTATTTATTAGCACCAGGAGAGTCCCCTCCCCTGTCCTGTATAACACCAATTCCATCACAAACAACTTGCCCCACAAGCACATCCTCTGTAACACTATCATCTAATGCAGCAAAAGCATTAGGTACCACTGTTGGTCTACTGGGAGAGATAGTTTTCCTTGCCGTGTTCCTCACCAACTGGAATTCATCCTGCTGCACCCTACCTTCTTGCCTCAAAGGACTATTCTGAACAACCACCTCCTGTTGCTTCTGAGCAGGCTATGGCCTCCATTCCTTCCTCTTATCTAACTTCTTACACTCCTCTATACCATGTCCTAGTTGCTTGCATCCAGAACACAATGTAGGCTTCCACTCATACACCACATCAAACACAACATCTAACCCTCTTTCATTAATGAAAGAGACTTGATCAGGGAACTCTTGGTCCACCTTAACTTCAATCAATACTCTGGCATAGTTCAATTTTTCCCTCTTAGCCGTAGCTTGATCAACTTTCAAAAATTTACCCATTGGTGCCCCTAACTTCCTCAAGCAGTTCTCACCCCAATATTTGAAGTCAACACGCAGTTGAATCCAAGTAGGCAAACATCAAATCTCTCCCTAGTATCATTCATATCCTGTTCCCAAGCTCGCATAATCAACGGCTTATTATCAAAGAAAATCCCAGTTCCAGCTAAAATCGAATCACGTTTCTCCATTGAACGAAATCTCACTATAAACACTCCCTTCCTCAACATTGCCACCTTCTTAACCCCCCTGATTTCTCCAAACACGACGAACAAAACCTTCCATAACATGAGGAGGGGGATTGGCACCAATTACATAGCAAATCAAAGATGAATTCCAAAAATCTATCTCACTTTGAATATCCTCAACATCAATCTTAATTTTCTCATCATTCAATTCATCAACAGTATTAGGCACAAATGAACTCACCTCAGGGTCATCAAATTGCAAAATCAGAATTGGATCTTAAGCTATAACCGTTCTATCCGCCCATGACAAATTACTGCTCAGCTTTTGTTTCTCCGCAGACGAATGCATCGCATAAGCCATTCTGAGAAGAATCGCTGCGTCCTCTGGCTATTTTGAATCTCACGAATAACCTTTGCTTCATCGATTACCTCATTTTCAAACTCCATAGTTGTTACTCCTAACAACTCATCCATCAATCTCGTTTTCCTACTCTCCGACTCGCCACTAGGACCAGAAGGTTTTTTGGTAGTATCTACTGTCTTCTGCACTTTCGAATTTCTCGCCATGGCAACAACACTCTTGTGTCGAGAGAAAATCTAGAGAGAGAAACACCCTACCCTATTTCTTTTATCTTGTTCACCAAGTTGTAGTCCAAACAACTTTTGTTTGAGTTTATTGTTTAAGCTTTATGAAATTGTTATAAATTCAAATATTTATTTTCTGGAAATCGGTTCCTAAGTTCATTTGGTCATATTGCAAAACATAGTAGGAAGAACAAGAGAGAGAGAATGAAGTTATATCCATTGCTCTAATTTAGTTTTCATGGTAACCATTGATGAATGCTTGAGAAGAGATGAAGAACAAGAGGGAGAAAGAGATGAGTTTGTTTTTTTTTTTAAATGCAATAAGTATTTTTGTTTGAAATTAGTTAACGCCGTTAATAATTCCGTCAGGTTTAATGACAAAAATCAAGTTCAGGGTTATCGGAGACAGGGCTGCCAAAGTCGGGGTTATATTGGAAAAAAGGCCTATATGTCAGGGTTATCTGAGATAATATCCCAAAAATTTAATATGAAGAGGTTGTATCTAACTATTTACACCGACTGACCGACCATAGAAAAAAAAAGGAAAAAACTAGAGGAGCATTTTGAGCACTTTCTTATCGCCATGATTAACAATGTAAATACGAGAGTTGTCATAATTTAGAAGTTGGAGCAAAGAGTAAGTTAATAGCCATGTTTGGATTTACAATTAGCTTAGTAGGTAGTTATAAATGACGAAAGATAATATATTTTTATATAATGTAATAATGTTTAAGATGATGAAAACCTATTCTAAATATGTGCTTTTTTTTCATAAATGTGCTTTACGCAAATTTTAAAATAAGACAGGTGCACAAAAATATTTTTTAAAAACGTACCACTAATAGTAATCGACATCGGCAATTGATGCTAACTTTAACAAAAAAACAAAATATTGTACATCCGTTGCATTTTAGAATTTGTATAATGCAAATTTATAAATAAAAAGCACATATTGTAAGATAGGATTAACTTTATACCTAAAAGAATCACTTATATAGAATTGACCTCTCTAATGTAAAAATTACGGTTTTTTCACCAAATATCCCTGACAAATTTTTTTATTCAACAGATACCCCAACTTTTTTCGAATTCACCATATACCCCTGACTTTCTAAAAAATACATCCAAATGCCCTTAATGACTAACGGCGATTAACTCCGTTAGTCATTAACCCTAATTAACCCTAAAAAACCCTAAAAACTGTCAGTAAACCCTAAAAACCCTAAGTAAACCCTAACTCTCTCTCTTACTAACCCCACCCCAACCCCACCAGTCCCCCCGGCCCCCACAACCCCGGCCCCCTCCCCCGCGGCCCCCTCCCCCATAAGCCGAATCCCGTGGAATACGTCGGCGATGGTGATGCTTTGGGAACATTTTCCTTCTTCTCCGGCGATTGTTGGACTTGGAGTTTGAGCTTTCTCCACTGCGATTACTCCAATCGGTCTCACGGGATTCCAAGGGGGGTCTTTGCGGGATTCGAATGGGAGGGGGAGGCGCGCGGCGGGGAGGGGTAGGGGGCTGCGAGGGAGATCGAGGGGGCTGCGTGGGGCCGCTGGGGAGGGGGAGGAGGGGCGATAGGGTTTGGGGTTGTTGGGGGGCTGGTGGAATTTGGGATTGTTGGGGGGGTGGTGGTGTCTTTGGGGGTGGGTGGGGGCTGGTGGGCTGGGGGTGGGTTAGGGAGAGAGATAGTTAGGGTTTACTTAGGGTTGTTAGGGTTTACTTAGGGTTAATTAGGTTTACTTAGGGTTTTTTAGGGTTAATTAAGGTTAATGACTAACGGAGTTAACCGCCGTTAGTCATTAAGGGCATTTGGATGTATTTTTAGAAAGTCAGGGGTATATGCAGAATTCGAAAAAAAGTTGGGGTATCTGGTGAATAAAAAAATTTGTCAGGGGTATTTGGTGAATAAACCGTAAAAATTATCGTTATCCAAAAGTGATTAATTTTGACTCAGAATATGCCTTTCTTAGACTAAAACTGAAATTGTCTTAGAATAAAGTTATTATGCATACGGTGCAAGTAAAATTTGCTATCTTAATTATCATCCATTAGGAGATAGCACTTGAGATATGGTATTGAAATGAAATGAAAATTTATAAAGAAAATTACACGAGTTAATGGAGATAACATTTCAATATCATGTGGAATTTCCTTGCATAACATATGATTTCATTATGATTATTGAATTTGGTATCGCCTTTGTTGATCTTGAAATCAGTTTTTGGATGCATAGTTGGTACTTTGGTTTTGATGTAGCAATTGAAGTAGTAATCTTTGATGTTTTCTTCTATTTCGCGAGACTTAAATCAGATTTTGAATTAGCATTGCTTTGGAGATTGATTGTTAAATTGAGTTTTAACATAAGAAAGTATGGTTGTAAACTTGCAAATTTATCTAAAAAAAAGCCTCAACTATGTTGTTGCATTGGGTAATTCTTTTTGTTTTTGGAATTGGAATGTGTTACACCCTTTATGAGTTTTATTAGTGATTGTTATTCTTAGTAATCAAGTTGTTGGAAATGATATCAAGTTAAGTTTAGGAGCTATAGGATTGGATTTAGTAGCTTTTATTATGGGATGCAATACCAGTTTATTGATCTTAAGACTAACGAATTGAGATTATCATAAGGTTTTGTTATATTTATCATAATGGAGATGATATTGGAATTGAGTTTGGAAATTATAAATTTGTCCATGGGTTCTATTTAAGGAATCTATCTATACTAATATATTAAAAGACGTTCCTAAATAAGGAACGGTACCACGTGGCGCTCTCCCTAAGGGCATTTTACTCCATGTAAGACATATGTAATATAAAAAATTAGAAATTGCATAGTATAGGGTTTGATCCCGTGACTTTAAGTTTATATACTAAAGTATTAACTACTAGACCAAGTGATAATTAGTGTTATCATTTTAAAGTATAACATTAATAAATGAAAATTTTCCTTACCCGGGGAATAGTGCGGGACTAATAACTAGTTTTAGATAATTAAGTGAAGGAGATTATGTCGGGAAAAATTAAATCGGATTATATACTTCATTAGGGAATGGTTACTAATGATAGTTATTGTTTTTGTGGTAAATTCTTTGTGGAGTTCAAATATCATGGAGTGTTCAAGGATAATCGACTTACGCCCAGTTCTTTTGAGCTGGGAGAAACCGAACTAAATTGAGCTGCGAGCCGAAGCGAGCTGCGATAAAGGCTGAACATGAGAGTGTACGAGGCGATCGATCCGGGCGAACGGCAAGAAAGCGGGCGAAAATAATTCCTAAAGAACAGGGCCTTAGTGGAGATTAATCATGGAGTTGGAGATCGTTTCGAGGTACATACACATTGTCCTTCCACCTTTCAACTTTATTCAATATTTCACATGATTTTAAGAATATTATGATCTACATGAAAGATTTAGTTTTACGACACGGACCTATCATGCGACTGCGATTATAAGTTTAGAAATATTTGAAAGTGTTATTTGAATATTGTGACTTTGATTGGATTCATGAAAGCATGTTTCAGTGCCAATTATTATATCGTATTTTACTAAACAGGTAGGTTCGTTGATTGTCTATTATAATATGAATATCTTGTTGCTAAGACCTAAAATATTATAAAGCTATTCTATGAGCCATGGTTTAAGATATTGTATGGAAGTTATGGATGTTGGTTATGAGTACTTACGAAAGAATACTCAATATATTTCTCAATGGAGTTTTAGTTGGATGGGAGTCTAGAGAGAGAATCTCTTCCTTCTCTCTAGGATTTTGAATTTGCACTATTTCATTGATTTTGCACTGTTCCATTGCGTTCTACTTTGTTCCTCAGCTTCAGCTGGATCCATGGGGAAAGGAGCGAAGAAGGGAAATGGTGGTCAAAAAGCAAAACAAGGCGTTCAAGTAGCGAAGAAACCTCAATCGGTGGATGCGAGAAAACAGAAGAATGTGAATGAAATCACTGAGGTTGCAGCTTTGAGTTGGTCGTCGGAAGAGGAGAATGGTGATGAATCGAATGCTTCAGCAGATTTGAATGCTTCATTAATGGATAAAGCGAGCTTTGAAGCTACTCGTACTCAGGTATCGAACTGGATTGCTTCAATCAGAACTCCATTGAGGCAATCGACGGCAAATCAGGTTAACTCTTCACCACACCCTATGCAACAGCTTGCTAGTAATCCTGGAAATACTGGTAATAATTCATGGAGGAATACTTTATTTGAAACAATTAGGGAGGAAAGAATGGATTTAAATCATACTCAAAGTAATGTGAATCAAAATTCTAATACTGATGAAGTTAGAATTACCGAGGATGATGTGAAAGAGGAAATTCATTTTTGGGAATCATCCATTGTTTGTTATGTCCTGGGTGTTAAACCTCCTTATAGAATCATTAATGGTTTTATCAAAAGAGTTTGGGGGAAATATGGAATAGACAGTATTGTGATGAATAATAATGGAGTATTTGTAGTCAGATTTAGAACTGATGAAGGCAGGAGGAAAGCTATTGAGGCTGGACCTATTTTGTAAGACAGGAAGCCTGTCATTATGAAAAATTGGACTCCAAAGTTAGACCTGCTTGCTGAGACAGTGAAGGTGGTGCCAACCTGGATTAGAATGCCTGGTCTACACTTGAAATATTGGGGGCAGAGCTCTTTTAACAAGATTGCTAGCTTGGTTGGAAAACCAATTCGTACTGATAGAGCAACATCCCAGAGGGATATAATTGAGTATGATGGGGTTCTGGTGAAGGTGAATATGGAGCAGATTTTTCCCAATGAAGTTCATTTTATAAATGAAAAAGGTGTATCAATTATCCAGAAAATAGAATATGAGTGTAAACCTATTAAATATGGAGATTGTGGAGGGATGGGACATACTATGGAGGAATGTAGACAAAAGAAATATGAGCTTGCTATGGCTAAATTGAAGCCTAGGCAAGTGTGGGTGGCAAAGCAAGGAGTGCAAGCTAAATATGGACCACAACAAGTTCAGGTAATGCAGCAGCCACATCAAGGTCCTCAAATTCAGAGGGCACGGCAACAAGTTTCATAAGCCTCTTAGGAAAATGGAGGGAATCTAGCTGATACTCAGAAGACAGGGGAGCAGCAGCAAGTGAAGGATCTTGAGCAACAGGTACAACCTAAAACTTCAACTGTAATTGAGGTTGGAGAAAATGTTTAAGAGAAGCAGGGTGCAGAGGTAGTTATACTACCTCATGGATAGTCTATGTGTGTCGAATGTAAGAGGCATAAACAGTCCAGGAAAACATAATGAGATTAAATCTTTTTTATCTCAAAATCGTATAGGGTTGTTTTGGTTTCTTGAAACAAGGGTTAAGGCTATGAATTTCTCAAAAGTCTTCCCTAATATTTGTAATGGAGGTTATGTCGTCACAAATTATCAATATCATGCTGGAGGAAGAATCTGGCTTGTTCGGTATGCTGACATTTTTACAGTAAATATTGTTGAGGCTTCAACTCAACATATTCACTGTGAGGTGACTCATAGAGCAAGTAACAGGGGTTTTACTTTAACTGTTGTGTATGGGTTTAATGATTCTGGTGCTAGAATGCAGTTGTGGAAGGATTTGGTGAATGTGAGTAGGATGATTAGGGGTGCTTGGATTATGTTAGGTGATTTAACCAATGTTTTACATCTTGAGGATAGGATTGGCTCTCCTGTCACTTTGGATGAAGTTGTTGAATTTAGGCAATGTGTTAGAGATTCTCAATGAAAACACTACTTATTTTCATGCTTGTATTAGAAAGAGGAGGCTGCAGAATCAGGTGGCCAGAGTGAAGAATGTGGAGGGCGTGTGGCAAGAAGATATTCAGGATATTGAAAGTGCTTTTACTCAGTATTATAAGAGGTTATTGGGTACTGCTGAAGAAAATGTTAAACCTGTTAGTAGAAGTGTTGTGAATGAGGGGGTTGTGGTGTCAAGTGAGCAGCAAAGGGATCTGTGTGCTCCTTTTACAAGTGAACATGTGAGAAGTGCAGTGTTTGATATTGATGAGACTAAGGCTGCAGGGTCTGATGGGTACTCAAGTGGCTTTTTCAAGAGTGCTTGGGATTACATTGGGACTGATGTTGTTGTAGCTGTTTTAGATTTCTTTCAATCTGGGAGAATTTTAAAGCAAATGAACTGCACTACACTTTGCTTAATTCCTAAAATTGAGCAGCCTGAAAGTGTTACTCTATTTAGACCTATAGCATGTTGTAATGTTATCTATGAGATCGTATCAAATATGCTATGCTCAAGGTTGAAATTGGTGTTGCCTTCTATTGTGGATCAAACTCAGAGTGCCTTTGTAGAGAAACGGATGATCATGCATAACATTCTTATTTGCCAGGATATGATGAGGCAATACATAAGCAATAGCTTGCCTGCTAGATGTACTATGAAGGTGGACCTGAGGAAAGCATATGACTCAGTTCATTGGAGTTTCATTGAGGATTTGTTAACTAAGTTGTAGTTTTCGGTTCAGTTCATAAGATGGATTATGACTTGTTTGACTACCCCTTCATTTTCTCTCAGTATTAATAGGAGTGTGTGTGGTTTTTTTAAAGGAAGAAAAGGGCTCAGACAAGGAGACCATATTTCTCCTTTAATATTTGTGGTGGTTATGGAGTATTTCACAAGGATATTAAAGAAAATGAGCAGGAAAGAGGGTTTTAATTTCCATTGTAGATGTGCTTCCTTAGGGTTGACTCATCTAATTTTCTTGATGACTTAATGCTCTTACGTAAGGGAGACATTAGTTACTGTCATCTTAATGGTGAGAGCTATGAAGGCTTTCTCTTTAGCTTCTGGGCTTTATGCAAATAATGACAAAACTGCCTTGTACTTTGGCAATGTCAAAGAGGAGATGCAGCTCATAATACTGCAGGCTACTGGCTTTACCAAGGGTACTTTTCCTTTTAGGTACCTTGGTGTTCCCATTACAGCTAGGAAACTGAAAGTGGATGATTGTGACCTATTGGTGGATAAGATTCTTAAAAGAGTTCTCTGTTGGTCATCTAGAAACCTCTCTTATGCAGCAAGACATGTGTTAGTTAATGCGGTTCTTCTTCTTACGCACACTTACTGGGCACAAATCTTTCGTTGCCTAAAAGTGTGTTGGTTAAGATCATTAAAATATGCGAGCTTTCCTTTGGGAGGGAAATCTTTTCTTCATAAACCTCCCTCTTGTCTCATGGGAGTGGGTTTGCAAATCGAGGAAAATGGGAGGTTTGGGGCTGAAAGATTGTCTGATATGGAACAAGGCTGCTATAGGTAAGTATATTTGGCAGATTTCACAAAAGGAGGATGTGTTATGGATCAAGTGGGTTCAGAATATATATATTAGAGATGTAGATTGGTGGGAGTACCAGGTGCCAAGAAGTGCTAGTTGGGGTTGGAAAATGATATGCAAGATGAAGGATGTTTTCAAGCAGGGTTACACTCATAACCAGTGGCTTGGTGGTTCAAAAGGTTACACAGTTAAAGATGGCTATAATTGGCTTACTGGGGATCAGCCAAAGGTAGTTTGGCATCACTGGGTCTGGAGTAAAGCAAACATACCCAGGCATTCGTTCATTGCTTGGCTAGCAGTCCAGGGAGTTACTTGTGAGAGCTAGAGTGTGCTCCAATGCTGGTTGCTTATTATGTAACACTAGTATATTCTTGCAAACACTTATTTTTTCAGTGTGAGTTTAGTGCCCAACTCTGCAAAGGAGTTATGGGATGGCTTCAAACCAATTACAGACAACCAGAAAGTTTGTATTTAAGCTGGAAAAAATGGGGGAGGAAGTACAGGTCGAAAAACAACAAGTTTGTTATGCTGCTCTTGCTGCTACAGTTTACTATATTTGGAGATCTAGGAATCACTCTTACTAGAATGAAGCTGTTATTAGACCTGATATTGTAATTAAGCAGATTAAGACTGATATTTGTATTAGAGTTAGGGGTAAAATTTCAAACAAATGGTGTACTGGGGACAGGGATTGGTTTAGTCAGCTGTGTAGCTCTAATCAGTGAGCTTTTTTGTATGTTGTAGGTGGTTGTTGTAGTATGTAGCTTTGTCCGATGTCAGTGTGGTTGGTTAGTTCTCTTGTTGTTAAGAACTAGATGGGTTGTATTGGTGGCACTTAATGCTTTTGGTAATACTACTTACATTTTACCAAAAAAAAATATTTCTCAATGAATTTCTAAGTATGATTTTTCTGAATTAAGTAACTTGGTATGCTTTGCAATAAGTGATGAACCATATTTAAGAGGAATTGGTAAGCTTATGGAACCTAATTATGTTTTCGCTGAAATTCATATATATATAGTTCTAAGTGTATAAAAATACCAAGAGTTACATTTGTACAAGGTTGTTGAGAATCCGAGTATACTGTGATAGTCAAGTGTTTTCTGATTCAAGTTTCTTATATAAATTCCAAAATATGATTACGACATAAGACTATAAATATACGTGTTAATCAACTTTGAGAACTATATAAATTCCAAAATATGATTACAACATAAGATTTTAAATATACGTGTTAATCAACTTTAAGAAATATGGATTTGACTTTTGGAAGACGTAAGTCTGAAAGTTCTGATTGTAACACAAGATTTCTAAATATATCACTAGTACATTAAAGAGCAAACGCAACACCCAAATTCGTTGCAATAGAGCCTAATAACCGTTGCATCAGACCTATTACAACGGTTGTGGACCATTGCATCCGCTGGCGTTGTATTATCCCTAATGCAACAACAAAAGAGGTATAATGCAATGGTAGACCACAACTGTTGCATTAAGCGGCTAGTTAATGCAATGGACATCGCAATAATGTGAAAGAGCTATTGCAACGGGTCAAAGCTACTACAACGACTATACATACATTAAACTAAGTAATCACTGCCATATAACTCTCATTAGGACATAAATAGGAAATTTCATTAATATAAAAACGTCAATGGTATTTACATTGTTGCTCTTGAGGTAAATTACAAAATCAAGCATCAGCTTTCTAATATACTAATATAAAAGATATCAAAACTAAATTGTTGTTCCCCAAATATAATATTATCAACATGAGTTGTTGCATTTGATTAGAAATGTAGTAGTGATATTTCCTATTAATTATGAGTTTTAGAATACTAATTTGAGTTTTGGAGTATATGGATGTGTAAATTTATAAAGTAAGCATTTTGAGTTTGTTTCCGTGAGAAGGAGAAGTTTAGATTAAAAGTCAAAATTATATTATTCATAGATATCATCAGAATCTTTTGAGGAAATGGGTTTTATAAAATTGGAAATCTATGTTAAAATGGTAGTAAGATAAATTGTTTGTTTGAGGAATTCTATTTAGGGATGTATGTTTATGTGATAAAGGTAAGTTGGAATTTTTTTGTAATTTTAAAGTAAGCTTTGACGCAATGGTACATGTTGACGATCTTGTCGGCAGCAGTATAGGGGGTATGAGTCATTTTCTTGCAACGTTGCATTAGTAAATGCCTTCGGGAATCCTTTCTTACAACTCCCTTATTTCATGCATGAGGATTTTTTGTTATGAACATTGCATGGATTCCAATTCATGTGTTTAAGAACTTTCTTGTGCAATTCTAGTTCTTATTTTTCATCAGGAAATTCTGCTCTCACAATCATCTCGTAGTAATCTAGAGTGGTTAACTTATCATTTTGCTTGAGAATTAGCTTACATATGAACATGCCGACGACTCCTCTTTGGAATACGACTACATATACATAAGCAACCTCCTTTCCGATGATTCCCCTTTCTAGAACATTCTTTTTTGAATCTTCAAATTTAACATGGGATACCCTTGTTAGTACGTCTAGCTGATCATTTGCCACTTGTCCCGACAATAATTCTTATTATATTGTCATTGTCATAAATATATCGTGTTCGCCGAACTTCTGTATCAAGGCCATGGCATCTTGGTACCTCTGATGCATATCTCAAGGACTTTCTACGAATGAAGATGGTAGTATTGTCCTTCGACCAACATTCTCTGCAGTTGAAAATGTAACGACAAAAAATAATGTAATTGCCATTAGAGGAATTGGTTTAATTATTGTGGATAATTGGTTTTGATAAAACAATCCGAACATGTGTTATGCTCTCTAGCATTTAGAGAATCCTGTAATCCTTTGTAAAAATCATCACGTATCTTGTCTTGATTGAGTGATATCCATCTCAATTTGAATGCTTGCATTTTGACACAATTATCAACAACAAATCGTTGAGGTAGATGACCGCCTTTTATGAGTAGAGAATCAAGATGTTGTCGCATCTAATGAACATAATATTATGTTAGAGTGATATGAGTTTAAGGTAGCAGGGAACTAAGACACACATATATATAAGACTTTTAAAAAAAAATTGTACCACAAACATATATGCATAAAATTCTCGGTACATCACCTTTTTACCAGCTGTAATACGACTATTTAAATCAAAACCATAAGAGCAATAAGGAAATAATAGAGGATACTGTAATATTGGGTCGTAATAACCTGCGGTATCTTTGATGTACATCAGTTGTCTATTGGCAGACTCTATCATAATATCTCGTTCTTTCAAAGTTAGCCATGTCATCTCCTCCAACAACAATAGCTGCCACCTGAGATGCTGACAACATTGAATATTGATGATTATTCGCAGGATGCTATATGATGATAAACTTGCAGTCTACTAGGCCATTATGCTGTACATGATGACGAAGATTATGGACAAAATGATTATGAGCATTTAGAATATGCTTATTTCTTTAATGATGTTGATCCGTGATGAAGAACATTCAGCTATACGGTTTTCATTTTCATGATCAGTGTATTAGCGCTGAAGAAACCAAGGACGATCATTTGAGGTAAAAGGTAATAGGCCATCAATGCGGTGATAAGTTAACATTCGAACACGACATGTGTATACACCTTGACGTGCATTTGCCAATTCATCATCTATTAGTACTCTTATTGAAGTGAACGTGAAGACATGCTTATACTTATATGTTCTCTCTTAAATGAGTCCTAACATCTGAGTAATCATAAAATGGATCATGTAAATCAGAGGATAAAAGTTTTGAGCTAGATTGACTTTCCCGTTTCAGCAGCAAAGTTCAGAAGCTTCACACTTGAACAGGCGTGCTTAACAATGTGGACACGTCACTGTAGGCAAATTGAATATGGGCACCCCTTGTGTCTCAGTGTAATTTCTTTCACAATTTCTATAACCTTGTCTTCATACTTTCCAAACCCTCACATCATCAAAGATCAGACTTGATATGTTGTTGGCATTGAATCTATTATTGTCACCGATCTCAAACAATTGATCACGCAAGCAACTTTCATTGTCTGTCTCAACATAGTGTGGAATGTCTTTTTCATTTGATGTAGGGTCCAATATATCTGCATTGGTTCTACTAATTTCTCCAACATAAAAGAATTGATTGGGCAAGTTGCTTCTATTTGCATATTTCCTGTAACTTTTCATGAACATTTGATTAATATTTTCGAAGTTTTCCCGTGTGTCTAGTGAACGGAGTTCACTAATTGGGTGTATTGCATGACCAAAAAGGTTTATATTTTGATAAGTCAAGTAAATAATCATTTGTACATAATTACTTATAATTTATTGACTTTAGATTTCTTACTATCGTGTCGTCCATGTCCATCTCTATTGACACTATGATCATAGTTAGTAATGTCCAACATGGGTCTTCTAACTTGTGAAGAGTTGTAAGGATCAAGGATCTTGATATATGAAATAATGACCTTCTATAAAGGTTGTTTGAGGTTGACTATTTTGAAAGCAACGACATGTTCTTCATATCCACGGACATATGTTGATCGTCTTTTTGCATCTGTATGTCCTTGTTTTTCAGGGTGAACAATTGTCGTTGATGTCTTATCACTCCATTTCTTCCTTAGTTTTTGTATTTTCCGACGTTTGTTTTCATCCATTATGAAACTAATACACAAACCAGTTTTAACATTATCTTTATATATTTGTGATATTATTTACAATAATCCAATCTTTAATAATTTTGACTATAAATTTGTAATTTGAAAATGTATTTGCTTATCTCTTGTAGTACTTAAATGATGAAATATTTATATAATTTAAGATATAGACACATATAAATTCCTATCTAATTCCTCTTATAGTTTTTAAGGATTAATAACCTTTACTTCTAATTTATTTAACAATGATTAGTAACTTTATAGAATAGAGATACAAATATGATTACCCATTCAATTTGGTAATTAATAATATCTATTTATTTAATTTTGTCTTATAATCTAAGTATACCTTTTAAGGGAAATTAAAACTACTTTTAATATATTTAACAAAGATTAATAACCTTATTGTATGAGTTCTCATAACTTTTGAGGGCTAATATAACTTCTAATGGCTAATAGAACCATAACTTTTGAGGGTTATTCTTAATCGGTTTCGACTTTTGTTTTTGTTTGTCGTGTACTTTGTTTATATCCTTCTCAATGCAATTTTATAGACTGTTTCTCTATTATTTTACATAACTATTTGTGTTTAATTATATGCACGCTATGCGTGCGAAATCGTTATCATAGTTATATGAATTGCATAATTATATCTAGGAATAATTTGTTTGATAAATTATTTTGTGTCGTACTCTCTATCATGTGTTAGTTCCTTCACTTTCCTTGGTACGTGGATTTTTAGTGTAAATATAAAAAATATAGAATAACGGGATTCTTTGTGTCACACTCTCTCTATCTCTCTCAATAATAGGATTCTTATTATGTCATCGAGAAATGAATATATATATATTAAATTAATTGGCGTAATTACATCGAGAAATAATTTGAGATAATAAACTCTTAGTTAAAATCTCAAAGCCAAACAGCAGGAAGCTTAATTTGTTCACAAATTAATTATCTGAGGTAGGAGTTTGGCCCAAAACAACGTGGAACCGACACGAAAAATCGGACTTATATTTTTTCAGGTTCCGACCTCCGAAAACCTTTAGAAATGGTAAAAAAAACGCATTTAGGAAAAACAATGACTCAAAAATGTTATCTGAGCTAGGAGTTAGGCCTAAGTCACGTTTTGGGCCTAGAGCAACGTGGAACCGACGCGGAAAATCGAACTTCAATTTTTCAGCTTCTGACCTCCTGAACCCTTTAGAAATGGTAAAAAAACGCATTTAAGCAAAAGAATGACTCAAAAATGTTATCCGAGCTAGGAGTTAGCCCCAAAACACGTTTTTGGCCCCGAGCAACGTGGAACCGACACGAAAAGTCGGACTTCATTTTTTTCAGCTCCAGACCTCACGAATCATTTAGAAATGGTAAAAAAACGCATTTAGGCGAAAGAAAGACTCAAAAATGTTATATGAGCTAGGAGTTAGGCCCAAGTCACGTTTTGGTCCCAGAACGACGTGGAACCGACGCGAAAAATCGGACTTCAATTTTTTCAGTTTCTGACCTCCTGAACGCTTTATAAATGGTAAAAAAACGCATTTAAGCAAAAGAATGACTCAAAAATGTTATCCGAGCTAGGAGTTAGCCCCAAAACACGTTTTTGGCCCCGAGCAACATGGAACCGACGCAAAAAGTCGGACTTCATTTTTTTCAGCTTCTGACCTCGCGAACCCTTTAGAAATGGTAAAAAAACGAATTTAGGCGAAATAATGACTCAAAAAAATGTTATCCGAGGTAGGAGTTTGGCACAAAACACGTTTTGGGCCCTAAACAACGTGGAACCGACGCGAAAAATCGGACTTACATTTTTTCAGGTTCTGACCTCCGGAACCCTTTAGGAATGGTAAAAAAACGCATTTAGGAAAAAGAATGACTCAAAAATGTTATCCGAGCTTGGAGTTAGGCCTAAGTCACGTTGTGGGCCCAGAGCAACGTGGAACCGACGCGAAAAATCGGACTTCAATTTTTCAGCTTCTGACCTCCTGAACCCTTTAGAAATGGTAAAAAAATGCATTTAGGTGAAAGAATGACTCAAAAATGTTATATGAGCTAGGAGTTAGGCCCAAGTCACGTTTTGGGCCTAGAGCAATGTGGAACCGACGCGAAAAACCGGACTTCAATTTTTTCAGCTTCCGACCTCCTGAACGATTTAGAAATGGTAAAAAAACGTATTTAAGCAAAAGAATGACTCAAAAATGTTATCCGAGCTAGGAGTTAGCCCTAAAACACGTTTTTGGCCCCGAGCAACATGGAACCGACGCGAAAAGTCGGACTTCTGACCTCACGAACAATTTAGAAATGGTAAAAAAAGCATTTAGGCGAAAGAATGACTCCAAAATTTTATCCGAGCGAGGAGTTAGTCCTACAACAAGTTTTGGGCCCACAGCAATGTACAACCGTCACGAAAAATCGGACTTCAATTTTTTCAGCTTCTGACCTCTGGAACCCTTTAGAAATGTTAAAAAAACGCATTAAGGCGAAAAAAGGCCTCAAAAATGTTATCCGAGCTAGGAGATAGGCCCAAAACACGTTTTGGGCCAAGAGAAACGTGGAACTGACACGAAAAGTCGGACTTAATTTTTTTCAGCTTCTGACCTCACGAACCCTTTAGAAATGGTACAAAAACGTATTTCAGCGAAAGAATGACTCAAAAAAGTTATCCGAGGTAGGAGTTTGGCCAAAAACACGTTTTGGGCCCAGAACAACGTGGAACCGACGCGAAAAATCGGACATACATTTTTTCAGGTTATGACCTCTGGAACCCTTTATAAATGGTAAAAAAACGCATTTAATAAAAAGAATGACTCAAAAATGTTATCCGAGCTAGGAGTTGGGCCCATAACACGTTTTGGGCCCGGAACAACGTGGAACCGACGCGAAAAATTAGACTTCAATTTTTTGAGCTTCTGACCTCCTGGACCCTTTACAAATGGTAAAAAAACGAATTGAGGCGGAAAAATGACTCAAAAATGTAATCCGAGCTAAGAGTTAGGCCCAAATCACGTTTTAGGCCCAGAGCAACGTGGATCCGACGCGAAAAATCGGACTTCAATTTTTTCAGCTTCTGACCTCCTGAACCCTTTAGAAATGGTATAAAAACGCATTTAGGCGAAAGAATGACTCAGAAAAGTTATCCGAGCTAGGTGTTTGGCCCAAAACACGTTATGGGCCCAAAACAACGTGGAACCGACGCGAAAAATCGAACTTATATTTTTTCAGGTTCTGACCTCCGGAACCCTTTAGAAATGTTAATAAAACGCATTTTGGAAAAAGAATGACTCAAAAATGTTATCCGAGCTAGGAGTTAGTCCCAAGTCACGTTTGGGGCCTTGAGCAACGTGGAACCGACGCGAAAAACCGAACTTCAATTTTTTCAACTTTTGGCCTCCTTAATGCTTTAGAAATGGTAAAAAAAACGCATTTAAGCAAAAGAATGACTCAAAAATGTTATCCGAGCTAGGAGTTAGGCCCAAAACACGTTTTTGGCCCCGAGCAACGTGGAACCGACGCCAAAAAGTCGGACTTCAATTTTTTCAGCTTATGACCTCACGAACCCTTTAGAAATGGTTAAAAAACGCATTTAGGCGAAAGAATAACTCAAAAAAGTTATCCGAGGTAGGAGTTTGGGCCAAAACAACGTGGAACCGACACGAAAAATCGGACTTATATTTTTTCAGGTTCTGACCTCCGAAACCCATTAGAAATGGAAAAAAAATGCATTTAGGAAAAAGAATGACTCAAAAATGTTATCCGAGTTAGGAGTTAGGCCTAAGTCACGTTTTTGGCCTAGAGCAACGTGGAACCGAGCGGAAAATCGGACTTCAATTTTTTCAGCTTCTGACCTCCTGAACCCTTTAGAAATGGTAAAAAAACGCATTTAGGAAAAAGAATGACTCAAAAATAATATATGAGCTAGGAGTTAGGCCCAAGTCACGTTTTGGGCCTAGAGCAACGTGGAACCGACGCGAAAAACCGGACTTCAATTTTTTCAGCTCCTGACCTCAAGAACCATTTAGAAATGGTAAAAAAATGCATTTACGCGAAAGAAAGACTCAAAAATGTTATATGAGCTTGGAGTTAGGCCCAAGTCACGTTTTGGGCCAAGAACAACGTGGAACCGCCGCGAAAAATCGGACTTCAATTTTTTCAGCTTCTGACCTCCTGAACGCTTTAGAAATGGTAAAAAAACGCATTTAAGCAAAAGAATGACTCAAAAATGTTATCCGAGCTAGGAGTTAGCCCCAAAATACGTTTTTGGCCCCGAGCAACGTGGAACCGACGCGAAAAGTCGGACTTCATTTTTTCAGCTTCTGACCTCACGAACCCTTTAGAAATGGTAAAAAAAACGCATTTAGGCGAAAGAATGACTCAAAAAAGTTATCCGAGGTAGGAGTTTGGCACACAACACGTTTTGGGCCCTAAACAACGTGGAATCGTCGCGAAAAATCGGACTTATATTTTTTCAGGTTCTGACTTCCGGAACCCTTTAGAAATGGTAAAAAAAACGCATTTAGGAAAAAGAATGACTCAAAAATGTTATCCGAGCAAGGAGTTAGGCCTAAGTCACGTTTTGGGCCAAGAGCAACGTGGAACCGACGCGAAAAATCGGACTTTAATTCTTTCAGATTCTGACCTCCTGAACCATTTTGGAAATGGTAAAAAAACGCATTGGGTGGAAAAATGACTCCAAAATGTTATCCGAGCTAAGAGTTAGGCCCAAGTCACGTTTTAGGCCCAGAGCAACGTGGAACCGACGCGAAAAATCGGACTTCAATTTTTTCAGCTTCCGACCTCATGAACCCTTTAGAAATGGTATAAAAACGCATTTAGGTGAAAGAATGACTCAAAAATGTTATCCGAGTTACGAGTTAGCCCCAAAACACGTTTTTGGCCCCGGGCAACGTAGAACCGACACGAAAAGTCGAACTTCATTTTTTTCAGCTCCTGGCCTCACGAACCATTTAGAAATGGTAAAAAAACGCATTTAGGCGAAAGAAAGACTCAAAAATGTTTTATAAGCTAGGAGTTAGGCCCAAGTCACGTTTTGAGCCCACCACAACGTGGAACCGACGCGAAAAATCGGACTTCAATTTTTTCAGCATCTGACCTCCTGAACAGTTTAGAAATGGTAAAAAAACGCATTTAAGCAAAAGAATGACTCAAAAATATTATCCGAGCTAGGAGTTAGGCTCTAAACACGTTTTTTGCCCCGAGCAACGTGGAACCGACGCGAAAAGTCGGACTTCAATTTTTTCCGCTTCTGACCTCACGATCCCTTTAGAATTGGTTTAAAAACGCATTTAGGCGAAAGAATAACTCAAAAAAGTTATCCGAGGTAGGAGTTTGGGCCAAAACAACGTGGAACCGACAGGAAAAATCGGACTTATATTTTTTCTAGTTCTGACCTCCGAAACCCTTTAGAAATGGTAAAAAAAACGCATTTAGGAAAAAGAATGACTCAAAAATGTTATCCGAGCTAGGAGTTAGGCCTAAGTCACGTTTTGGGCCAAGAGCAACGTGGAACCGACGCGAAAAATCGGACATTAATTTTTTCAGATTCTGACCTCTGAACCATTTTTGAAATGGTAAAAAAACGCATTGAGATGGAAAAATGACTCCAAAATGTTATCCGAGCTAAGAGTTAGGCCCAAGTCACGTTTTAGGCCCAGAGCAACGTGGAACCGACGCGAAAAATCGGACTTCATTTTTTTCAGATTCCGACCTCCTGAACCCTTTAGAAATGGTATAAAAACGCATTTAGGTGAAATAATGACTCAAAAATGTTATCCGAGGGGCCGACATCAACGTGGTACCGACGCGAAATATCGACTTCAATTTTTTCGAACTTCGACCTCACGAACCCTTTAGAAATGGTAAAAAAAAATGCATTTAGGTGAAAGAATTACTACAAAATGTTATCCGAGCTAGGAGTTAGGCCCAAAACTCGTTTTAGGCATAAAGCAACGTGGAACCGACGCGAAAAGTCGGACTTCATTTTTTTCATCTCCAGACCTCACGAACCATTTGGAAATGGTAAAAAACGCATTTAGGCGAAAGAATGACTCAAAAATGATATATGAGCTAGGAGTTTGGCCCAAGTCACGTTTTGAACCCAGAACAACGTGGAACCGATGCGAAAAATCAGACTTCAATTTTTTCAACTTCTAACCTCCTGAACACTTTAGAAATTGTAAAAATACGAATTTAAGCAAAAGAATGACTCAAAAATGTTATCCGAGTGAGGAGTTAGGCCCTAAACACGTTTTTGGCCCCAAGCAACGCGGAACCGACGCAAAAAGTCGGACTTCAATTTTTTCAGCTTCTGACCTCACGAACCCATTAGACATGGTAAAAAAACGCATTTTGGCGAAAGAATAACTCAAAAAAGTTATCCGAGGTAGGAGTTTGGCCCAAAACAACGTGGAACCGACACGAAAAATCGGACTTGTATTTTTTCAGATTCTGACCTCCGAAACCCTTTAGAAATGGTAAAAAAACGCATTAATGAAAAAGAATGACTCAAAAATGTTATCCGAGCAAGAGTTAGGCCTAAGTCACGTTTTGGGCCTAGAGCAACGAGGAACCGACGCGGAAAATCGGACTTCAATTTTTTCAGCTTCTCACCTCCTGAACCCTTTAGAAATGGTAAAAAAACGCATTTACGCAAAAGAATGACTCAAAAATGTTATCCGAGCTAGGAGTTAGCCCCAAAACACGTTTTTGGCCCCGAGCAACGTAGAACCGACGCGAAAAGTCGAACTTCATTTTTTTCAGCTCCTGACCTCACGAACCATTTAGAAATGGTAAAAAAACGCATTTAGGCGAAAGAAAGACTCAAAAATGTTTTATAAGCTAGGAGTTAGGCCCAAGTCACGTTTTTGAGCCCACAACAACGTGGGCAACCGACGAAAAATCGGACTTCAATTTTTTCAGCATCTGACCTCCTGAACGCTTTATAAATGGTAAAAAAACGCATTTAAGCAAAAGAATGACTCAAAAATATTATCCGAGCTAGGAGTTAGGCTCTAAACACGTTTTTGGCCCAGAGCAACGTGGAACCGACGCGAAAAGTCGGACTTCAATTTTTTCCGCTTCTGACCTCACGAACCCATTAGAAATGGTTTAAAAACGCATTTAGGCGAAAGAATAACTCAAAAAAGTTATCCGAGGTAGGAGTTTGGGCCAAAACAACGTGGAACCGACACGAAAAATCGGACTTATATTTTTTCTAGTTCTGACCCACGAAACCCTTTAGAAATGGTAAAAAAAACGCATTTAGGAAAAAGAATGACTCAAAAATGTTATCCTAGCTAGGAGTTAGGCCTAAGTCACGTTTTGGGCCAAGAGCAACGTGGAACCGACGCGAAAAATCGGACTTTAATTTTTTTGAGATTCTGACCTCCTGAACCATTTTGGAAATGATAAAAAAACGCATTGAGGTGGAAAAATGACTCCAAAATGTTATCCGAGCTAAGAGTTAGGCCCAAGTCACGTTTTAGGCCCAGAGCAACGTGGAACCGACGCGAAAAATCGGACTTCAATTTTTTCAGCTTTCGACCTCCTGAACCCTTTAGAAATGGTATAAAAACGCATTTAGGTGAAAGAATGACTCAAAAATGTTATCCGAGGGGCCGACATCAACGTGGTACCGACACGAAATATCTGACTTCAATTTTTTCAGCTTCTGACCTCACGAACCCTTTAGAAATGGTAAAAAAAAATGCATTTAGGTGAAAGAATTACTACAAAATGTTATCCGAGCTTGGAGTTAGGCCCAAAACTCGTTTTAGGCACAAAGCAACGTGGAACCGACGCGAAAAGTCGGACTTCATTTTTTTCAACTCCTGACCTCACGAACCATTTGGAAATGGTAAAAAACGCATTTAGGCGAAAGAATGACTCAAAAATGTTATATGAGCTAGGAGTTGGGCCCAAGTCACGTTTTGGACCCAGAACAACGTGGAACCGACGCGAAAAATCAGACTTCAATTTTTTCAACTTCTGACCTCTTGAACACTTTAAAAATGGTAAAAATACAAATTTAAGCAAAAGAATGACTCAAAAATGTTATCCGAGTTAGGAGTTAGGCCCTAAACACGTTTTTGGCCCCAAGCAACGCGGAACCGACGCGAAAAGTCGGACTTCAATTTTTTCAGCTTCTGACCTCACGAACCCATTAGACAAGGTAAAAAAACGCATTTTGGAGAAAGAATAACTCAAAAAAGTTATCCGAGGTAGGAGTTTGGCCCAAAACAACGTGGAACCGACACGAAAAATCGGACTTATATTTTTTCAGATTCTGACCTCCGAAACCCTTTAGAGCTGGTAAAAAAAACGCATTAATGAAAAAGAATGACTCAAAAATGTTATCCGAGCAAGAGTTAGGCCTAAGTCACGTTTTGGGCCTAGAGCAACGAGGAACCGACGCGGAAAATCGGACTTCAATTTTTTCAGCTTCTCACCTCCTGAACCCATAAGAAATGGTAAAAAAACGCATTTAAGCAAAAGAATGACTCAAAAATGTTATCCGAGCTAGGAGTTAGCCCAAAACACGTTTTTGGCCCCGAGCAACGTAGAACCGACGCGAAAAGTCGAACTTCATTTTTTTAAGCTCCTGACCTCACGAACCATTTAGAAATGGTAAAAAAACGCATTTAGGCGAAAGAAAGACTCAAAAATGTTTTATAAGTTAGGAGTTAGGCCCAAGTCACGTTTTGAGCCCACAACAACGTGGAACCGACGCGAAAAATCGGACTTCAATTTTTTCAGCATCTGACCTCCTGAACACTTTAGAAATGGTAAAAAAACGCATTTAAGCAAAAGAATGACTCAAAAATATTATCCGAGCTAGGAGTTAGGCTCTAAACACGTTTTTGGCCACGAGCAACGTGGAACCGACGCGAAAAGTCGGACTTCAATTTTTTCCGCTTCTGACCTCACGAACCCTTTAGAAATGGTTTAAAAACGCATTTAGGCGAAAGAATAACTCAAAAAAGTTATCCGAGGTAGGAGTTTGGGCCAAAACAACGTGGAGCCGAACACGAAAAATCGGACTTATATTTTTTCTAGTTTCGACCCCAGAAACCCTTTAGAAATGGTAAAAAAACGCATTTAGGAAAAAGAATGACTCAAAAATGTTATCCGAGCTAGGAGTTAGGCCTAAGTCACGTTTTGGGCCAAGAGCAACGTGGAACCGACGCGAAAAATCGGACTTTAATTTTTTCAGATTCTGACCTCCTGAACCATTTTGGAAATGGTAAAAAAACGCATTGAGGTGGAAAAATGACTCCAAAATGTTATCCGAATTAAGAGTTAGGCCCAAGTCACGTTTTAGGCCCAGAGCAACGTGGAACCGACGCGAAAAATCGGACTTCAATTTTTTCGACTTCCGACCTCCCGAACCCTTTAGAAATGGTATAAAAACGCATTTAGGTGAAAGAATGACTCAAAAATGTTATCCGAGGGGCCGACATCAACGTGGTACCGACGCGAAATATCTGACTTCAATTTTTTCAGCTTCTGACCTCACGAACCCTTTAGAAATGGTAAAAAAAAATGCATTTAGGTGAAAGAATTACTACAAAATGTTATCCGAGCTAGGAGTTAGGCCCAAAACTCGTTTTAGGCACAAAGCAACGTGGAACCGACGTGAAAAGTCGGACTTCATTTTTTCAACTCGACCTCACGAACCATTTGGAAATGGTAAAAAACGCATTTAGGCGAAAGAATGACTCAAAAATGTTATATGAGTTAGGAGTTGGGCCAAAGTCACGTTTTGGACCAAGAACAACGTGGAACCGACGCGAAAAATTAGACTTCAATTTTTTCAACTTCTGACCTCCTGAACACTTTAGAAATGGTAAAAATACGAATTTAAGCAAAAGAATGACTCAAAAATGTTATCCGAGTTAGGAGTTAGGCCCTAAACACGTTTTTGGCCCCAAACAACGCGGAACCGACGCGAAAAGTCGGACTTCAATTTTTTCTGCTTCTTACCTCACGAACCCATTAGACATGGTAAAAAAACTCATTTTGGCGAAAGAATAACTCAAAAAAGTTATCCGAGGTAGGAGTTTGGCCCAAAACAACGTGGAACCGACACGAAAAATCGGACTTATATTTTTTCAGATTCTGACCTCCGAAACCCTTTAGAAATGGTAAAAAAAACGCATTAATGAAAAAGAATGACTCAAAAATGTTATCCGAGCAAGAGTTAGGCCTAAGTCACGTTTTGGGCCAAGAGCAACGAGGAACCGACGCGGAAAATCGGACTTCAATTTTTTCAGTTTCTCACCTCCTGAACGCTTTAGAAATGGTAAAAAAACGCATTTAAGCAAAAGAATGACTCAAAAATGTTATCCGAGCTAGGAGTTAGCCCCAAAACACGTTTTTGGCCCCGAGCAACGTAGAACCGACGCGAAAAGTCGAACTTCATTTTTTTCAGCTCCTGACCTCACGAACCATTTAGAAATGGTAAAAAAACGCATTTAGGCGAAAGAAAGACTCAAAAATGTTTTATAAGCTAGGAGTTAGGCCCAAGTCACGTTTTGAGCCCACAACAACGTGGAACCGACGCGAAAAATCGGACTTCAATTTTTTCAGCATCTGACCTCCTGAACACTTTAGAAATGGTAAAAAAACGCATTTAAGCAAAAAAGAATGACTCAAAAAATATTATCCGAGCTAGGAGTTAGGCTCTAAAGACGTTTTTGGCCCCGAGCAACGTGGAACCGACGCGAAAAGTCGGACTTCAATTTTTTCCGCTTCTGATCTCACGAACCCTTTAGAAATGGTTTAAAAACGCATTTAGGCGAAAGAATAACTCAAAAAAGTTATCCGAGGTAGGAGTTTGGGCCAAAACAACGTGGAACCGACACGAAAAATCGGACTTATATTTTTTCTAGTTCTGACCCCCGAAACCCTTTAGAAATGGTAAAAAAAACGTATTTAGGAAAAAGAATGACTCAAAAATGTTATCCGAGCTAGGAGTTAGGCCTAAGTCACGTTTTAGGCCAAGAGCAACGTGGAACCGACGCGAAAAATCGGACTTTAATTTTTTCGATTTCGACCTCCCGAACCATTTTGGAAATGGTAAATTGGAAATGGTAAAATAACGCATTGAGGTGGAAAAATGACTCCAAAATGTTATCCGAGCTAAGAGTTAGGCCCAAGTCACGTTTTAGGCCCAGAGCAACGTGGAACCGACACGAAAAATCGGACTTCAATTTTTTCAGCTTCCGACCTCCTGAACCCTTTAGAAATGGTATAAAAACGCATTTATGTGAAAGAATGACTCAAAAATGTTATCCGAGGGGCCGACATCAATGTGGTACCGACGCGAAATATCTGACTTCAATTTTTTCAGCTTCTGACCTCACGAACCCTTTAGAAATGGTAAAAAAAAATGCATTTAGGTGAAAGAATTACTACAAAATGTTATCCGAGCTAGGAGTTAGGCCCAAAACTCGTTTTAGGCATAAAGCAACGTGGAACCGACGCGAAAAGTCGGACTTCATTTTTTTCATCTCCAGACCTCACGAACCATTTGGAAATGGTAAAAAACGCATTTAGGCGAAAGAATGACTCAAAAATGTTATATGAGCTAGGAGTTGGGCCCAAGTCACGTTTTGGACCCAGAACAACGTGGAACCGACGCGAAAAATCAGACTTCAACTTTTTCAACTTCGGACCTCCTGAACACTTTAGAAATGGTAAAAATACGAATTTAAGCAAAAGAATGACTCAAAAATGTTATCCGAGTTAGGAGTTAGGCCCTAAACACGTTTTTGGCCCCTAGCAACGCGGAACCGACGCGAAAAGTCGGACTTCAATTTTTTCAGCTTCTGACCTCACGAACCCATTAAACATGGTAAAAAAACGCATTTTGGCGAAAAAATAACTCAAAAAAGTTATCCGAGGTAGGAGTTTGGCCCAAAACAACGTGGAACCGACACGAAAAATCGGACTTATATTTTTTCAGATTCTGACCTCCGAAACCCTTTAGAAATGGTAAAAAAAACGCATTAATGAAAAAGAATGACTCAAAAATGTTATCCGAGCAAGAGTTAGGCCAAAGTCACGTTTTGGGCCTAGAGCAACGAGGAACCGACGCGGAAAATCGGACTTCAATTTTTTCAGCTTCTCACCTCCTGAACCCTTTAGAAATGGTAAAAAAACGCATTTAAGCAAAAGAATGACTCAAAAATGTTATCCGAGCTAGGAGTTAGCCCCAAAACACGTTTTTGGCCCCGAGCAACGTAGAACCGACGCGAAAAGTCGAACTTCATTTTTTTCAGCTCCTGACCTCACGAACCATTTAGAAAAGGTAAAAAACGCATTTAGGCGAAAGAATAACTCAAAAAAGTTATCCGAGGTAGGAGTTTGGGCCAAAACAACGTGGAACCGACACGAAAAATCGGACTTATATTTTTTCTAGTTCTGACCCCCGAAACCCTTTAGAAATGGTAAAAAAAACGCATTTAGGAAAAAGAATGACTCAAAAATGTTATCCGAGCTAGGAGTTAGGCCTAAGTCACGTTTTGGGCCAAGAGCAACGTGGAACCGACGCGAAAAATCGGACTTTAATTTTTTCAGATTCTGACCTCCTGAACCATTTTGGAAATGGTAAAAAAACGCATTGAGGTGGAAAAATGACTCCAAAATGTTATCCGAATTAAGAGTTAGGCCCAAGTCACGTTTTAGGCCCAGAGCAACGTGGAACCGACGCGAAAAATCGGACTTCAATTTTTTCAGCTTCCGACCTCCTGAACCCTTTAGAAATGGTATAAAAACGCATTTAGGTGAAAGAATGACTCAAAAATGTTATCCGAGGGGCCGACATCAACGTGGTACCGACGCGAAATATCTGACTTCAATTTTTTCAGCTTCTGACCTCACGAACCCTTTAGAAATGGTAAAAAAAAATGCATTTAGGTGAAAGAATTACTACAAAATGTTATCCGAGCTAGGAGTTAGGCCCAAAACTCGTTTTAGGCACAAAGCAACGTGGAACCGACGTGAAAAGTCGGACTTCATTTTTTTCAACTCCTGACCTCACGAACCATTTGGAAATGGTAAAAAACGCATTTAGGCGAAAGAATGACTCAAAAATGTTATATGAGTTAGGAGTTGGGCCAAAGTCACGTTTTGGACCAAGAACAACGTGGAACCGACGCGAAAAATTAGACTTCAATTTTTTCAACTTCTGACCTCCTGAACACTTTAGAAATGGTAAAAATACGAATTTAAGCAAAAGAATGACTCAAAAAATGTTATCCGGAGTTAGGAGTTAGGCCCTAAACACGTTTTTGGCCCCAAACAACGCGGAACCGACGCGAAAAGTCGGACTTCAATTTTTTCTGCTTCTTACCTCACGAACCCATTAGACATGGTAAAAAAACTCATTTTGGCGAAAGAATAACTCAAAAAAGTTATCCGAGGTAGGAGTTTGGCCCAAAACAACGTGGAACCGACACGAAAAATCGGACTTATATTTTTTCAGATTCTGACCTCCGAAACCCTTTAGAAATGGTAAAAAAAACGCATTAATGAAAAAGAATGACTCAAAAATGTTATCCGAGCAAGAGTTAGGCCTAAGTCACGTTTTGGGCCAAGAGCAACGAGGAACCGACGCGGAAAATCGGACTTCAATTTTTTCAGTTTCTCACCTCCTGAACGCTTTAGAAATGGTAAAAAAACGCATTTAAGCAAAAGAATGACTCAAAAATGTTATCCGAGCTAGGAGTTAGCCCCAAAACACGTTTTTGGCCCCGAGCAACGTAGAACCGACGCGAAAAGTCGAACTTCATTTTTTTCAGCTCCTGACCTCACGAACCATTTAGAAAAGGTAAAAAACGCATTTAGGCGAAAGAAAGACTCAAAAATGTTTTATAAGCTAGGAGTTAGGCCCAAGTCACGTTTTGAGCCCACAACAACGTGGAACCGACGCGAAAAATCGGACTTCAATTTTTTCAGCATCTGACCTCCTGAACACTTTAGAAATGGTAAAAAAACGCATTTAAGCAAAAGAATGACTCAAAAATATTATCCGAGCTAGGAGTTAGGCTCTAAAGACGTTTTTGGCCCCGAGCAACGTGGAACCGACGCGAAAAGTCGGACTTCAATTTTTTCCGCTTCTGATCTCACGAACCCTTTAGAAATGGTTTAAAAACGCATTTAGGCGAAAGAATAACTCAAAAAAGTTATCCGAGGTAGGAGTTTGGGCCAAAACAACGTGGAACCGACACGAAAAATCGGACTTATATTTTTTCTAGTTCTGACCCCCGAAACCCTTTAGAAATGGTAAAAAAAACGTATTTAGGAAAAAGAATGACTCAAAAATGTTATCCGAGCTAGGAGTTAGGCCTAAGTCACGTTTTAGGCCAAGAGCAACGTGGAACCGACGCGAAAAATCGGACTTTAATTTTTTCAGATTCTGACCTCCTGAACCATTTTGGAAATGGTAAATTGGAAATGGTAAAATAACGCATTGAGGTGGAAAAATGACTCCAAAATGTTATCCGAGCTAAGAGTTAGGCCCAAGTCACGTTTTAGGCCCAGAGCAACGTGGAACCGACGCGAAAAATCGGACTTCAATTTTTTCAGCTTCCGACCTCCTGAACCCTTTAGAAATGGTATAAAAACGCATTTATGTGAAAGAATGACTCAAAAATGTTATCCGAGGGGCCGACATCAATGTGGTACCGACGCGAAATATCTGACTTCAATTTTTTCAGCTTCTGACCTCACGAACCCTTTAGAAATGGTAAAAAAAAATGCATTTAGGTGAAAGAATTACTACAAAATGTTATCCGAGCTAGGAGTTAGGCCCAAAACTCGTTTTAGGCATAAAGCAACGTGGAACCGACGCGAAAAGTCGGACTTCATTTTTTTCATCTCCAGACCTCACGAACCATTTGGAAATGGTAAAAACGCATTTAGGCGAAAGAATGACTCAAAAATGTTATATGAGCTAGGAGTTGGGCCCAAGTCACGTTTTGGACCCAGAACAACGTGGAACCGACGCGAAAAATCAGACTTCAACTTTTTCAACTTCGGACCTCCTGAACACTTTAGAAATGGTAAAAATACGAATTTAAGCAAAAGAATGACTCAAAAATGTTATCCGAGATAGGAGTTAGGCCCTAAACACGTTTTTGGCCCCTAAGCAACGGGCAACCGACGCGAAAAGTCGGACTTCAATTTTTTCAGCTTCTGACCTCACGAACCCATTAAACATGGTAAAAAAACGCATTTTGGCGAAAAAATAACTCAAAAAAGTTATCCGAGGTAGGAGTTTGGCCCAAAACAACGTGGAACCGACACGAAAAATCGGACTTATATTTTTTCAGATTCTGACCTCCGAAACCCTTTAGAAATGGTAAAAAAAACGCATTAATGAAAAAGAATGACTCAAAAATGTTATCCGAGCAAGAGTTAGGCCAAAGTCACGTTTTGGGCCTAGAGCAACGAGGAACCGACGCGGAAAATCGGACTTCAATTTTTTCAGCTTCTCACCTCCTGAACCCTTTAGAAATGGTAAAAAAACGCATTTAAGCAAAAGAATGACTCAAAAATGTTATCCGAGCTAGGAGTTAGCCCCAAAACACGTTTTTGGCCCCGAGCAACGTAGAACCGACGCGAAAAGTCGAACTTCATTTTTTTCGGCTCTCCCGACCTCACGAACCATTTAGAAAAGGTAAAAAACGCATTTAGGCGAAAGAAAGACTCAAAAATGTTTTATAAGCTAGGAGTTAGGCCCAAGTCACGTTTTGAGCCCACAACAACGTGGAACCGACGCGAAAAATCGGACTTCAATTTTTTCAGCATCTGACCTCCTGAACACTTTAGAAATGGTAAAAAAACGCATTTAAGCAAAAGAATGACTCAAAAATATTATCCGAGCTAGGAGTTAGGCTCTAAAGACGTTTTTGGCCCCGAGCAACGTGGAACCGACGCGAAAAGTCGGACTTCAATTTTTTCCGCTTCTGATCTCACGAACCCTTTAGAAATGGTTTAAAAACGCATTTAGGCGAAAGAATAACTCAAAAAAGTTATCCGAGGTAGGAGTTTGGGCCAAAACAACGTGGAACCGACACGAAAAATCGGACTTATATTTTTTCTAGTTCTGACCCCCGAAACCCTTTAGAAATGGTAAAAAAACGTATTTAGGAAAAAAGAATGACTCAAAAATGTTATCCGAGCTAGGAGTTAGGCCTAAGTCACGTTTTAGGCCAAGAGCAACGTGGAACCGACGCAAAAATCGGACTTTAATTTTTTCAGATTCTGACCTCCTGAACCATTTTGGAAATGGTAAATTGGAAATGGTAAAATAACGCATTGAGGTGGAAAAATGACTCCAAAATGTTATCCGAGCTAAGAGTTAGGCCCAAGTCACGTTTTAGGCCCAGAGCAACGTGGAACCGACGCGAAAAATCGGACTTCAATTTTTTCAGCTTCCGACCTCCTGAACCCTTTAGAAATGGTATAAAAACGCATTTATGTGAAAGAATGACTCAAAAATGTTATCCGAGGGGCCGACATCAATGTGGTACCGACGCGAAATATCTGACTTCAATTTTTTCAGCTTCTGACCTCACGAACCCTTTAGAAATGGTAAAAAAAAATGCATTTAGGTGAAAGAATTACTACAAAATGTTATCCGAGCTAGGAGTTAGGCCCAAAACTCGTTTTAGGCATAAAGCAACGTGGAACCGACGCGAAAAGTCGGACTTCATTTTTTTCATCTCCAGACCTCACGAACCATTTGGAAATGGTAAAAAACGCATTTAGGCGAAAGAATGACTCAAAAATGTTATATGAGCTAGGAGTTGGGCCCAAGTCACGTTTTGGACCCAGAACAACGTGGAACCGACGCGAAAAATCAGACTTCAACTTTTTCAACTTCGGACCTCCTGAACACTTTAGAAATGGTAAAAATACGAATTTAAGCAAAAGAATGACTCAAAAATGTTATCCGAGGTAGGAGTTAGGCCCAAAACACGTTTTTGGCCCCCTAAGAACGCGAACCGACGCGAAAAAGTCGGACTTCAATTTTTTCAACTTCGACCTCACGAACCCATTAAACATGGTAAAAAAACGCATTTTGGCGAAAAAATAACTCAAAAAAGTTATCCGAGGTAGGAGTTTGGCCCAAAACAACGTGGAACCGACACGAAAAATCGGACTTATATTTTTTCTAGTTCTGACCCCCGAAACCCTTTAGAAATGGTAAAAAAAACGTATTTAGGAAAAAGAATGACTCAAAAATGTTATCCGAGCTAGGAGTTAGGCCTAAGTCACGTTTTAGGCCAAGAGCAACGTGGAACCGACGCGAAAAATCGGACTTTAATTTTTTCAAGATTCTGACCTCCTGAACCATTTTGGAAATGGTAAATTGGAAATGGTAAAATAACGCATTGAGGTGGAAAAATGACTCCAAAATGTTATCCGAGCTAAGAGTTAGGCCCAAGTCACGTTTTAGGCCCAGAGCAACGTGGAACCGACGCGAAAAATCGGACTTCAATTTTTTCAGCTTCCGACCTCCTGAACCCTTTAGAAATGGTATAAAAACGCATTTATGTGAAAGAATGACTCAAAAATGTTATCCGAGGGGCCGACATCAATGTGGTACCGACGCGAAATATCTGACTTCAATTTTTTCAGCTTCTGACCTCACGAACCCTTTAGAAATGGTAAAAAAAAATGCATTTAGGTGAAAGAATTACTACAAAATGTTATCCGAGCTAGGAGTTAGGCCCAAAACTCGTTTTAGGCATAAAGCAACGTGGAACCGACGCGAAAAGTCGGACTTCATTTTTTTCATCTCCAGACCTCACGAACCATTTGGAAATGGTAAAAAACGCATTTAGGCGAAAGAATGACTCAAAAATGTTATATGAGCTAGGAGTTGGGCCCAAGTCACGTTTTGGACCCAGAACAACGTGGAACCGACGCGAAAAATCAGACTTCAACTTTTTCAACTTCGGACCTCCTGAACACTTTAGAAATGGTAAAAATACGAATTTAAGCAAAAGAATGACTCAAAAATGTTATCCGAGTTAGGAGTTAGGCCCTAAACACGTTTTTGGCCCCTAGCAACGCGGAACCGACGCGAAAAGTCGGACTTCAATTTTTTCAGCTTCTGAAATCACGAACCCATTAAACATGGTAAAAAAACGCATTTTGGCGAAAAAATAACTCAAAAAAGTTATCCGAGGTAGGAGTTTGGCCCAAAACAACGTGGAACCGACACGAAAAATCGGACTTATATTTTTTCAGATTCTGACCTCCGAAACCCTTTAGAAATGGTAAAAAAAACGCATTAATGAAAAAAAGAATGACTCAAAAATGTTATCCGAGCAAGAGTTAGGCCAAAGTCACGTTTTGGGCCTAGAGCAACGAGGAACCGACGCGGAAAATCGGACTTCAATTTTTTCAGCTTCTCACCTCCTGAACCCTTTAGAAATGGTAAAAAAACGCATTTAAGCAAAAGAATGACTCAAAAATGTTATCCGAGCTAGGAGTTAGCCCCAAAACACGTTTTTGGCCCCGAGCAACGTAGAACCGACGCGAAAAGTCGAACTTCATTTTTTTCAGCTCCTGACCTCACGAACCATTTAGAAATGGTAAAAAAACGCATTTAGGCGAAAGAAAGACTCAAAAATGTTTTATAAGCTAGGAGTTAGGCCCAAGTCACGTTTTGTTCCCACAACAACGTGGAACCGAGGCGAAAAATCGGACTTCAATTTTTTCAGCATCTGACCTCCTGAACACTTTAGAAATGGTAAAAAAACGCATTTAAGCAAAAGAATGACTCAAAAATATTATCCGAGCTAGGAGTTAGGCTCTAAACACGTTTTTTGCCCCGAGCAACTTGGAACCGACGCGAAAAGTCGGACTTCAATTTTTTCCGCTTCTGACCTCACGAACCCTTTAGAAATGGTTTAAAAACGCATTTAGGCGAAAGAATAACTCAAAAAAGTTATCCGAGGTAGGAGTTTGGGCCAAAACAACGTGGAACCAACACGAAAAATCGGACTTATATTTTTTCTAGTTCTGACCTCCGAAACCCTTTAGAAATGGTAAAAAAACGCATTTAGGAAAAAGAATGACTCAAAAATGTTATCCGAGCTAGGAGTTAGGCCTAAGTCACGTTTTTGGCCTAGAGCAACGTGGAACCGAAGCGGAAAATCGGACTTCAATTTTTTCAGCTTCTGACTTCCTGAACCCTTTAGAAATGGTAAAAAAAAGCATTTAGGAAAAGAATGAGTCAAAAATGTTATATGAGCTAGGAGTTTGGCCCAAGTCAAGTTTTGGGCCTAGAGCAACGTGGAACCGACGCGAAAAACCGGACTTCATTTTTTTTCAGCTCCTGACTTCACGAACCATTTAGAAATGGTAAAAAAATGCATTTAGGCGAAAGAAAGACTCAAAAATGTTATATGAGCTTGGAGTTAGGCCCAAGTCACGTTTTGGGCCAAGAACAACATGGAACCGACGCGAAAAATCAGACTTCAATTTTTTCCGCTCCTGAACGCTTTAGAAATGGCAAAAAAACGCATTGAAGCAAAATGACTCTAAAATGTTATCCGAGCTAGGAGTTAGCCCCAAAACACGTTTTTGGCCCCGAGTAACGTGGAACCGACGCGAAAAGTAGGACTTCATTTTTTTCCGCTTCTGACCTCACAAACCCTTTAGAAATGGTAAAAAAACGCATTTAGGCGAAAGAAAGACTCAAAAAAGTTATTCGAGGTAGGAGTTTGTCACAAAACATATTTTGGGCCCTAAACAACGTGGAACCGACGCGAAAAATCGGACTTATATTTTTTCAGGCTCTGATCTCCGGAACCCTTTAGAAATGGTAAAAAAACGCATTTAGGAAAAAGAATGACTAAATAATGTTTTCCGAGCTAGGAGTTAGGCCTAAGTCACGTTTTGGGCCAAGAGCAACTTGGAACCGACGCGAAAAATCGGACTTTAATTTTTTCAGATTGTGACCTCCTGAACCCTTTTGGAAATGGTAAAAAAACGCATTGAGGTGGAAAAATGACTCAAAAATGTTATCCGAGCTAGGAGTTAGTCCCAAGTCACGTTTTTGGCCCAGAGCAACGTGGAAACGACGCGAAAAATCAGACTTCAATTTTTTCAGCTTCTGACCTCCTGAACCCTTTAGAAATGGTATAAAAACGCATTTAGGTGAAAGAATTACTCAAAAATGTTATCCGAGGGGCCCACATCAACGTGGTACCGACGCAAAAAATCTGACTTCAATTTTTTCAGCTTCTGACCTCACGAACCCTTTAGAAATAGTAAAAAAAATGCATTTAGGTGAAAGAATTACTACAAAATGTTATCTGAGCTAGGAGTTAGGCCCAAAACTCGTTTTAGGCACAAAGCAACGTGGAACCGACGCGAAAAATTGGACTTAAATTTTTTCTACTTCTGACCTCCTGAACCATTTAGCAATGGTAAATCACGCATTTAGGCGAAAGAATGACTCAAAAACGTTATCCGAGCAAGGAGTTAGGCCAAAAACACGTTTTGGGCGCAGACAAAAGTGGAACCGTTGCGGAAAAACCGGACTTCAATTTTTTCAGCTTCTGACTTCTTGAACCCTTTAGAAATGGGGTAAAAACGCATTTAGGCGAAAGAATGACTCAAAAATGTTATCCAAGCAAGGAGTTAGTCCCATAACACGTTTTGGGCCTAGAGCAACGTGGAACCGACTCGAAAAATCGGACTTCAATTGTTGAAGCTTCTGACCTCCTGACCCTTTAGAAATGGTAAAAAAAACGCATTTAGGCGAATGAATGATTAAAAAATGTTATCCGAGCTAGGAGATGGGCCCAAAACACGTTTTGGGCCCATAATAACGTGGAACCTAAGCGGAAAAATGGACATCAATTTTTTAAGCTTCCGACCTCACGAACCTTTTAGAAATGGTAAAAAAACGCATTTATGCGAAAGCATGACTCAAAATTGTTATCCGAGCTAGGAGTTAGGCCCAAAACAGATTATAAGCCCTGAGCAACGTCGAATTGTCGCGAAAAATCAGACTTCAATTTTTTCAGCTTCTGACCTCACGAACCCTTTACAAATGGTAAAAAAAAACGCATTTAAGCTAAAGAATGACTCAAAAATGTTATCCGAGCGAGGATTTAGGCCCAAAACAGGTTTTAAGCCCTGAGCAACGTCGAACCGACGTGAAAAATTGGACTTCAATTTTTTCAGCTTCTGACCTCTTGAACCCTTTAGAAATGGTAAAAAAAGCATTTAGGAGAAAGAATGACTCAAAAATGTTTTCCGAGCGAGGATTTAAGCCCAAAACAGGTTTTAAGCCTACAGCAACGTCGAACCGACGCGAAAAATTGGACTTCAATTTTTTCAACTTCTAACGTCATGAACCCTTTTGAAATTGTAAAAAAACATATTTAGGCGAAAGAATAGCTCAAAAAGTTTATCCGAAATAGGAGTTAGGCCTAAAACACGTTTTGGGGCCACCGCAATGTGGAACCGTCGCGAAAAATCGTACTTTAGTTTTTTCTGCTTCTGACCTCCTGAACCCTTTAGAAATGGTAAAAAAACGCATTGAGGCGGAAAAATGACTCAAAAATGTTATCCGAGCTAAGAGTTAGGCCCAAGTCACGTTTTAGCCCAAAGCAACGTGGAAACGACGCGAAAAATCGGACTTTAATTTTTTCAGCTTCTGAGCTCCTAAACCCATTATAAATGGTATAAAAACGCATTTAGGTGAAAGAATGACTCAAAAATGTTATCCGAGCTAGGAGGTAGGCCCAAAACACGTTTTGAGCCCACATCAACGTGGTACCGACGTGAAAAATCTGACTTAAATTTTTTCAGCTTCTGACCTCACGAACCCTTTAAAAATGGTAAAAAAAATGCATTTAGGTGAAAGAATTACTAAAAAATGTTATCCGAGCTTGGAGTTAGGCCCAAAACTCGTTTTAGGCACAAAGCAACGTGGAACCAACACGAAAAATAGGACTTAAATTTTTTCTCGCATTTAGGCGGAAGAATGACTCAAAAATGTTATCCGAGCAAGAACTTCAATTTTTTCAGATTCTGACCTCACGAACCCTTTAGAAATGGTAAAAAAAAACGCATTAATCAAAAGAATGGCTCAAAAATGTTATCCGAACTAGGAGTTAGCCCCAAATCACTTTTTGGCCCCGAGCAACGTGGAACCGACGCGAAAAGTCGGACTTCATTTATGGTAGAAAAACGCATTTAGGCGAAAGAATAACTCAAAAAAGTTATCTGAGGTAGGAGTTTGGCCTAAAACACGTTTTGGGCCCTCAACGACGTTGAACTGACATGAAAAATCGGACTTATATTTTTCAGGTTCTGACCTCCGAAACCCTTTAGAAATGGAAAAAAAACGCATTTCGGAAAAAGAATAACTCAAAAATGTTATCCGAGCTAGGAGTTAGGCTTAAGTCACGTTTTGGGCCTAGAGCAACGTGGAACCGGCGCGAAAAACCATACTTCAATTTTTTCAGCTTCCGACCTCCTGAACGATTTAGAAATGGTAAAAAAATGTATTTAAGCAAAAGAATGACTCAAAAATGTTATCCGAGCTAGGAGTTAACCCCAAAACATGTTTTTGGCCCCGAGCAACGTCGAACCGACAGAAAAGTCGGACTTCATTTTTTCAGCTCCAGACCTCACGAACCATTTAGAAATGGTAAAAAAACGTATTTAGGCGAAAGAAAGACTCAAAGAAAGACCTCCTGAACCCTATAGAAATGGTAAAAAAAACGTATTGAGGTGGAAAAATGACTCAAAAATGTTATCCGAGCTAAGAGTTAGGCCCAAGTCAAGTTTTAGGCCCAAAGCAACGTGGAACCGACGCGAAAAATCGGACTTCAATTTTATCAGCTTCTGACCTCCTGAACCCTTTAGAAATGGTATAAAAACGCATTTAGGTGAACGAATGACTCGAAAATGTTATCCGAGCTAGGAGGTAGGCCCAAAACACGTTTGGGCGCACAGCAACGTGGAACCGACGCGAAAAATTTGACTTCAATTTTTTTAGCTTCTGACCTCACGAACCCTTTTTGAAATGGTAAAAAAAAATGCATTTAGGTGAATGAATTACTAAAAAATGTTATCCGAGCTAGGAGTGAGGCCCAAAAGTCGATTTAGGCACAAAGCAACGTGGAACCGACGCGAAAAATTGGACTTAAATTTTTTCAGTTTTTGACCTCTTGAACCATTTAGCAATGGTAAAACACGCATTTAGGCAGAAGAATGAATCAAAAATGTTATCCGAGCAAGGACTTAGGCCCAAAAGACGTTTTGGGCCCACAACAACGTGGAACCGACGCAAAAAATCAGACTTCAATTTTTTCAGCTTCTGACTTCACGAACCTTTAGAAATGGTAAAAAAAACGCATTAAATCGAAATAATGAGTCAAAAATGTTATCTGAGCAAGGAGTTAGGCCCAAAACACGTTTTGGCCCAAGAGCAACGTGGAAACGACGCGAAAAATCGGACTTCAATTTTTTCAGCTTCTGACCTCCTGAACCCTTTAGAAATGGTAAAAAATCGCATTTAGGCGAAAGAATGACTCAAAAATGTTATCCGAGCTAGGATTTAGGCCCAAAACACCTTTGGGACCCGGAGCAACGTGGAACCGACGCGAAAAATTGGACTTCAATTTTTGCAGCTTCTGACCTCACGAACCCTTTAGAAAATGTAAAAAAACGCATTTAGGCGAAAGAATGACTCAAAAAAGTTATCCGAGCATGGAGTTTGGCCCAAAACACGTTTTGTGCCCACAACAACGTGGAACCGATGCGAAAAATAGGACTTATATATTTTCAGGTTCTGACCTCCGGAACCCTTTAGAAATGGTATAAAACGCATTTAGGAAAAAGAATGACTCAAAAATGTTATCCTAGCTAGGAGTTAGGCCCAAGTCAAGTTTTGGGCCTAGAGCAACGTTGAACAGACGCGAAAAATCGGACTTCAATTTTATCAGCTTCTGACCTCCTAAACGCATTAGAAATGGTAAAAAAACGGATTTAAGCAATAGAATGACTTAAAAATGTTATCCGAGCTAGGATTTAACCCCAAAACACGTTTTTGGCCCCGACCAAAGTGGAACCGATGCGAAAAGTCGGACTTCATTTTTTTCAGCTTCTGACCTCACGAACCCTTTAGAAATGGTAAAAAAACGCATTTAGGCAAAATAAAGACTCAAAAATGTTATATGAGCTAGGAGTTAGGCCCAAGTCACTTTTTGGGCCCAGAAAAACGTGGAACTGACGCGAAAAATCGGACTTCAATTTTTTCAGCTTCTGACCTCCTGAACGCTTTAGAAATGGTAAAAAAACGCATTTAAGAAAAAGAATGACTCAAAAATGTTATCCGAGCTAGGAGTTAGGCCTAAGTCACGTTTTGGGCCTAGAGCAACGTGGAACCGACGCGAAAAATCGGACTTCAAATTTTCCAGCTTCTGACCTCCTGAACCCTTTAGAAATGGTAAAAAAACGCATTGAGGCGGAAAAATTACTCAAAAATGTTATCCGAGCTAAGAGTTATGCCCAAGTCACGTGTTAGGCCAGAGCAACGTGGAACCCACGCAAAAAATCGGACTTCAATTTTTTCAGCTTCTGACCTCCTGAAATCTTTAGAAATGGTATAAAAACGCATTTAGATGAAAGAATGACTCAAAAATGTTATCCGAGCTAGGAGGTAGGCCCAAAACACGTTTTGGGCCCACAACAACGTGGAACCGAAGCGAAAAACTTGACTTCAATTTTTTCAGCTTCTGACCTCACGAACCCCTTAGAAATTTTAAATGAAATGCATTTAGGTGAATTAATTACTAAAAAATGTTATCCGAGCTAGGAGTTAGGCCCAAAACTTGTTTTAGGCACAAAGCAACGTGGAACCGACGCGAAAAATTGGACTTAAATTTTTTCAGCTTCTGACCTCCTGAACAATTTAGAAATGGTAAAAAACGCATTTAGGCGAAAGAATGACTCAAAAATGTTATCCGAGCTAGGAGTTAGGCTCAAGTCAAGTTTTGGGCCTAGCGCAATGTGGAACCGACGTGAAAAATCGAAATTCAATTTTTTCAGCTTCTGACCTCACGAACCCTTTAGAAATGGTAAAAAAACGCTTTTAAGCGAAATAATGACTGAAAAATGTTATCCGAGCAAGGAGTTAGGCCCAAAACACGTTTAATGGTCCAGAGCAACGTGGAACCGACGCGAAAAATCGAACTTCAATTTTTTCAGCTTCTGACCTCCTAAACCCTTTAGAAATGGTATAAAAACGTATTTAGGTGAAAGAATGACTCAAAAATGTAATCCGAGCTAGGAGGTAGGCCCAAAACACGTTTTGGGCCCACAACAACGTGGAACCTACGCGAAAAATCTGACTTCAATTTTTTCAGCTTCTGACCTCACGAACCCTTTAGAAATGGTAAAAAAATGCATTTAGGTGAAAGAATTACTAAAAATGTTATTCGAGAAAGGAGTTATGCCCAAAACTTGTTTTAGGCACAAAGCAACGTTGAACCGACGCGAAAAATTGGACTTAAATTTTTTCCGCTTCTGACCTACTGAACCATTTAGAAATGGTAAAAAAACGCATTTAGGCGAAAGAATGACTCAAAAATATTATCCGAGCAAGGATTTAGCCCCAAAACACGTTTTGGGCCCACAACAACGTGGAACCGACGCCAAAAACCGGACTTCAATTTTTTCAACTTCTGACCTCACGAACCCTATAGAAATGGTAAAAAAAACGCATTTAGGTGAAAGAATGACTCAAAAAAGTTATCCGAGCTACGAGTTTGGCCCAAAACAACGTGGAACCGACGTGAAAAATCGGACTTATATTTTTTCAGGTTCTGACATCCGGAACCCATTAGAAATGGTAATGAAAACGCATTTAGGAAAAATAATGACTCAAAAATGTTATCCGAGCTAGGAGTTAGGCCCAAGTCACGTTTTGGGCTTAGAGCAACGTGGAACCGACGCGAAAAATCGGACTTTAATTTTTTCAGCTTTTGACCTCCTGAATGCTTTAGAAATGGTAAAAAAACGCATTTAAGCAAAAGAATGACTTAAAAATGTTATCCGAGCTAGGAGTTTGCCCCAAAACACGTTTTTGGCCCCGAGCAAAGTGGAATCGACATGAAAAGTCAGACTTCATTTTTTTCAGCTTCTGACCTCACGAACCCTTTAGAAATGGTAAAAAACGCATTTAGGCGAAAGAAAGACTCTAAAATGTTATATGAGCTAGGAGTTAGGCCCAAGTCACGTTTTGGGCCCATAACAACATGGAACCGACGCGAAAAATCGGACTTCAATTTTTTCAGCTTCTTACCTCACGAACCCTTTAGATATGGTAAAAAAACGCATTTAGACGAAAGACTGAATCAAAATTTTTATCCGAGCGAGGAGTGAGACCTTAAACACGTTTTGGGCCCAGAGCAACGTGGAACCGTCGTGAAAAATCGGACTTCAATTTTTTCAGTTTCTGACCTCACGAACCCTTTAGAAATGGTAAAGCACACATTTAGCTGAAAGAATGACTCAACAATGTTATCCGAGCTAGGAGTTAGGCCCAAAACACGTTTTAGGCCAAGAGCAACGTGGAACCGACGCGAAAAATCGGACTTTAATTTTTTTAGCTTTTGACCTCACGAACCCTTTAGAAATTGTTAAAAAAATACCTTTAGGCGAACCAATGACTCAAAATGTTATCCGAGCTGGGAGTTAGGGCCAAAACACGTTTTGGGCCTAGAGCAACGTGGAACCGACGCGTAAAATCGGACTTCAATTTTTTCAGCTTCTGACCTCACGAACAGTTTGGAAATGGTAAAAAAACGCATTTTCGCGAAAGAATGGCACAAAAATGTTATCCAAGCTAGGAGTTTGGCCCAAAACACGTTTTGGGCCCAGAGCAACGTGAAACCGACGCGAAAAATCGGAATTCAATTTTTTCAGCTTCTTACCTCCTGACCCCTTTAGAAATGGTAAAAAAACGCATTTGGGCGAAAGAATGACTCAAAAATGTTATCCGAGCTAGGTGTTAGGCCCAAAACATGTTTTGGGCCAAGAGTAACGTGGAACCGACGCGAAAATCGGACTTCAATTTTTTCAGCTTCTGACCTCACGAACACTTTTGAAATGGTAAAATAACGCATTTAAGCGAAAGAATGAATCAAAAGTGTTTTTTTTTTGGTAAATGAAAAAATATTATTACCAAAGAAACCACCAATTTACAACCTAGACAGCCAAAGGGTAACAACCCTTCTAGGAAGGCTCATTAACCCTTAGGTTGCTATACAACCTGGTAATTGATTACCAGACACAAATTCAACTATGTAAACTATACAACCAATTCCTATCATCATTTCTAAGTTTACATCAAATAACAAACATCTTTTTAAAACAAAAAATTTCACTTTATGTACAATTTCTTTTGTAGTAATGTCTTAGTTTTGCCAATATTTGATGTTCCTAGCCTTCTACAAGTTGTACAGCAGAGCAGCCACTGTAGCAATATATATCTTGGTTTTAAGATTTGAGCCTGCTCTTCCTCTTTTGAGCCAATGAACCATCTGCTCAACACTAGTAAAGCTCCTGATGCAGCCCATCCAATGCAGAATGGCAGTCCAAGACTCCATAGCTAAAGAACAGCTAAAGAACACATGATGGTGATTCTTTGGATCCTGCTCACAAAGACAGCATTTGTCATCCTCACTAATTCCATGGGCATAAAGCCTTGCTTTAACTTGCAATCTTTGCTGGATGATGAGCCACCACATAAATTTGTGCTTTAAGATTGTGAGTCTGCTCCATATTATTCTATGCCAATGGATTTTCTCACCCTGACTTGTGAGGGATTTATAAGCCTTTGAGATTGAATAACAATTTTGCTGCTTGCACCACCAATCCTCATGTTGCTGTAGTTTGATGAAGTCCTTAACTTGACAGATCTTCTTCCATATCCAGCTAGCCAGGGTGGAATATTTGTAATTCCACCAATCATGATTCTTCAAGTACACCTCATGGATCCACCTGACCCACAAGGAGTCTTTCTTTTTGGCAATCTACCACACAATCTTCCCCACAACAAGCTTGTTCCATAAACTGATATCCCTTATGCCTAAGCCTCCAAACTTTTTAGGTAAACATGCCTTCTTCCATTTCACATATCCAGCTCTTGTACCATTCAGATGACCTTCCTATAAGAATTTTCTACAAAGTTTGTTAATCTCCTTGATCACTGCTGCTGGAATTATCATGATTTGCATCCAATAAGTGCAAATGCTCATGAGAACTGAATTCACTAATTGAAGCCTACCAGCAAAAGAGATATGCCTGGATTGCCAAGTTCTTATTTTCACCATCATTTTCTGAATCAGCTGAGAACAGTCTTTAGCATTGAGGGATCTATTGCAAATTGGAGTACCTAGGTATTTGAAAGGCCAAGAACCTTTACTGAACCCAGATCTTTGGCACAAGACCTCCAGATCATTATCATCCATGTTTAACTCAGACTTGGCCCTATTTGCTTTAAGACCAGACACCTTCTCAAAGTGGTTTAGCCCTTGCAGGAGATAGGAAGCACCGATTAGATCACCCCTGCTGAAAAGCATCAAATCATCAGCAAAGCAAAGAAAATTCAACTGTAACCCACTGCATCTTGGATGAAATTTGAATTGCTTTTTGGAACCAACATATTGCATGGTTCTTGTTAAGTACTCCATGCATAGAACAAATAGCAAAGGGGAGACAGGTCACCCTGTCTTAGACCCCTATTTGCTTTGAAGAACCCTTGTGAAGTACCATTGATCAACAAAGAGAACTGAACAATTGTTACACAGGCGATAATCACCATGATGAAGTGAGTAGGGAAGTTTAAAGCCTCCAGCAAATCCTGTAAAAAACTCCACTCAATTGTATCATAAGCCTTTTGTAAATCCACTTTCGTAAGGCAACCTTTAGGAATGTTCTTCCTAGCATAGTGCCTCACAATGTCTTGGCAGACCAAGATGTTATTGATAATGCTCCTCCCTTTGACAAAAGCACCTTGTGTATCAGACATGATCTCAGGCAAAACAGTGTTAAGCCTTAGACAGATAAGCTTAGAGATACACTTATAGATGACTGAGCAACAGGCAATAGGCCTATACTCAGTCACCTTTGTAGGGCAAGCAATCTTAGGCACCAAAGTAGTTGAAGTTATATTAATGGCCTTAAGCAAGTCTCCAGTCTGGAAGAAATCCTTCACAGCCTTGATAATGTCAGGGCCTACAACATGCCAAGTCTTTTTGAAGAAGAGACTACTGAAACCATCAAGCCTTGGGGCTTTATCAACTGGAATGGACCAGAGAGCCTCCTTAATCTCCTCATCAGAAAATTCCAAGCTTATTTGAGATTGGAGATGAGCTGATAATGTAGCTCCTTGCTCAATGATCTTCTTTTTGATCTTCTGTGTAGGTTTCTGACTTCCATTCATGAAGCTAGAAAAATGCTAAACAAATTCCTTGCAAACTATATCAGGATCAAACAGCCATTGGCCCTCTTTATTCTAAATAGTGTTGATTCTGTTCATGTGAGTTCCGGCTTTGATGACCTTATGGAAAACTCTGCTTTTTTCATCACCATACACAGCCCAATCTTCTTTTGCTTTTTGCTTAAGGAAAGAGATATATGGTTGATGGGCTTCCTTGTATCTCTGCTGGGCTTCATACTCCTTAGAGATTGCATCAGTGTTGGTAGGTTGATTGTGCATATTCCGTTGTGCCTCCTTCAATTCCTTAGCACATTCTTTTTCCAGTTGAATGACATTCCTCAAGGAATCTTGGTTCAGTTTCCTCAATTTTGGCTTCAGGCTTTTCAATTTGTGAAAAATCTGGAACATTGTGTAACTCTTGACAGGAATAGCCCAATGATCTTCCACAATCTCCATGAATTTGGGGCTTGTAGCCCACATATTGAAGAACCTAAAAGGCTTAAAACCTTGGACATCAGGAAAACATTTAATCAAAGCAGGACTATGATCAAACAGACCTTCAGGTAAGAAAATAGCTTCAGCATTGACAAAAGCACCCATCCATTCATCATTTGCCATTATTCTGTCCAATTTGGACATTACTCTAGCATCTCCATCTTGTTTGTTAGTCCAGGTGTACAACCTACCTGAGCTTTTGATATCCATTAAGCCACAATACTCCACACACTCGTTAAACTGTTTCATTTCTGTTCTACTGGTAATATGTCCAGTTTTCTCATCATCATTTAGGATGATATTGAAATCACCCCCAATAAGCCAAGCACCTTCTTTATTATCAGCCAACTGTCTAAGATCATTCCAGAGTTTTTCCCTGGCACCACCATCATTATGGGCATAGACAAAAGTACATTCAAATGACTTCCTACTAAGTTTAGGACAGACTTTGCAATGAACAAATTTGATCAGAACACTTTAGGACATTTACCTCAAAAACAAGAGGATTCCAAGCCAACACAATCCTTCCTCTACCATTCCAAGGAAGGTTTGTTGTAATACACCAATTTGGGCAAAGATTAAGGTAAAGGGCCCTCATGTGCTGTGCCCTTACCTTTATCTCTAGAAGGCAGAACAGCTGAGCATGAACAGAGGCAATCACAGATTTTACCTCAGTTTGTTTACCCTTGCTATTCAACCCTCTGGTGTTCCAAATGAGAACACTATCCATTCTGGATTGGGGTTGTCAACCCCTTCTCAGAATGCTCTTTGGTAACCTGTTTCTCCGTCAACTGTTCTTCAGTCTCTGAACCCATACTGCAGTCCTCTAAAGCTTGAAAGTTGTTGCCAAGTGATATCTGTTTAGGAGGTTGCTTCTGAGTACTTCTCTGATTAGGTCCAGTGCTTCCCTTGTCAGTCTTGTGTCTCTCAGCAAGTAATTGATCATGCAGACTGTCAGTCTCCACTGCCTTGAGGCTATGAACTAAGATCGCATGCTGAGGATTAGAACTTGGTTGAGCTCTCTGTTTATTTGCAACCAGCACAAACCCCTCTTCATCAACTGTTCTCTGAGCCACAGGGATGGCCTTAGTACCTTGTTTATCATTCCCCGTAGTGGATTTTGGTCTCCATATCCATTTAGGTTGGGCTTGTTTCTGCCTGCATTCCTCAGCTAAATGTCCCACCTTCTTACACTTAGAACATACAGTAGGTTTTCACTCATACACAACAGGTTGTTCAACTTCCACATCATGCTCATTTATGAATGTGATTGTGTCAGGGAAACTCTGATCAACTTGCACCTCAACTTGCACTCTAGCATAGTTGAGTCTCTCCTTCCTTGTTGTGGAATGCTCCACCTTCAAAACCTTGCCAATGGCATCCACTAACTTGAATAGGCATCCTTCTCCCCAATATTTGAGATGGAGTTTTGGCAGTTGCATCCAAATAGGTATAACTTGGGCTGTGAGATCAACCATCTCAGCATCAGGATCCCAAGCTTTAACTACCAAAGGTTTCCTGTCAAAGAAGAAGTGGCCCTTCAAAGCCATATCAAAACCCCCTTTGTCTAGAAACCTCACCACAAAACCACCATTCTCAATTGGTGCAATCACATCTACTCCATGTTTACCCTAAATTCTCTTAATGTGGCCCTCCATTACATGAATAGGTGGCCGAGCACCAATGACAAAACAGACTACATTAGTTTTCTAATATTCTACTTCCTCTTGAATATCACATAGATCTATTTTAGGCTTAACAGATCCACCATTAATCTCTGTGCTTGAACTTGGGATAGAAGTCTCAGCATACTCAATAGTCTTTTGTTTTACACTAACATGTTCATTCACAACATTTTTATCACCATTAATCAAAGTATTAGGAGCTTGAGTAGCATCCCCAATTACAGTGTTCAATCCAGTTTCAATATTGTGAACAGTTCCATGCATGGGTTTATGATTACTGTTCATTTGATCATTATTTTCCAGATCAGAAGCTGGTCCAAAGTTTAATGCCCTTATTACAGTAGATTTGGAAGATTAAGAAGTGTTCTTACCTCCACTATCGATCATAGCCTTTCACCCAGTATCTGGGTCACCGCCATTGTAGTGCTTACTTCCAGCTTGCATGATTGAGGGCTTGTGCTTGATTTTAGGAACATATTCCTCACTGTCATCGAGTAAATCATCTTCTTCCGAAGAGAATTCAAGATCTGAAGCCCAAGATTGCTTTCCCGCCATTGAAGTTTCTCCTTGTGTTTGAACTACAACATCCAGATATTGCTTGTTGTTATTCAGATTGTGTTTTTTGGAATTGTTCTTGCCATTATTGTTTGATTCAACCTTGCTTTTGACATTGTTCCTCCTTGGCCTACCTCGAGCTGCTATGGCTTCACCTCTCTAGAGAGAGAAACGAGGGAGAGCAAAGAGAACAATCAATCAATCGCTCGAAATGACTCAAAAATGTTTTTTTTTTGGTAAAAGAACAAATATTATTACCAAGAAACAAGCAAGTACAACCTAGCCATCCTAAGAGCAATAACCCTTCTAGGAAGGCTCATTGAACTCTTAGGAAGCTATACAACCTGGTAACAGGCTACCAGTTACAAAATTAACTTTGTAAACTATACAACCAATCCCTATCATCAGTTTTAAGTTTACTTACATAATTTATCAAACATCTTTTCAATACAAAAAATTTCACTTTATGTACAACTCCTTGAGCACTAACGGTTTTGTCTTCGCCAATATTTGATGTTCCTAGCTTTCCACAAGTTATACAAAGAAAGCAAACTCTCAGTAGCAATGTAAACCTTTGTTTTTAGCTTTGATCCAGCCCTTCCTCTTTTGAGCCAATGAACAATCTGTTCCCCACTGGTGAAGTTCCTGGTGCATCCCAACCAATTCAAAGTGGCTATCCATGATTCCTTAGCCAAATGACAGCTGAAGAAGGTATGATGATGAGTTTTAGGTTCTTGCACACACACACAGCATTTATCATCTTCACTTACCCCATGAGCATGGAGTCTGGCTTTGACCTGCAATCTCTGCTGAATGATAAGCCACCACATGAATTTGTGCTTTGGGATTGTAAGTCTGCTCCAAATTATTCTGTCCCAATGGACTTTTTCACCTAGACCAATAAGAGCCTTATATGCTTTTGAGATTGAATAGTTGTGCCTCCTGTTTTTGCCACCAATCTTCATGTTGGTGTGGTTTGATGAAGTCCTTCACCTGGCAGATTTTCTTCCATATCAAGCTAGCCAAGGTGGAATATTTGTAATTCCACCGATCCACGATTCTTCAAGTACACCTCATGGATCCACCTAACCCACAAAGTGTCCTTTTTGGCAATTTGCCAAACAATTTTCCACACAAACTAGGCGATTCCATAAGCTTATGTTTCTAATGCCTAAGCCTCCAATTTTTTTAGGAAAGCATGCCTGTTTCCAGTTCACATAGCCAGCTCTGTTGCCATTCAAATGTCCTTCCCAAAGAAACTTCCTACAGATTTTGTTGATTTCTTTCAACACTGCTGTTGGAATTATCATAATTTGCATCCAATAAGTGCAAATGCTCATTAGACTAAGTTCACAAGCTGTAATCTTCCAGCAAAAGAAATATGTATTGATTGCCATGTTCTGATTCTCACCATCATTTTCTGGATCAATTGAGAGCAATCTTTGGCAGTCATGGATCTATTGCAGATTGGAGTGCCTAAATATTTGAAAGGCCAAGAGCCTTTGCTGAATCCAGATCTTTGACACAAAATCTCCAGATCACTGTCATCCATATTAACATGAAATAACTCAGATTTGGCTCAATTTGCTGTAAGGCCAGACACCTTTTCAAAGTGATTAAAACCTTGGAGAAGATAGGAGGCACTGGTCAGGTCACCTCTGCTGAACAACATCAAATCATCAGCAAAGCAAAGGTGATTTAACTGTAAACCACTACATCTTGGATGGAACTTAAAGCTCTTTTTAGAACCCACATACTTCATTGTTCTAGTTAAGTACTCCATGCATAGAACAAACAGCAATGGGGAGACAGGATCACCTTGTCTTAATCCCCTATTTGCTTTGAAGAAACCCTGAGATGTACCATTGATCAATAAGGAGAATTGAGCTGTTGTCACACAAGCCATAATCACCTTTATGAAATGATCAGGAAATCTGAAAGCTTCTCCATTCAATAGTATCATAAGTTTTTTGTAAGTCTACTTTCATAAGGCATCCTTTAGGGATATTTTTCCTAGCATAATGCCTGACAATATCTTGGCACACGAAGATATTGTTTATGATACTCCTTCCTTTAACAAAGGCTCCTTGGGTGTCAGAAATGATTTCAGGCAGAACAGTACTAAGTCTCATGCAAATGAGCTTAGAAATGCACTTGTAAATGACTGAGCAACAAGCAATGGGCCTGTACTCAGTCACCTTAGTAGGACATGCAACCTTTGGCACCAATGTGATTGAAGTTATGCTGATTGTCTTAAGCAACTCACCTGTTTGAAAAAACTCCTTCACAGCTTTAACAACTTCATTCCCCACAATACTCCAAGTCTTCTTAAAGAACATGTTGCTGAAACCATCAAGTGCAGGAGCTTTATCAACTGGAATAAACCATACAGCCTCCTTGATTTCCTCATCAGAGAAATCAAGGTTAAGTTGGGCTTGAAGCTGATCTGACAGTCTAGCACCCTGATCCATAATCTTCCTCTTAATCTTCACTGTAGGTTTTTGAAATCCATTCATAAAATTGGAGAAGTGCTGGACAAATTCCTTACAAACCAGATCTGGATCAAACAACCAATGGCCATCTTTATTCTGAATTGTATTGATTCTGTTTATATGAGTTCTTGCTTTGATAGCCTTGTGAGACACCCTACTGTTTTCATCACCATAGACAGCCCAATCTTCCTTGGCCTTTTGCTTGAGGAACATAATATATTGCTGATGAGCTTCTTTATATCTCTGTTGAGCTTCATATTCTCTGGTCATAGCCTTAGTATTGCCAGGTTGATTATGCATAATCTGTTGTGCCTCTTTCAGATCCTTCGCACAAGTCTTCTCCAGCTGAACTACATTCCCAAAGGAGGTTTGATTCAGCTCTTTCAATTTTGGCTTAAGGCTTTTGAGCTTTTGGAAAATCTGGAACATAGTATATCCTTTGACAGGAGTAGCCCAATGGTTTTCCACAATGTCCATGAATTGTGAACTTGTAGCCCACAAATTGAAGAACCTAAAAGGTTTAAATCCTTAGACATCAGGAAAACACTTAATCAAAGCAGGACTATGATCAAATAAACCTTCATGCAAGAAGATAGCTTCAGCATTTACAAAAGACCCGATCCAATCATCATTTGCCATTATTCTATCCAATATAGACATTACTCTGTCAGTGCCATCTTGCTTGTTGGTCCATGTGTTGAACCTCCCAGAGCTTTTGATGTCCACTAAACCACAATACTCCACACATTCCTTAAATTGACTCATTTCTGTTCTGCGAGTAACTTGACCAGTTTTCTCATCATCATTGAGAATGATATTAAAATCACCCCCAATATGCCATGCATCCTTCATGTTATCAGCCAAATGCCTGAGGTCAGTCCATAAATGCTCCCTAGCACCACCATCATTATGAGCAAAGACAAAGGTACATTCAAAGGCCTTCCAACTAATTTTTGGCAAAAGATGACAGTGAAATAATTGGTCTGAACATTTGAGGATATCCACCTCAAAAGCAAGAGGATTCCATGCCAAAACAATCCTTCCTCAGCCATTCCAAGGAAGATTTGTTATAAAGCACCAATTAGGAAAGAGATTAAGGTATAGGGCCCCCATATTTTGAGCCCTTACCTTAGTTTCCAGAAGGCAAAACAGCTGGGCAAGATGGATGACTCAAAAATGTTATCCGAGCTAGGAGATAGGCCCAAAACACGTTTTTGGCCCGGAGCAACGTGGAACAGACGCGAAAAATCGGACTTCAATTTTTTCAGATTCTGACCTCATGAACCCTTTAGAAATGGTGAAAAAACGCATTTAGGCGAAAGAATGACTCAAAAATGTTATCCGAGCTAGGAGTTTGGCCCAAAATAAGTTTTCGGCCCAGAGCAACAAGGATCCGACGCGAAAAATCGGACTTCAATTTTTTCAGCTTCTGACCTCACGAACCCTTTAGAAATGGTAAAAAAAACGCATATATGCGAAAGAATGAATAAAAAATGTTATCCGAGCTAGGAGTTAGGCCCAAAACACGTTTTCGGCCTAGAGAAACGTGGAACCGACGCGAAAAATCGGACTTCAATTTTTTCAGCTTTTGAACTCACGAACCCTTTAGAAATGGTTAAAAAACTCATTTAGGCGAAAGAATGACTCAACAATGTTATCCGAGCTAGGAGTTAGGCCCAAAACACGTTGTGGGCCTAGAGAAACGTGGAACCGACGCAAAAATCGGACTTCAATTTTTTCAGCTTCTGACCTCACGACCCCTTTAGATATGGTAAAAAAACACATTTAGGCGAAAGAATGACTCAAAAATGTTATTCGAGCTAGGAGTTAGGCCCAAAAACATTTTGGGCCTAGAGCAACGTGGATCCGACGCGAAAATCGAACTTCAATTTTTGCGGCTTCTGACCTCCTGAACCCTTTAGAAATGGTATAAAAACGCATGTACGTGAAAGAATGACTCAAAAATGTTATCCGAGCTACGAGTTAGGCCCAAAACACGTTTTGGGCCCAGAGCAACGTGGAACCGACGCGAAAAATCGAACTTCAATTTTTTTCAGCTTCTGACCTCACGAAACCTTTTTTAAATGGTCAAAAAACACATTTAGGCGAAACAATGACTCAAAAATGTTATCCGAGCTAGGAGTTAGGCCCAAAAACGTTTTGGGCCCACAACAACGTGGAACCGCCGCGAAAAATCGTACTGAAATTTTTTCGGCTTCCGACCTCCCGAACCCTTTAGAAACGGTAAAAAAACGCATTTAGGTGAAAGAATGACTCAAAAATGTTATCCGAGCTAGGAGTTAGGCCCAAAACACGTTTTGGGCCCAGAGTAACATGGAACCGACGCGAAAAATCGGACTTCAATTTTTTCAGCTTCTGACCTCCTGAACGCTTTAGAAATGGTAAAAAAATGCATCTAAGCAAAAGAATGACTCAAAAATGTTATCCGAGCTAGGAGTTAGCCCCAAAACACGTTTTTGCCCCGAGCAACGTGGAACCGACGCGACAAGTCGGACATCATTTTTTTGAGCTCCTCACCTTTCGAGCCATTTAGAAATGGTAAAAAAACGCATTTACGCGAAAGAAAGACTCAAAAATATTATATGAGCTAAGAGTTAGGCCCAAGTCACGTTTTGGGCCTAGAACAACGTGGAACCGACGTGAAAAATCGGACATCAATTTTTTTAGCCTTTGACCTCCTGAACGCTTTAGAAATGGTAAAAAAACGCATTTAAGCAAAATATTGAATCAAAAATGTTATCCGAGCTAGGAGTTAGCCCCAAAACACGTTTTTGGCCCCGAGCAACGTGGAACAGACGTGAAAAGTCGGACATCATTTTTTTCAGCTTCTGACCTCACGAACCCTTTTGAAATGGTAAAAAAACGCATTTACGCCAAAGAAAGACTCAAAAATGTTATATGAGCTAGGAGTTAGGTCCAAGTCACGTTGTGGGCCAAAACAACGTGGAACCGAAGCGAAAAATCGGACTTATGTTTTTTCGGGTTCTGACCTCTGGAACCCTTTAGAAATGGTAAAAAAACGCATTTAGGAAAAAGAATGACTCAAAAATGTTATCCGAGGTAGGAGTTAGGCCTAAGTCACGTTTTGGGCCCAAAGCAACGTGGAACCGACACGAAAAGTCGAACTTCAATTTTTTCAGCTTCTGATCTCACGAACCCTTTTTTAAATGGTCAAAAAGCACATTTAGGCGAAACAATGACTCAAAAATGTTATCCGACCTAGGAGTTAGGCCCAAAAACGTTTTGGGCCCACAACAACGTGGAACCGCCGCGAAAAATTGAACTTCAATTTTTTCGGCTTCCGACCTCCCGAACCCTTTAGAAACGATAAAAAAAACGCATTTAGGTGAAAGAATGACTCAAAAATGTTATCCGAGCTAGGAGTTAGGCCCAAAACACGTTTTGGGCCCAGAGTAACATGGAACCGACGCGAAAAATCGGACTTCAATTTTTTCAGCATCTGACCTCCTGAACGCTTTAGAAATGGTAAAAAAATGCATTTAAGCAAAAGAATGACTCAAAAATGTTATCCGAGCTAGGAGTTAGCCCCAAAACACGTTTTTGGCCCCGAGCAACGTGGAACCGACGAGACAAGTCGTACTTCATTTTTTTCAGCTCCTGACCTCACGAGCCATTTAGAAATGGTAAAAAAACGCATTTACGGGAAAGAAAGACTCAAAAATATTATATGAGCTAGGAGTTAGGCCCAAGTCACGTTTTGGGCCTAGAACAACGTGGAACCGACGGGAAAAATCGGACTTCAATTTTTTTAGCTTTTGACCTCCTGAACGCTTTAGAAATGGTTAAAAAACGCATTTAAGCAAAAGAATGACTCAAAAATGTTATCCGAGCTAGGAGTTAGCCCCTAAACACATTTTTGGCCCCGAGCAACGTGGAACAGACGTGAAAAGTCGGACATCATTTTTTTCAGCTTCTGACCTCACGAACCCTTTTGAAATGGTTAAAAAAACGCATTTACGCGAAAGAAACACTCAAAAATGTTATATGAGCTAGGAGTTAGGTCCAAGTCACGTTTTGGGCCAAAACAACGTGGAACCGAAGCGAAAAATCGGACTTATGTTTTTTTGGGTTCTGACCTCCGGAACCCTTTAGAAATGGTAAAAAAACGCATTTAGGAAAAAGAATGACTCAAAAATGTTATCCGAGGTAGGAGTTAGGCCTAAGTCACGTTTTGGGCCCAGAGCAACGTTGAACCGACACAAAAAGTCGGACTTCATTTTTTTCTACTTTTGACCACACAAACCCTTTAGAAATGGGAAAAAACGCAATTAGGCGAAAGAATGACTTAAAAAAGTTATCCGAACTAGGAGTTTTGCCCAAAACACGTTTTGGGCACAGAACAACGTGGAACCGACGTGAAAATCGGACTTATATTTTATCAGGTTCTCACCTCCGGAACCCTATAGAAATGGTGAAGAAACGCATTTAGGAAAAAGAATGACTCAAAAATGTTATCCGAGCAAGGAGTTAGGCCTAAGTCACGTTTTGGGCCTAAAGCAAAGTGGAACCGACGTGAAAAATCGAACTTCAATTTTTTCAGCTTCTGACCTCTTAAACGCTTTAGAAATGGTAAAAAAACGCATTTAAGCAAAAGAATGACTCAGAAATGTTATCCGAGCTAGGAGTTAGCCCCAAAACACGTTTTTGGCCCCGAACAACGTTCAACCGACGCGAAATGCCGGCCTTCATTTTTTTCAGCTTCTGAGCTCACGAACCCTTTAGAAATGGTAAAAAAACGCATTTAGGTGAAAGAAAGACTCAAAAATGTTATATGAGCTAGGAGTTAAGCCCAAGTCAATTTTTTTTGCACAGAACAACATGGAACCGACGTTAAAATCAGACTTATATTTTTTCAGGCTCTGACCTCCGGAACCCTATAGAAATGGTAAAGAAACACATTTAGGAAAAGAATGACTCAAAAATGTTATCCGAGCATGGAGTTAGGCCTAAGTCACGTTTTTGGCCCATGCAACGTGTAACCGACGCGAAAAATCGGAATTTAATTTTTTTCAGCTTCTAACCTCCTCAACCCTATAGAAATGGTAAAAGAAACGCATTGAGGCAAAAAAATGACTCAAAAATGTTATTCGAGCTAGGAGTTAGGCCCAAGTCACGTTTTGGGCCTAAAGCAAAGTGGAACCGACGCGAAAAATCGAACTTTAATTTTTTCAGCTTCTGACCTCTTGAACGCTTTAGAAATGGTAAAAAAACGCATTTAAGCAAAAGAATGACTCAGAAATGTTATCCCAGCTAGGAGTTAGCCCCAAAACACGTTTTTGGCCCCGAACAACGTTCAACCGACGCGAAACGTCGGCCTTCATTTTTTTCAGCTTTTGAGCTCACGAACCCTTTACAAATGGTAAAAAAACGCATTTAGGTGAAAGAAAGACTCCAAAATGTTATATGAGCTAGGAGTTAAGCCCAAGTCAATTTTTGGGCCAGAACAACGTGGAACCGACGCGAAAAATCGGACTTCAATTTTTTCAGCTTCTGACCTCCTGAACGCTTTACAAAAAGTAAAAAACGCATTTAAGCAAAAGAATGACTCAAAAATATTATCCGAGCTAGGAGTTAGCCCCAAAACACGTTTTTGACCCCGAGCAACGTTCAACCGACACGAAAATTCGGACTTCATTTTTTTCAGCTTCTGACCTCACGAACCCTTTAGAAATGGTAAAAAAAAACGAATTTAGGCGAAAGAATGACTTAAAAAAGTTATCCGAGCTAGGAGTTTAACCCAAAACACGTTTTGGGCCTAGAACAACGTGGAACCGACGCGAAAAGTCGGACTAATATTTTTTCAGGTTCTTTCCTCCGGAACCCTTTAGAAATGGTAAAAAAACGCATTTAGGAAAAAGAATGACTCAAAATGTTATCCGAGCTAGGAGTCAGGCCTAAGTCACGTTTTGGGCCAGTGCAACGTGGAACCGATGCGAAAAGTCGGACTTCAATTTTTTCAGCTTTTGAACTCACGAACCCTTTAGAAATGGTTAAAAAACGCATTTAGGCGAAAGAATGACTCAACAATGTTATCCGAGCTAGGAGTTAGGCCCAAAACACGTTGTGGGCCCAGAGCAACGTGGAACCGACGCTAAAATCGGACTTCAATTTTTTCAGCTTTTGACCTCGCGACCCCTTTAGATATGGTAAAAAAACACATTTCAGGTTCTAACCTCCGGAACCCTTTAGAAATGGTAAAAAAACGCATTTAGGAAAAACAATGACTCAAAATGTTATCCGAGCTAGGAGTTAGGCCTAAGTCACGTTGTGGACCCAGTGCAACGTGGAACAGACGCGAAAAATCAGACTTCAATTTTTTCTGCTTCTGACCTCCTGAACACTTTAGAAATGGTAAAAAAACGCATTGAGGCTAAAAAATGACTCAAAAATGTTATCCGAGCTAGGAGTTGGGCCCAAGTGACGTTTTGGGCCAAGAGCAACGTGGAACCGACGCGAAAAATCGGACTTCAATTTCTTCAGCTTCTGACCTCACGAACCCTTTTTTAAATGGTCAAAAAACACATTTAAGCGAAAGAATGATTCAAAAATGTTATCCGAGCTAGGAGTTAGGCCCAAAACACGTTTTGGGCCCAGAGCAACGTAGAACCGACGCGAAAAATCGAACTTCAATTTTTTCAGCTTCTGACCTCACGAACCCTTTTTTAAATGGTCAAAAAACACATTCAGGCGAAACAATGACTCAAAAATAATATCCGAGCTAGGAGTTAGGCCCAAAAACGTTTTGGGCCCAGAGCAACGTGGAACCGCCGCGAAAAATCGGACTTCAATTTTTTCGGCTTTTGACCTCCCGAACCCTTTAGAAACGGTAAAAAAACGCATTTAGGTGAAAGAATGACTCAAAAATGTTATCCGAGCTAGGAGTTAGGCCCAAAACACGTTTTGGGCCCAGAGTAACATGGAACCGATGCGAAAATCCGGACTTCAATTTTATCAGCTTCTGACTTCCTGAACGCTTTAGAAATGGTAAAAAAACGCATTTAAGCAAAAGAATGACTCAAAAATGTTATCCGAGCTAGGAGTAGCCCCAAAACACGTTTTTGGACCCGAGCAACGTGGAAACGACGCGACAAGTCAGACTTCATTTTTTTCAGCACCTGACCTCACGAGCCATTTAGAAATGGTAAAAAAACGCATTTAGGCGAAAGAAAGACTCAAAAATATTATATGAGCTAGGAGTTAGGCCCAAGTCACATTTTGGGCCTAGAACAACGTGGAACCGACGAGAAAAATCGGACTTAAATTTTTTTAGCCTTTGACCTCCTGAACGCTTTAGAAATGGTAAAAAAAAACGCATTTAAGCAAAAGAATGACTCAAAAATGTAATCAGAGCTAGGAGTTAGCTTCAAAACACGTTTTTGGGCCCGAGCAACGTGGAACAGACGTGAAAAGTCGGACATCATTTTTTTCTGCTTCTGACCTCACGAACCCCTTTGAAATGGTAAAAAAACGCATTTAGGCGAAAGAAGGACTCCAAAATGTTATATGAGCTAGGAGTTAGGCCCATGTCACGTTTAAGGCCAAAACAACGTGGAACCGAAGCGAAAAATCGGACTTATGTTTTTTCGGGTTCTGACCTACGAAACCCTTTAGAAATGGTAAAAAAACGCATGTACCAAAAAGAATGACTCAAAAATGTTATCCGAGGTAGGAGTTAGGCCAAAGTCACGTTTTGGACTAGAGCAACGTGGAATCGACACGAAAAGTCGGACTTCATTTTTTTCAACTTTTGACCTCACAAACCCTTTAGAAATGGTAAAAAAACGCAATTAGGCGAAAGAATGACTTAAAAAAGTTATCCGAACTAGGAGTTTTGCCTAAGTCACGTTTTGGGCCTAAAGCAAAGTGGAACCGACGCGAAAAATCGAACTTCAATTTATTCAGCTTCTGACCTCTTGAACGCTTTAGAAATGGTAAAAAAACGCATTTAAGCAAAAGAATGACTCAGAAATGTTATCCGAGCTAGGAGTTAGCCCCAAAACACGTTTTTGGCCCCGAACAACGTTCAACCGACGCGAAATGCCGGCCTTCATTTTGTTCAGCTTCTGAGCTCACGAACCCTTTAGAAATGGTAAAAAAACGCATTTTGGTGAAAGAAAGACTCAAAAATGTTATATGAGCTAGGAGTTAAGCCCAAGTCAATTTTTGGGCCAGAACAACGTGGAACCGACGCGAAAAATCGGACTTCAATTTTTTCAGCTTCTGACCTCCTGAACACTTTACAAAAAGTAAAAAAACGCATTTAAGCAAAAGAATGACTCAAAAATATTATCCGAGCTAGGAGTTAGCCCCAAAACACGTTTTTGACCCCGAGCAACGTGGAACCGACGTGAAAATCGGACTTATATTTTTTCAGCTTCTGACCTCCGGAACCCTATAGAAATGGTAAAGAAACGCATTTAAGAAAAAGAATGATTCAAAAATGTTATTCGAGCTAGGAGTTAGGCCCAAGTCACGATTTGGGCCTAAAGCAAAGTGGAACCGACGCGAAAAATCGAACTTCAATTTTTTCAGCTTCTGACCTCTTGAACGCTTTAGAAATGGTAAAAAATCGCATTTAAGCAAAAGAATGACTCAGAAATGTTATCCGAACTAGGTGTTTGGCCCACAACACGTTTTTGACCCCCAGCAACGTGGAACCGACGCGAAAATTCAGACTTCATTTTTTTCAGCTTCTGACCTCACGAACCCTTTAGAATTGGTAAAAAAACTCATTTAGGCGAAAGAATGACTCAAAAAAGTGGAACCGACGCGAAAAACCGGACTTATATTATTTCAGGTTCTGACCTCCGGAACCCTTTAGAAATGGTAAAAAAACGCATTTAGGAAAAAGAATGACTCAAAATGTTATCCGAGCTAGGAGTTAGGTCTAAGTCTCGTTTTGGGCCCAGTGCAACGTGGAACCGACGCGAAAAATCGGACTTCAATTTTTTCAGCTTCTGACCTCCTGAACACTTTAGAAATGGTAAAAAAACGCATTGAGGCGAAAAAATGACTCAAAAATGTTATCCGAGCTAGGAGTTGGGCCCAAGCGACGTTTTGGGCCAAGAGCAACGTGGAACCGACGCTAAAAATCGAACTTCAATTTCTTGAGCTTCTGACCTCCAAAACCCTTGAGAAATGGTTAAAAAACGCAATTCGACGAAAGAATGACTCACAAAATGTTATCCGAGCTAGGGGTTAAGCCAAAGTCACGTTTTGGGCCTAGAGCAACGTGGAACCGAAGCGAAAAATCGGACTTCAATTTTTCAGCTTCTGACCTCACGAACCCTTTTTTAAATGGTCAAAAAACACATTTAAGCGAAAGAATGACTCAAAAATGTTATCCGAGATAGGAGTTAGGCCCAAAACACATTTTGGGCCAAGAGCAACGTGGAACAGACGCGAAAAATCGAACTTCAATTTTTTCAGCTTCTGACCTCACGAACCCTTTTTTAAATGGTCAAAAAAGACATTCAGGCGAAACAATGACTCAATAATGTTATCTGAGCTAGGAGTTAGGCCCAAAAACGTGTTGGGCCCAGAGCAACGTGGAACAGCCGCGAAAAATCGGACTTCAATTTTTTTTAGCCTTTGACCTCCTGAACGCTTTAGAAATGGTAAAAAAACGCATTTAAGCAAAAGAATGACTCATAAATGTTATCCGAGCAAGGAGTTAGCCCCAAAACACGTTTTTGGGCCCGAGCAACGTGGAATAGACATGAAAAGTCGGACATCATTTTTTTCAGCTTCTGACCTCACGAACCCCTTTGAAATGGTAAAAAAACGTATTTAGGCGAAAGAAAGACTCCAAAATGTTATATGAGCTAGGAGTTATGCCCATGTCACGTTTTGGGCCAAAACAACGTGGAACCGAAGCGAAAAATCGGACTTATGTTTTTTCGGGTTCTGACCTACGGAACCCTTTAGAAATGGTAAAAAAAAGCATTTAGGAAAAAGAATGACTCAAAAATGTTATCCGAGCAAGGAGTTAGGCCTAAGTCACGTTTTTGGCCCTTGAAACGTGGAACCGACGCGAAAAATCGGACTTTAATTTTTTCAGCTTCTAACCTCCTCAACCCTATAGAAATGGTAAAAGAAACGCATTGAGGCGAAAAAAATGACTCAAAAATGTTATTCGAGCTAGGAGTTAGGCCCAAGTCACGTTTTGGGCCTAAAGCAACGTGGAACCGAGGCGAAAAATCGAACTTCAATTTTTTCAGCTTCTGACCTCTTGAGCGCTTTAGAAATGGTTAAAAAACGTATTTAAGCAAAAGAATGACTCAGAAATGTTATCCGAGCTAGGAGTTAGCCCCAAAACACGTTTTTGGCCCCGAACAACGTTCAACCGACGCGAAATGACGGCCTTCATTTTTTTCAGCTTCAGAGCTCACGAACCCTTTAGAAATGGTAAAAAAACGCATTTAGGAAAAAGAAAGACTCAAAAATGTTATATGAGCTAGGAGTTAAGCCTAAGTCAATTTTTGGGCCAGAACAACGTGGAACCGACGCCAAAAATCGGACATCAATTTTTTCAGCTTCTGACCTCTTGAACGCTTTAGAAAAAGTAAAAAACGCATTTATGCAAAACAATGACTCAAAAATATTATCCGAGCTAGGAGTTAGCCCAAAAACACGTTTTTGGCCCCGAGCAACGTGGAACCGACGCGAAAAGTCGGACTTCATTTTTTTTCTGTTTATGACCTCATGAACCCTTTAGAAATGGTAAAAAAAACGCATTTAGGCGAAAGAATGACTCAAAAAAGTTATCCGAGCCAGGAGTTTAACCCAAAACTCGTTTTGGGCCTAGAACAACGTGGAACCGACGCGAAAAATCGGACTTATATTTTTTCAGGTTCTAACCTCCGGAACCCATTAGAAATGGTAAAAAAACGCATTTAGGAAAAAGAATGACTGAAAATGTTATCCGAGCTAGGAGTTAGGCATTAGTCACGTTTTGGGGCTAGTGCAACGTGGAACCGACGCGAAAAATCGGACTTCAATTTTTTCAGCTTCTGACCTCCTGAACACTATAGAAATGGTAAAAAAACGCATCGAGGTGAAAAAATGACTCAAAAATGTTATCCGGGCTAGGAGTTGGTCCCAAGTGACATTTTGGACCAAGAGCAACGTGGAACCGACGCGAAAAATTGGACTTCAATTTTTTCAGCTTCTGCCCTCCTGAATGCTTTAGAAATGGTAAAAAACGCATTTAAGCAAAAGAATGACTCAAAAAAGTTATCCGAGCTAGGAGTTATCCCCAAAACATGTTTTTGGCACCGAGCAACGTGGAACCGACGCGAAAAGTCGGACTTCATTTTTTTCTGATTCTGACCTCAAAAACCCTTTAGAAATGGTAAAAAAAGGCATTTAGGCGAAAGAATGACTCAAAAATGCTATCCGAGCTAGGAGTTAGGCCCAAAATACGTTTTGGGCCTAGTGCAAGGTGGAACCGACACGAAAAATCGGACTTCAATTTTTTCAGCTTCTGACCTCACGAACACTTTAGAAATGGTAAAAAAATGCATTTAGGCGAAAGAAAGACTCAAAAATGTTATATGACCTAGGAGTTAAGCCCAAGTCACGTTTTGGGCCCAAAACAACGTGGAACCGACGCGAAAAATCGGACTTCAATTTTTTCATGTTCTGACCTCCGGAACCCTTCAGAAATGGTAAAAAAACTCATTTAGGAAAAAGAATGACCCAAAAATGTTATATGAGCTAGGAGTTAGGCCCAAGTCACGTTTTGGGCCCAAAGTAATGTGGAACCGACGCGAAAAGCCGGACTTCAATTTTTTCAGCTTCTGATCTCCTGAACTATTTATAAATGGTAAAAAAAACTTAGTTAAGCAAAAGAATGACTCAAAAATGTTATCCGAGCTAGGAGTTAGGTCCAAAACATGTTTTTGGCCCCGAGCAACGTGGAACCGACGCGAAAAGTCGGACTTCATTTTTTTCAGCTCCTGACCTCACGAACCATTTAGAAATGGGGAAAAAACGTATTTAGGAGAAAGAAAGACCCAGAAATGTTATATGAGCTAGGAGTTAGGCCCAAGTCACGTTTTGGCCCAGAACAACGTGGAACCGACGCGAAAAATTGGACTTCAATTTTTTCAGCTTCTGACCTTACGAACCCTATTGAAATGGTAAAAAAACGCATTTAGGAGAAAGAATGACTCAAAAAAGTTATCCGAGCTAGGAGTATGGCCCAAAATACGTTTTGGTCCCAGAATAACGTGGAACCGACGCGAAAAATCAGACTTGTATTATTTCAGGTTCAGATCTCCGGAACCCTTTAGAAATGGTAAAAAAACGCATTTAGGTAAAAGAATGACTCAAAAATGTTATATGAGCTAGGAGTAAGGCCTAAGTCACATTTTGGGCCTAGAGCAACGTGGAACCGACGCGAAAAATCGGACTTCAATTTTTTCAGCTTCTGACCTCTTGAACGCTTTAGAAATGGTAAAAAAAACGGATTTAAGCAATAGAATGACTCAGAAATGTTATCCCGTCTTTGGCCCCGAACAACGTTCAACCGACGCGAAATGTCGGCCTTCATTTTTTTCTGCTTCTGAGCTCACGAACCCTTTAGAAATGGTAAAAAAACGCATTTAGGTGAAAGAAAGACTCAAAAATGTTATATGAGCTAGGAGTTAAGCCCAAGTCAATTTTTGGGCCAGAACAACGTGGAACGGACGCGAAAAATCGGACTTCAACTTTTTCAGCTTCTGAACTCCTGAACGCTTTAAAAAAAGTAAAAAACGCATTTAAGCAAAAGAATGACTCAAAAATATTATCCGAGCTAGGAGTTATCCCCAAAACACGTTTTTTACCCCGAGCAACGTTCAACCGACCTCACGAACCCTGTAGAAATGGTAAAAATAACGAATTTAGGTGAAAGAATGACTCAAAAAAGTTATCCGACCTGGAGTTTAACCCAAAACACGTTTTGGGCCTAGAACAACGTGGAACCGACGCGAAAAGTCGGACTTATATTTTTTCAGGTTCTGACCTCCGGAACCCTTTAGAAATGGTAAAAAACGCATTTAGGAAAAAGAATGACTCAAAATGTTATCCGAGCTAGGAGTTAGGCCTATGTCACGTTTTGGGCCTAGTGCAGCGTGGAACCAATGCGAAAAATCGGACTTCAATTTTTTCAGCTTTTGAACTCACGAACCCTTTAGAAATGGTTAAAAAACGCATTTAGGCGAAAGAATGACTCAACAATGTTATCCGAGCTAGGAGTTAGGCCCAAAACACGTTGTGGGCCCAGAGCAACGTGGAACAGACGCAAAAATAGGACTTCAATTTTTTCAGCTTCTGACCTCGCGACCCCTTTAGATATGGTAAAAAAACACATTTCAGGTTCTGACCTCCGGAACCCTTTAGAAATGGTAAAAAAACCAATTTATGAAAAAGAATGACTCAAAATGTTATCCGAGCTAGGAGTTAGGCCTAAGTCACGTTGTGGACCCACTGCAACGTGGAACCGACGCGAAAAATCGGACTTCAATTTTTTCAACTTCTGACCTCCTGAACACTTTAGAAATGGTAAAAAAACGCATTGAGGCTAAAAAATGACTCAAAAATGTTATCCGAGCTAGGAGTTGGGCCCAAGTGACGTTTTGGGCCAAGAGCAACGTGGAACCGACGCGAAAAATTGGACTTCAATTTCTTGAGCTTCTGACCTCCTGAACCCTTTAGAAATGGTTAAAAAAACGTAATTCGGCGAAAGAATGACTCACAAAATGTTATCGGAGCTAGGGGTTAGGCCAAAGTCACGTTTTGGGCCCAGAGCAACGTGGAACCGAAGCGAAAAATCGGACATCAATTTTTTCAGCTTCTGACCTCTCGAACCCTTTTTTAAATGGTCAAAAAACACATTTAACCGAAAGAATGACTCAAAAATGTTATCCGAGCTAGGAGTTAGGCCCAAAACACGTTTTGGGCCCATAGCAACGTAGAACCGACACGAAAAATCGAACTTCAATTTTTTCAGCTTCTGACCTCACGAACCCTTTTTTAAATGGTCAAAAAACACATTCAGGCGAAACAATGACTCAAAAATGTTATCCGAGCTAGGAGTTAGGCCCAAAAACGTTTTGGGCCCAGAGCAACGTGGAACCGCCGCTAAAAATCGGACTTCAATTTTTTCGGCATTTGACCTCTGGAACGCTTTAGAAATGGTAAAAATAACGGATTTAAGCAAAAGAATGACTCAGAAATGTTATCCGAGCTAGGAGTTAGCCCCAAAACACGTTTTTGGCCCCGAACAACGTTCAACCGACGCGAAATGTGGGCCTTCATTTTTTTCAGCTTTTGAACTCACGAACCCTTTAGAAATGGTTAATAACCGCATTTAGGCGAAAGAATGACTCAACAATGTTATCCGAGCTAGGAGTTAGGCCCAAAACACGTTGTGGGCCCAGAGCAACGTGGAACCGTCGCAAAAATAGGACTTCAATTTTTTCAGCTTCTGACCTCGCGACCCCTTTAGATATGGTAAAAAAACACATTTCAGGTTCTGACATCCGGAACCCTTTAGAAATGGTAAAAAAACCAATTTAGGAAAAAGAATGACTCAAAATGTTATCCGAGCTAGGAGTTAGGCCTAAGTCACGTTGTGGGTGCAGTGCAACGTGGAACCGACGCGAAAAATCGGACTTCAATTTTTTCAGATTCTGACCTCCTGAACACTTTAGAAATGGTAAAAAAACGCATTTAGGCGAAAAAATGACTCAAAAATGTTATCCGAGCTAGGAGTTGGGCCCAAGTGACGTTTTGGGCCAAGAGCAACGTGGAACCGACGCTAAAAATCGAACTTCAATTTCTTGAGCTTCTGACCTCCTGAACCCTTTAGAAATGGTTAAAAAACGCAATTCGACGAAAGAATGACTCACAAAATGTTATCCGAGCTAGGGGTTAGGCCTAAGTCACGTTTTGGGCCTAGAGCAACGTGCAACCGAAGCGAAAAATCGGACTTCAATTTTTTCAGCTTCTGACCTCACGAACACTTTTTTAAATGGTCAAAAAACACATTTAAGCGAAAGAATGACTCAAAAATGTTATCCGAGATAGGAGTTAGGCCCAAAACGTGCCAAGAGCAACGTGGAACAGACGCGAAAAATCGAACTTCAATTTTTTCAGCTTCTGACCTCACGAACCCTTTTTTAAATGGTCAAAAAAGACATTCAGGCGAAACAATGACTCAATAATGTTATCTGAGCTAGGAGTTAGGCCCAAAAACGTGTTGGGCCTAGAGCAACGTGGAACCGCCGCGAAAAATCGGACTTCAATTTTTTTTAGCCTTTGACCTCCTGAACGCTTTAGAAATGGTAAAAAAACGCATTTAAGCAAAAGAATGACTCATAAATGTTATCCGAGCTAGGAGTTAGCCCCAAAACACGTTTTTGGGCCCGAGCAACGTGGAATAGACATGAAAAGTCGGACATCATTTTTTTCAGCTTTTGACCTCCCGAACCCTTTTGAAATGGTAAAAAAACGCATTTAGGAAAAAGAAAGACTCAAAAATGTTATATGAGCTAGGAGTTAAGCCTAAGTCAATTTTTGGGCAAGAACAACGTGGAACCGACGCGAAAAATCGGACATCAATTTTTTCAGCTTCTGACCTCTTGAACGCTTTACAAAAAGTAAAAAACGCATTTATGCAAAAGAATGACTCAAAAATATTATCCGAGCTAGGAGTTAGCCCCAAAACACGTTTTTGGCCCCGAGCAACGTGGAACCGACGCGAAAAGTCGGAATTCATTTTTTTTCTTCTTATGACCTCACGAACCCTTTAGAATTGGTAAAAAAAACGCATTTAGGCGAAAGAATGACTCAAAAAAGTTATCCGAGCCAGGAGTTTAACCCAAAACTCGTTTTGGGCCTAGAACAACGTGGAACCGACGCGAAAAATCGGACTTATATTTTTTCAGGTTCTAACCTCCGGAACCCATTAGAAATGGTAAAAAAACGCATTTAGGAAAAAGAAAGACTCAAAATGTTATCCGAGCTAGGAGTTAGGCCTAAGTCACGTTTTGGGGCTAGTGCAACGTGGAACCGACGCGAAAAATCGTACTTCAATTTTTTCAGCTTCTGACCTCCTGAACACTATAGAAATGGTAAAAAAACGCATCGAGGTGAAAAAATGACTCAAAAATGTTATCCGGGCTTGGAGTTGGGCCCAAGTGACATTTTGGACCAAGAGCAACGTGGAACCGACGCGAAAAATTGGACTTCAATTTTTTCAGCTTCTGCCCTCCTGAATGCTTTAGAAATGGTAAAAAACGCATTTAAGCAAAAGAATGACTCAAAAAAGTTATCCGAGCTAGGAGTTAGCCCCAAAACACGTTTTTGGCCCCGAGCAACGTGGAACCGACGCGAAAAGTCGGACTTCATTTTTTTCTACTTCTGACCTCAAAAACCCTTTAGAAATGGTAAAAAAAGGCATTTAGGCGAAAGAATGACTCAAAAATGCTATCCGAGCTAGGAGTTAGGCCCAAAATACGTTTTGGGCCCAATGCAAGGTGGAACCGACACGAAAAATCGGACTTCATTATTTTCAGCTTCTGACCTCACGAACCCTTTAGAAATGGTAAAAAAATGCATTTAGGCGAAAGAAAGACTCAAAAATGTTATATGACCTAGGAGTTAAGCTCAAGTCACGTTTTGGGCCCAAAACAACGTGGAACCGACGCGAAAAATCGGACTTCAATTTTTTCATGTTCTGACCTCCGGAACCCTTCAGAAATGGTAAAAAAACTCATTTAGGAAAAAGAATGACCCAAAAATGTTATATGAGCTAGGAGTTAGGCCCAAGTCACGTTTTGGGCCCAAAGTAATGTGGAACCGACGCGAAAAGCCGGACTTCAATTTTTTCAGCTTCTGATCTCCTGAACTATTTATAAATGGTAAAAAAAACTTATTTAAGCAAAAGAATGACTCAAAAATGTTATCCGAGCTAGGAGTTAGCTCCAAAACATGTTTTTGGCCCCGAGGAACGTGGAACCGACGCGAAAAGTCGGACTTCATTTTTTTCAGCTCCTGACCTCACGAACCATTTAGAAATGGGGAAAAAACGTATTTAGGAGAAGAAAGACTCAGAAATGTTATATGAGCTAGGAGTTAGGCCCAAGTCACGTTTTGGCCCAGAACAACGTGGAACCGACGCGAAAAATCGGACTTCAATTTTTTCAGCTTCTGACCTTACGAACCCTATTGAAATGGTAAAAAAACGCATTTAGGATAAAGAATGACTCAAAAAAGTTATCCGAGCTAGGATTATGGCCCAAAATACGTTTTGGTCCCAGAATAACGTGGAACCGACGCGAAAAATCAGACTTGTATTATTTCAGGTTCAGATCTCCGGAACCCTTTAGAAATGGTAAAAAAACGCATTTAGGTAAAAGAATGACTCAAAAATGTTATATGAGCTAGGAGTAAGGCCTAAGTCACATTTTGGGCCTAGAGCAACGTGGAACCGACGCGAAAAATCTGACTTCAATTTTTTCAGCTTCTGACCTCTTGAACGCTTTAGAAATGGTAAAAAAACGGATTTAAGCAAAAGAATGACTCAGAAATGTTATCCCAGCTAGGAGTTAGCCCCAAAACACGTTTTTGGCCCCGAACAACGTTCAACCGACGCGAAATGTCGGCCTTCATTTTTTTCAGCTTCTGAGCTCACGAACCCTTTAGAAGTGGTAAAAAAACGCATTTAGGTGAAAGAAAGACTCAAAAATGTTATATGAGCTAGGAGTTAAGCCCAAGTCAATTTTTGGGCCAGAACAACGTGGAACGGACGCGAAAAATCGGACTTCAATTTTTTCAGCTTCTGACCTCCTGAACGCTTTAAAAAAAGTAAAAAATGCATTTAAGCAAAAGAATGACTCAAAAATATTATCCGAGCTAGGAGTTAGCCCCAAAACACGTTTTTGACCCCGAGCAACGTTCAACAGACGCGAAAATTCGGACTTCAATTTTTTCAGCTTCTGATCTCCTGAACTATTTAGAAATGGTAAAAAAACTTATTTAAGCAAAAGAATGACTCAAAAATGTTATCTGAGCTAGGAGTTAGCTCCAAAACATGTTTTTGGCCCCGAGCAACGTGGAACCGACGTGAAAAGTCGGACTTCATTTTTTTCAGCTCCTGACCTCACGAACCATTTAGAAATGGGGAAAAAACGTATTTAGGAGAAAGAAAGACTCAAAAATGTTATATGAGCTAGGAGTTAGGCCCAAGTCAGATTTTGGCCCAGAACAACGTGGAACCGACGCGAAAAATCGAACTTCAATATTTTCAGCTTCTGACCTTACGAACCCTATTAAAATGTTAAAAAAACGCATTTAGGAGAAAGAATGACTCAAAAAAGTTATCCGAGCTAGGAGTATGGCCCAAAATACGTTTTGGTCCCAGAATATCGTGGAACCGACGCGAAAAATCAGACTTGTATTATTTCAGGTTCAGATTTAGGTAAAAGAATGACTCAAAAATGTTATCCGAGCTAGGAGTAAGGCCTAAGTCACATTTTGGGCCTAGAGCAACGTGGAACCGACACGAAAAATCGGACTTCAATTTTTTCAGCTTCTGACCTCTTGAACGCTTTAGAAATGGTAAAAAAACGGATTTAAGCAAAAGAATGACTCAGAAATGTTATCCCAGCTAGGAGTTAGCCCCAAAACACGTTTTTGGCCCCGAACAACGTTCAACCGACGCGAAATGTCTGCCTTCATTTTTTTCAGCTTCTGAGCTCACGAACCCTTTAGAAGTGGTAAAAAAACGCATTTAGGTGAAAGAAAGACTCAAAAATGTTATATGAGCTAGGAGTTAAGCCCAAGTCAATTTTTGGGCCAGAACAACGTGGAACGGAAGCGAAAAATCGGACTTCAATTTTTTCAGCTTCTGACCTCCTGAACGCTTTAAAAAAAGTAAAAAATGCATTTAAGGAAAAGAATGACTCAAAAATATTATCCGAGCTAGGAGTTAGCCCCAAAACACGTTTTTGACCCCGAGCAACGTTCAATAGACGCGAAAATTCGGACTTCATTTTTTTCAGCTTTTGACCTCACGAACCCTGTAGAAATGGTAAAAAAAACGAATTTAGGCGAAAAAATGACTCAAAAAAGTTCTCCGACCTGGAGTTTAACCCAAAACACGTTTTGGGCCTAGAACAACGTGAAACCGAAGCGAAAAGTCGGACTTATATTTTTTCAAGTTCTGACCACCGGAACCCTTTAGAAATGGTAAAAAAACGCATTTAGGAAAAACAATGACTCAAAATGTTATCCGAGCTAGGAGTTAGGCCTAAGTCACGTTTTGCGCCTAGTGCAACGTGGAACCAATGCGAAAAATCGGACTTCAATTTTTTCAGCTTTTGAACTCACGAACCCTTTAGAAATGGTTAAAAAACGCATTTAGGCGAAAGAATGACTCAACAATGTTATCCGAGCTAGGAGTTAGGCCCAAAACACGTTGTGGGCCCAGAGCAACGTGGAACCGACGCAAAAATAGGACTTCAATTTTTTCAGCTTCTGACCTCGCGACCCCTTTAGATATGGTAAAAAAACACATTTCAGGTTCTGACCTCCGGAACCCTTTAGAAATGGTAAAAAAACCAATTTAGGAAAAAGAATGACTCAAAATGTTATCCGAGCTAGGAGTTAGGCCTAAGTCACGTTGTGGACCCAGTGCAACGTGGAACCGACGCGAAAAATCGGACTTCAATTTTTTCAGCTTCTGACCTCCTGAACACTTTAGAAATGGTAAAAAAACGCATTTAGGCGAAAAAATGACTCAAAAATGTTATCCGAGCTAGGAGTTGGGCCCAAGTGACGTTTTGGGCCAAGAGCAACGTGGAACCGACGCTAAAAATCGAACTTTAATTTCTTGAGCTTCTGACCTCCTGAACCCTTTAGAAATGGTTAAAAAACGCAATTCGACGAAAGAATGACTCACAAAATGTTATCCGAGCTAGGGGTTAGGCCTAAGTCACGTTTTGGGCCCAGAGCAACGTGGAACCGAAGCGAAAAATCGGACATCAATTTTTTCAGTTTCTGACCTCACGAACCCTTTTTTAAATGGTCAAAAAACACATTTAAGCGAAAGAATGACTCAAAAATGTTATCCGAGCTGGGAGTTAGGCCAAAAACACGTTTTGGGCCCAGAGCAACGTAGAACCGACGCGAAAAATCGAACTTCAATTTTTTCAGCTTCTGACCTCACGAACCCTTTTTTAAATGGTCAAAAAACACATTCAGGCGAAACAATGACTCAAAAATGTTATCCGAGCTAGGAGTTAGGCCCAAAAACGTTTTGGGCCCAAAGCAACGTGGAACCGCCGCGAAAAATCGGACTTCAATTTTTTCAGCTTTTGACCTCCCGAACCCTTTAGAAACGGTAAAAAAACGCATTTAGGAGAAAGAATGACTCAAAAATGTTATCCGAGCTAGGAGTTAGGCCCAAAACACGTTTTGGGCCTAGAGTCACATGGAACCGACGCGAAAAACCGGACTTTAATTTATCAGCTTCTGACTTCCTGAACGCTTTAGAAATGGTAAAAAAACGCATTTAAGCAAAAGAATGACTCAAAAATATTATCCGAGCTAGGAGTTTGCCCCAAAACACGTTTTTGGACCCGAGCAACGTGGAACCGACGCGACAAGTCGGACTTCATTTTTTTCAGTTCCTGACCTCACGAGCCATTTAGAAATGGTAAAAAAACGCATTTAGGCGAAAGAAAGACTCAAAAATATTATATGAGCTAGGAGTTAGGCCCAAGTCACAATTTGGGCCTAGAACAACGTGGAACCGACGCGAAAAATCGGACTTCAATTTTTTTAGCCTTTGACCTCCTGAACGCGTTAGAAATGGTAAAAAAAACGTATTTGAGCAAAAGAATGACTCAAAAATGTTATCCGAGCTAGGAGTTAGCCCCAAAACACGTTTTTGGGCCCGAGCAACGTGGAACAGACGTGAAAAGTCGGACATCATTTTTTTCTACTTCTGACCTCACGAACCCTTTTGAAATGGTAAAAAAGCGCATTTAGGCTAAAGAAAGACTCAAAAATGTTATATCAGCTAGGAGTTAGGCCCATGTCACGTTTAAGGCCAAAACAACGTGGAAACGAAGCGAAAAATCGAACTTATGTTTTTTCGGGTTCTGACCTACGGAACCCTTTAGAAATGGTAAAAAAACGCATGTAGGAAAAAGAATGACTCAAAAATGTTATCCGAGGTAGGAGTTAGGCCAAAGTCACGTTTTGGGCCTAGAGCAACGTGGAACCGATACGAAAAGTCGGACTTCATTTTTTTCAACTTTTGACCTCACAAACCCTTTAGAAATGGTAAAAAAACGCAATTAGGCGAAAGAATGACTTAAAAAAGTTATCCGAACTAGGAGTTTTGCCCAAAACACGTTTTGGGCACAGAACAACGTGGAACCGACGTGAAAATCGGACTTATATTTTTTCAGGTTCTGACCTCCGGAACCCTATAGAAATGGTGAAGAAACGCATTTAAGAAAAAGAATGACTCAAAAATGTTATCCGAGCTAGGAGTTAGGCCTAAGTCACGTTTTGGGCCCAGTGCAACGTCGAACCGACGCGAAAAATCGGACTTTAATTTTTTCAGCTTTTGAACTCACGAACCCTTTAGAAATGGTTAAAAAACGCATTTAGGCGAAAGAATGACTCAACAATGTTATCCGAGCTAGGAGTTAGGCCCAAAACACATTGTGGACCCAGAGCAACGTGGAACCGACGCAAAAATCGGACTTCAATTTTTTCAGCTTCTGACCTCACGACCCCTTTAGATATGGTAAAAAAACACATTTAGGCGAAAGAATGACTCAAAAATGTTATCTTGCTTGTTGGTCCATGTGTAGAACCTCCTAGAGCTTTTGATGTCCACTAAACCACAATACTCCACACTTTCCTTAAATTGACTCATTTCTGTTCTGCTAGTAACTTGACCAGTTTTCTCATCATCATTGAGAATGATATTAAAATCACCCCCAATAAGCCATGCATCCTTCATGTTATCAGCCAAATGCCTGAGGTCAGTCCATAGCTGCTCCCTAGCACCACCATCATTATGAGCAAAGACAAAGGTACATTCAAAGGCCTTCCAACTAATTTTTGGCAAAATATGACAGTGAAATAATTGGTCTGAACATTTGAGGATATCCACCTCAAAAGCAAGAGGATTCCATGCCAAAACAATCCTTCCTCAGCCATTCCAAGGAAGATTTGTTATAAAGCACCAATTAGGAAAGAGATTAAGGTATAGGGCCCCCATATTTTGAGCCCTTACCATAGTTTCCAGAAGGCAAAACAGCTGGGCATGATGGATGACTCAAAAATGTTTTCCGAGCTAGGAGATAGGCCCAAAACACGTTTTTGGCCCGGCGCAACGTGGAACCGAACGGAAAAATCGAACTTTAATTTTTTCAGATTCTGACCTCATGAACCCTTTAGAAATAGTGAAAAAACGCATTTAGGCGAAAGAATGACTCAAAAATATTATCCGATCTAGGAGTTTGGCCCAAAATAAGTTTTCGGCCTAGAGCAACAAGGAACCGACGCGAAAAATCGGACTTCAATTTTTTCAGCTTCTGACCTCACGAACCCTTTAGAAATGGTAAAAAAAACGCATATAGGCGAAAGAATGAATCAAAAATTTTATCCGAGCTAGGAGTTAGGCCCAAAACACATTTTCGGCCTAGAGAAATGTGGAACCGACGCGAAAAATCGGACTTCAATTTTTTCAGCTTTAAACTCACAAACCCTTTAGAAATGGTTAAAAAACGCATTTAGGCGAAAGAATGACTCAAAAATGTTATCCGAGCTAGGAATTAGGCCCAAAACACGTTGTGGGCCCAGAGCAACGTGGAACCGACGCAAAAATCGGACTTCAATTTTTGCAGCTTCTGACCTCACGACCCCTTTAGATATGGTAAAAAAACACATTTAGGCGAAAGAATGACTCAAAAATGTTATCCGAGCAAGGAGTTAGGCCCAAAAATGTTTTGGGCCTAGAGCAACGTGGAACCGACGTGAAAATCGAACTTCAATTTTTGCGGCTTATGACCTCCTGAACCCTTGAGAAATGGAAAAAAAACGCATTTAGGTGAAAGAATGACTCAAAAATGTTATCCGAGCTAGGAGTTAGGCCCAAAACACGTTTTGGGCCCAGAGCAACGTGGAACCGACGCGAAAAATCGAATTTTCATTTTTTACAGCTTCTGACCTCACGAACCCTTTTTTAAATGGTCAAAAAACACATTTAGGCGAAATAATGACTCAAAAATGTTATCCGAGCTAGGAGTTAGGCCCTAAAACGTTTTGGACCTAGAGAAACGTGGAACCGCCGCGAAAAATCGGATTTAAATTTTTTGCTTCTGACCTCCCGAACCCTTTAGAAACGGTAAAAAAACGCATTTAGGTGAAAGAATGACTCAAAAATGTTATCCGAGCTAGGAGTTAGGCCCAAAACACGTTTTGGGCCCAAAGTAACATGGAAGCGACGCGAAAACCGGACTTCAATTTTTTCATCTTCTGACCTCCTGAACGCTTTAGAAATGGTAAAAAAACGCATTTAAGCAAAAGAATGACTCAAAAAATGTTATCCTAGCTAGGAGTTAGCCCCAAAACACGTTTTTGGCCACGAGCAACGTGGAACCGACGCGACAAGTCGGACTTCATTTTTTTCAGCTATTGACCTTACGAGTCATTTAGAAATGGTAAAAAACGCATTTAGGCGAAAGAAAGAATCAAAAATATTATATGAGCTAGGAGTTTGGCCCAAGTCACGTTTTGGGCCTAGAACAACGTGGAACCGACGCGAAAAATCGGACTTCAATTTTTTTAGCCTTTGACCTTCTGAACGCTTTAGAAATGGTAAAAAAACCCATTTAAGCAAAAGTTTGAATCAAAAATGTTATCCGAGCTAGGCGTTAGCCCCAAAACACGTTTTTGGCCTCGAGCAACGTGGAACAGACGTGAAAAGTCGGACATCATTTTGTTTCATCTTCTGACCTCACGAACCCTTTTGAAATGGTAAAAAAACGCATTTAGGCGAAAGAAAGACTCAAAAATGTTATATGAGCTAGGAGTTAGGCCCAAGTCACGTTTTGGGCCAAAACAACGTGGAACCGATGCGAAAAATCCGACTTATGTTTTTTCGGGTTCTGACCTCCGGAACCCTTTAGAAATGGTAAAAAAACGCATTTAGGAAAAAGAATGACTCAAATGTTATCCGAGGTAGGAGTTAGGCCAAAGTCACGTTTTGGGCCCAAAGCAACGTCGAACCAACACGAAAAGTCGGACTTCGTTTTTTTCAACTTTTGACCTCACAAATCCTTTAGAAATGGTAAAAAAACGCAATGAGGCGAAAGAATGACTTAAAAAAGTTATCCGAACTAGGAGTTTTTCCCAAAACACGTTTTGGGCACAGAACAACGTGGAACCGACGTGAAAATCGGACTTATATTTTTTCAGGTTCTGACCTCCGGAACCCTATAGAAATGGTAAAAAAACGCATTTAAGAAAAAGAATGATTCAAAAATTTTATCCGAGCAAGGAGTTTGGCCTAAGTCACGTTTTTGGTCCATGCAACGTGGAACCGAAGCGAAATATCGGACTTTAATTTTTTCAGCTTCTAACCTCCTCAACCATATAGAAATGGTAAAAGAAACGCATTGAGGCGAAAAAATGACTCAAAAATGTTATTCGAGCTAGGAGTTAGGCCCAAGTCACGTTTTGGGCCTAAAGCAAAGTGGAACCGACGCGAAAAATCGAAATTCAATTTTTTCAGCTTCTGACCTCTAGAACGCTTTAGAAATGGTAAAAAATCGCATTTAAGCAAAAGAATGACTCAGAAATGTTATCCGAGCTAGGTGTTAGCCCCAAAACACGTTTTTGGCCACGAACAACGTTCAACCTACGCGAAATGTCGGCCTTCATTTTTTTCAGCTTCTGACCTCACGAACCCTTTAGAAATGGTAAAAAAACGCATTTAGATGAAAGAAAGATTCAACAATGTTATATGAGCTAGGAGTTAAGCCCAAGTCAATTTTTGGGCCAAAACAACGTGGAACCGACGTGAAAAATCGGACTTCAATTTTTTAAGCTTCTGACCTCCTGAACGCTTTACAAAAAGTAAAAAACGCATTTAAGCAAAAGAATGACTCAAAAATATTATCCGAGCGAGGAGTTAGGCCCAAAACACGTTTTTGACCCCGAGCAACGTGGAACCGACGCGAAAATTCGGACTTCATTTTTTTCAGCTTCTGACCTCACGAACCCTTTAGAAATGGTAAAAAAACGCAATTAGGCGAAAGAATGACTCAAAAAAGTGGAACCGACGCGAAAAATAGGACTTATATTTTTTCAGGTTCTGACCTCCGGAACCCTTTAGAAATGGTAAAAAAACGCATTTAGGAAAAAGAATGACTCAAAATGTTATCCGAGCTGGGAGTTAGGCCTAAGTCACGTTTTGGGCCCAGAGCAACGTGGAACCGACGCGAAAAATCGGACTTCAATTTTTTCAGCTTCTGACCTCCTGAACACTTTAGAGTTGGTAAAAAAACGCATTGAGGCGAAAAAATGACTCAAAAATGTTATCCGAGCTAGGAGTTGGGCCCAAGTGACGTTTTGGGCCAAGAGCAACGTGGAACCGACGCTAAAAATCAAACTTCAATTTCTTGAGCTTCGGACCTCCTGAACCCTTTAGAAATGGTTAAAAAACGTAATTCGACGAAAGAATGACTCACAAAATGTTATCCGAGCTAGGGGTTAGGCCTAAGTCACGTTTTGGGCCTAGAGCAACGTGGAACCGAAGCGAAAAATCGGACTTCAATTTTTTCAGCTTCAGACCACACGAACCCTTTTTTAAATGGTCAAAAAACACATTTAAGCCAAGGAATGGCTCAAAAATGTTATCCGAGATAGGAGTTAGGCCCAAAACACGTTTTGGGCCAAGAGCAACGTGGAACCGACACGAAAAATCGAACTTCAATTTTTTCAGCTTCTGACCACACGAACCCTTTTTTAAATGGTCAAAAAAGACATTCAGGCGAAACAATAACTCAATAATGTTATCCGAGCAAGGAGTTAGGCCCAAAAACGTTTTGGGCCTAGAGCAACGTGGAACCGCCGCGAAAAATCGGACTTCAATTTTTTTTAGCCTTTGACCTCCTGAACGCTTTAGAAATGGTAAAAAAACGCATTTAAGCAAAAGAATGACTCAAAAATGTTATCCGAGCTAGGAGTTAGCCCCAAAACACGTTTTTGGGCCCGAGCAACGTGGAACAGACATGAAAAGTCGGACATCATTTTTTTCAGCTTCTGACCTCACGAACCCTTTTGAAATGGTGAAAAAACGCATTTAGGCGAAAGAAAGACTCAAAAATGTTATATGAGCTAGGAGTTAGGACCATGTCACGTTTTGGGCCAAAACAACGTGGAACCGAAGCGAATAATCGGACTTATGTTTTTTCGGGTTCTGACCTACGGAACCCTTTAGAAATGGTAAAAAAACGCATTTAGGAAAAAGAATTACTCAAAAATGTTATCCGAGCAAGGAGTTAGGCCTAAGTCACGTTTTTGGCCCTTGAAACATGGAACCGACGCGAAAAATCGGACTTTAATTTTTTCAGCTTCTAACCTCCTCAACCCTATAGAAATGGTAAAAGAAACGCATTGAGGCGAAAAAAATGACTCAAAAATGTTATTCGAGCTAGGAGTTAGGCCCAAGTCACGTTTTAGGCCTAAAGCAACGTGGAACAGAGGCGAAAAATCGAACTTCAATTTTTTCAGCTTCTGACCTCTTGAACGCTTTAGAAATGGTAAAAAAACGTATTTAAGCAAAAGAATGACTCAAAAATGTTATCCGAGCTAGGAGTTAGCCCCAAAACACGTTTTTGACCCCGAACAACGTTCAACCGACGCGAAATGCCGGCCTTCATTTTTTTCAGTTTCAGAGCTCACGAACCCTTTAGAAATGGTAAAAAAACGCATTTAGGTGAATGAAAGAATCAAAAATGTTATATGAGCTAGGAGTTAAGCATAAGTCAATTTTTGGGCCAGAACAACGTGGAACCGACGCGAAAAATCGGACTTCAATTTTTTCAGCTTCTGACCTCTTGAACGCTTTACAAAAAGTAAAAAACGCATTTATGCAAAAGAAAAACTCAAAAATATTATCCGAGCTAGGAGTTAGCACCAAAACACGTTATTGGCCCCGAGCAACGTGGAACCGCCGCGAAAAGTCGTACTTCATTTTTTTTCTGCTTATGACCTCACGAACCCATTAGAAATGGTAAAAAAAAACGCATTTAGGCGAAAGAATGACTCAAAAAAGTTATCCGAGCCAGGAGTTTAACCCAAAACTCGTTTTGGGCCTAGAACATCGTGGAACCGACACGAAAAATCGGACTTATATTTTTTCAGGTTCTAACCTCCGGAACCTATTAGAAATGGTAAAAAAACGCATTTAGGCGAAAGAATGACTCAAAAATGTTATCCGAGCTAGGAGTTTGGCCCAAAACAAGTTTTCGGCCCAGAGCAACAAGGAACCGACGCGAAAAATCGGACTTCAATTTTTTCAGCTTCTGACCTCCTGAACACTTTAGAAATGGTAGAAAAACGCATCGAGGCGAAAAAATGACTCAAAAATGTTATCCGGGCTAGGAGTTGGGCCCAAGTGACGTTTTGGACCAAGAGTAACGTGAAACCGAAGCGCAAAATTGGACTTCAATTTTTTCAGCTTCTGACCTCCTGAATGCTTTAGAAATGGTAAAAAACGCATTTAAGCAAAAGAATGACTCAAAAAAGTTATCAGAGCTAGGAGTTAGCCCCAAAACACGTTTTTGGCCCCGAACAACGTTCAACCGACGCGAAATGCCGGCCTTCATTTTTTTCAGCTTCTGAGCTTACGAACCCTTTAGAAATGGTAAAAAAACGCATTTAGGTGAAAGAAAGACTCAAAAATGTTATATGAGCTTGGAGTTAAGCCCAAGTCAATTTTTGGGCCAGAACAACGTGGAACCGACGCGAAAAATCGGACTTCAATTTTTTCAGCTTCTGACCTCCTTAACAATTTACAAAAAGTAAAAAAATGCATTTAAGCAAAAGAATGACTCAAAAATATTATCCGAGCTAGGAGTTAGCCCCAAAACACGTTTTTGACCCCGAGCAACGTGGAACCGACGCGAAAATTCGGACTTCATTTTTTTCAGCTTCTGACCTCACGAACCTTTAGAAATGGTAAAAAAAACGCATTAGACGAAAGAATGACTCAAAAAAGTTATCCGAGCTAGGAGTTTAACCCAAAACACGTTTTGGGCCTAGAACAACGTCGAACCGACGCGAAAAATCGGACTTATATTTTTTCAGGTTCTGACCTCCGGAACCCTTTAGAAATGGTAAAAAAATGCATTTTGGAAAAAGAATGACTCAAAATGTTATCCGAGCTAGGAGTTAGGCCTAAGTCACGTTTTGGGCCCAGTGCAACGTCGAACCGACGCGAAAAATCGGACTTTAATTTTTTCAGCTTTTGAACTCACGAACCCTTTAGAAATGGTTAAAAAACGTATTTAGGCGAAAGAATGACTCAACAATGTTATCCGAGCTAGGAGTTAGGCCCAAAACACGTTGTGGGCGCAGAGCAACGTGGAACCGACGCAAAAATCGGACTTCAATTTTTTCAGCTTTTGACCTCACGACCCCTTTAGATATGGCGAAAAAACACATTTATGCGAAAGAATGACTCAAAAATGTTATCTTGCTTGTTTGTCCATGTGTAGAACCTCCTAGAGCTTTTGATGTCCACTGAACCACAATACTCCACACATTCCTTAAATTGACTCATTTCTGTTCTGCTAGTAACTTGACCAGTTTTCTCATCATCATTTAGAATGATATTAAAATCACCCACAATAAGCCTTGCATCCTTCATGTTATCAGCCAAATGCCTAAGTTAGTCCATAGCTGCTCCCTAGCACCACCATCATTATGAGCAAAGACAAAAGTACATTCAAAGGCCTTCCAACTAATTTTTGGCAAAATATGACAGTGAAATAATTGGTCTGAACATTTGAGGATATCCACCTCAAAAGCAAGAGGATTCCATGCCAAAACAATCCTTCCTCAGCCATTCCAAGGAAGATTTGTTATAAAGCACCAATTAGGAAAGAGATTAAGGTATAGGGCCCCTATATTTTGAGCCCTTACCATAGTTTCCAGAAGGCAAAATAGCTGGGCATGATGGATGACTCAAAAATGTTATCCGAGCTAGGAGATAGGCCCAAAACACGTTTTAGGCCCGGAGCAAAGTGGAACCGACGCGAAAAATCGGACTTCATTTTTTTCAAATTCTGACCTCATGAACCCTTTAGAAATGGTGAAAAAACGCATTTAGGCGAAAGAATGACTCAAAAATGTTATCCGAGCTAGGAGTTTGGCCCAAAACAAGTTTTCGGCCCAGAGCAACAAGGAACCGACGCGAAAAATCGGACTTCAATTTTTTCAGCTTTTGAACTCACGAACCCTTTTGAAATGGTTAAAAAACGCATTTAGGCAAAAGAATGACTCAACAATGTTATCCGAGCTAGGAGTTAGGCCCAAAACACGTTGTGGGCTTAAATAAACGTGGAACCGACGCAAAAATCGGACTTTAATTTTTTCAGCTTCTGACCTCACGACCCCTTTAGATATGGTAAAAAAACACATTTAGGCGAAAGAATGACTCAAAAATGTTATCCGAGCTAGGAGTTAGGCCCAAAAACATTTTGGGCCTAGAGCAACGTGCATCCGACGCGAAAATCGAACTTCAATTTTTACGGCTTCTGACCTCCTGAACCCTTTAGAAATGGTATAAAAACGCATGTACGTGAAAGAATGACTCAAAAATGTTATCCGAGCAACGTGGAACCGACGCGAAAAATCGAACTTCAATTTTTTTCAGCTTCTGACCTCACGAACCCTTTTTTAAATGGTCAAAAAACACATTTAGGCGAAACAATGACTCAAAAATGTTATCCGAGCTAGGAGTTAGGCCCAAAACACGTTTTGGGACCAAAGTAACATGGAACCGACGCGAAAAACCGAACTTTTATTTTTTTCAGCTTCTGACCTCATGAACGCTTTAGAAATGGTAAAAAAAAACGTATTTAAGCAAAAGAATGACTCAAAAATGTTATCCTAGCTAGGAGTTAGGCCCAAGTCACGTTTTGGGCCTAAAGCAACGTGGAACCGAGGCGAAAAATCAAACTTCAATTTTTTCAGCTTCTGACCTCTTGAACGCTTTAAAAATGGTAAAAAAACGCATTTAAGCAAAAGAATGACTCAGAAATGTTATCCGAGCTAGGAGTTAGCCCCAAAACACGTTTTTGGCCCCGAACAACGTTCAACCGACGCGAAATGCCGGCCTTCATTTTTTTCAGCTTCAGAGCTCACGACCCCTTTAGAAATGGTTAAAAAACGTATTAGGTGAAAGAAAGACTCAAAAATGTTATATGAGCTAGGAGTTAAGCCTAAGTCAATTTTTGGGCCAGAACAACGTGGAACCGACGCGAAAAATCGGACTTCAATTTTTTCAGCTTCTGACCTCCTGAACGCTTAACAAAAAGTAAAAAAACGCATTTATGCTAAAGAATGACTCAAAAATATTATCCGAGCTAGAAGTTAAGCCCAAAACACGTTTTTGGCCCCGAGCAACGTGGAACAGACGCGAAAAGTCGGACTTCATTTTTTTCAGCTTATGACCTCACGAACCCATTAGAAATGGTAAAAAAAACGCATTTAGGCGAAAGAATGACTCAAAAAAGTTATCCGAGCCAGGAGTTTAACCCAAAACTCGTTTTGGGCCTAGAACAACGTGGAACCGACGCGAAAAATCGGACTTATATTTTTTCAGGTTCTAACCTCCGGAACCCATTAGAAATGGTAAAAATACGCATTTAGGTAAAAGAATGACTCAAAATGTTATCCGAGCTAGGAGTTAGGCCTAAGTAACGTTTTGGGCCTAGTGCAACGTGGAACCGACGCGAAAAATTGGACTTCAATTTTTTCAGCTTCTGACCTCCTGAACACTTTAGAAATGGTAAAAAAACGCATCGAGGCAAAAAAATGACTCATAAATGTTATCCGGGCTAGGAGTTGGGCCCAAGTGACGTTTTGGACCATGACCAACGTGGAACCGACGCGAAAAATCGGACTTCAATTTCTTGAGCTTCTGACCTCCTGAACCCTTTAGAAATGGTAAAAAAACGTAATTCGGCGATAGAATGACTCAAAAAATGTTATCCGATCTAGGGGTTAGGCCTAAGTCACGTTTTGGGCCCCGGAGCAACGTGGAACCGACGCGAAAAATTGGACTTCAATTTTTTCAGCTTCTGACCTCCTGAATGCTTTAGAAATGGTAAAAAACGCATTTAAGCAAAAAATTGACTCAAAAAAGTTATCCGAGCTAGGAGTTAGCCCCAAAACACGTTTTTGGCCCCGAGCAACGTGGAACCGACGCGAAAAGTCGGACTTCATTTTTTTCAGCTTCTGACCTCACAAACCCTTTAGAAATGGTAAAAAAATGCATTTAGCCGAAAGAATGACTCAAAAATGTTATCCGAGCTAGGAGTTTGGGCCTAGTGCAACGTGGAATAGACACGAAAAATCGGACTTCAATTTTTTCAGCTTCTGACCTCCCGAACCCTTTAGAAATGGTAAAAAAGGCATTTAGGCGAAAGAAAGACTCAAAAATGTTATATGACCTAGGAGTTAGGCCCAAGTCACGTTTTGGGCCCAAAACAACGTGGAACCGACGCGAAAAATCGGACTTCAATTTTTTCATGTTCTGACCTCCGGAACCCTTCAGAAATGGTAAAAAAACGCATTAAGGAAAAAGAATGACTCAAAAATGTTATATGAGCTAGGAGTTAGGCCCAAGTCACGTTTTGGGCTTAGAGTAACGTGGATCCGACGCGAAAAGCCGGACTTCAATTTTTTCAGCTTCTGATCTCTTGAACTATTTAGAAATGGTAATAAAACTTATTTAAGCAAAAGAATGACTCAAAAATGTTATCCGAGATAGGAGTTAGCACCAAAACATGTTTTTGGCCCCGAGCAACGTGGAACCGACGCGAAAAGTCGGACTTCATTTTTTTCAGCTCCTGACCTCACGAACCATTTAGAAATGGGGAAAAAACGCATTTAGGAGAAAGAAAGACTCAAAAATGTTATATGAGCTAGGAGTTAGGCCCAAGTCACGTTTTGGCCCAGAACAACGTGGAACCGACGCGAAAAATCGGACTTCAATTTTTTCAGCTTCTGACCTCACGAACCCTATTGAAATGGTAAAAAAACGTATTTAGGCGAAAGAATGACACAAAAAAGTTATCCGAGCTAGGAGTTTGGCCCAAAACACGATTTGGTCCCAGAATAACGTGGAACCGACGCGAAAAATCAGACTTATATTTTTTCAGGTTCTGATCTCCGGAACCCTTTAGAAATGGTTAAAAAACGCATTTAGGTAAAAGAATGACTCAAAAATTTTATCCGAGCTAGGAGTAAGGCCTAAGTCACATTTTGGGCCTAGAGCAACGTGGAACCGACGCGAAAAATCGGACTTCAATTTTTTCAGCTTCTGACCTCCTGAACCCATTAGAAATGGTAAAAAAAACGCATTGGGACGGAAAATTACTCAAAAAGGTTATCCGAGCACAGAGTTAGGCCCAAGTCACGTTTTACGACCAGAGCAACGTGGAACCGACACGAAAAATCGGACTTCAATTTTTTCAGCTTCTGACCTCCTGAACCCTTTCGAAATGGTATAAAAACGCATTTAGGTGAACGAATGACTTAAAAATGTTATCCGAGCTAGGAGGTAGGCCCAAAACACGTTTTGGGCCCACAGCAACATGGAACCGACGCGAAAAATCTGACTTCTATTTTTTCAGCTTCTGACCTCACGAACCCATTAGAAATGGTAATAGAAATGCATTTAGTTGAAAGAATTACTATAAAATGCAACGTGGAACCGATGTGAAAAATTGGACTTAAATTTTTTCAGCTTCTCACCTCCTGAACCATTTAGAAATGGTAAAAAAACGCATTTAGTAAAAAAGAATGACTCAAAAATGTTATCGGAGCTAGAAGTTAGGCCAAGTCACTTTTTGGGCCTAGAGCAACGTGGAACCGACGCAAAAAATTGGACTTCAATTTTTTCAGCTTCTGACCTCCGGAACCCTTTAGAAATGGTAAAAAAACACATTTAAGCAAAAGAATGACTCAAAAATGTTATCCGAGCTAGGAGTTAGCCCAAAAACACGTTTTTGGCCCCGAGCAACGTGGAACCGACGCGAAAAGTCGGACTTCATTTTTTTCAGCTTCTGACCTCACGAACCCTTTAGAAATGGTAAAAAACGCATTTAGGCGAAAGAATGACTCAAAAATGTTATCCGAGCTAGGAGTTAGCTCCAAAACATGTTTTTGGCCCCGAGCAACGTGGAACCGAGGCGAGAAGTCGGACTTCATTTTTTTCAGCTCCTGACCTCACGAACCATTTAGAAATGGGGAAAAAACGCATTTACGAGAAAGAAAGACTCAAAAATGTTATATGAGCTAGGAGTTAGGCCCAAGTCACGTTTTGGCCCAGAAAAACGTGGAACAGACGCGATAAATCGGACTTCAATTTTTTCAGCTTCTGACCTCACAAACCCTATTGAAATGGTAAAAAAATGCATTTAGGCGAAAGAATGACTCAAAAAAGTTATCCGAGCTAGGAGTTTGGCCCAAAACACGTTTTGGTCCCAGAATAACGTGGAACCGACGCAAAAAATCAGACTTATATTTTTTTAGGTTTTGATCTCCGAAACCCTTTAGAAACGGTAAAAAAACGCATTTAGGTAAAAGAATGACTCAAAAATGTTATCCGAGGTAGGAGTAAGGCCTAAGTCACATTTTGGGCCTAGAGCGACGTGGAACCGACGCGAAAAATGGGACTTCAATTTTTTCAGCTTCTGACCTCCTGAACCCATTAGAAATGGTAAAAAAAACGTATTGGGGCGGAAAAATTACTCAAAAATGTTACCCAAGCACAGAGTTAGGCCCAAGTCACGTTTTAGGCCCAGAGCAACGTGGAACCGACGCGAAAAATCGGACTTCAATTTTTTCAGCTTCTGACCTCCTGAACCCTATCCAACTGGAATAAAAACGCATTTAGGTGAACGAATGACTCAAAAATGTTATCCGAGCTAGGAGGTAGGGGCCACAGCAACATGGAACCGACGCGAAAAATCTGACTTCTATTTTTTCAGCTTCTGACCTCACGAACCCATTAGAAATGGTAATAGAAATGCATTTAGGTGAAATAATTACTATAAAATGTTATCCGAGCTAGGAGTAAGGCCCAAAACTTGTTTTAGGCACAATGCAACGTGGAACCGACGTGAAAAATTGGACTTAAATTTTTTCAGCTTCTGACCTCCTGAACCATTTAGAAATGGTAAAAAAACGCATTTAGTAAAAAGAATGACTCAAAAATGTTATCGGAGCTAGAAGTTAGGCCAAGTCACGTTTTGGGCCTAGAGCAACGTGGAACCGACGCAAAAAATTGGACTTCAATTTTTTCAGCTTCTGACCTCCGGAACCCTTTAGAAATGGTAAAAAAACGCATTTAAGCAAAAGAATGACTCAAAAATGTTATCCGAGCTAGGAGTTAGCCCAAAAACACGTTTTTGGCCCCGAGCAACGTGGAACCGACGCGAAAAGTCGGACTTCATTTTTTTCAGCTTCTGACTTCACGAACCCTTTAGAAATGGATAAAGACGCATTTAGGCGAAAGAATGACTCAAAAATATTATCCGAGCTAGGAGTTAGCTCCAATACATGTTTTTGGCCCCGAGCAACGTGGAACCGACGCGAAAAGTCGGACTTCATTTTTTTCAGCTCCTGACCTCACGAACCATTTAGAAATGGTGAAAAAACGCATTTAGGAGAAAGAAAGACTCAAAAATGTTATATGAGCTAGGAGTTAGGCCCAAGTCACGTTTTGGCTTAGAACAACGTGGAATCGACGCGAAATATCGGACTTCAATTTTTTCAGCTTCTGACCTCACGAACCCTATTGAAATGGTAAAAAAATGCATTTAGGCGAAAGAATGACTCCAAAAAGTTATCCGAGCTAGGAGTTTGGCCCAAAACACGTTTTGGTCCAAGAATAACGTGGAACCGACGCGAAAAATCAGACTTATATTTTTTCAGGCTCTGATCTCCGGAACCCTTTAGAAATGGTAAAAAAACGCATTAAGGTAAAAGAATGACTCAAAAATGTTATCCGAGCTAGGAGTAAGGCCTAAGTCACATTTTGGGCCTAGAGCAACGTGGAACCGACGCGAAAAATCGGACTTCAATTTTTTCAGCTTCTGACCTCCTGAACCCATTAGAAATGGTAAAAAAACGCATTGGGGCGGAAAAATTACTCAAAAATGTTATCCGAGCACGAGTTAGGCCGAGCAACGTGGAACCGACGCGAAAAATCGGACTTCAATTTTTTCGACTTCGACCTCCTGAACCCTTTCGAAATGGTATAAAAACGCATTTAGGTGAACGAATGACTCAAAAATGTTATCCGAGCTAGGAGGTAGGGGCCCACAGCAACATGGAACCGACGCGAAAAATTTGACTTCTATTTTTTCAGCTTCTGACCTCACGAACCCATTAGAAATGGTAATAGAAATGCATTTAGGTGAAAGAATTACTATAAAATGTTATCCGAGCTAGGAGTAAGGCCCAAAACTTGTTTTAGGCACAATGCAACGTGGAACTGGCGTGAAAAATTGGACTTAAATTTTTTCAGCTTCTGACCTCCTGAACCATTTAGAAATGGTAAAAAAACGCATTTAGGAAAAAGAATGACTCCAAAATGTTATCGGAGCTAGAAGTTAGGCCAAGTCACGTTTTGGGCCTAGAGCAACGTGGAACCGACGCAAAAAATTGGACTTCAAATTTTTCAGCTTCTGACCTCCGGAACCCTTTAGAAATGGTAATAAAACGCATTTAAGCAAAAGAATGACTCAAAAATGTTATCCGAGCTACGAGTTAGCGCAAAAACACGTTTTTGGCCCCGAGCAACGTGGAACCGATGTGAAAAGTCGGACTTCATTTTTTTCAGCTTCTGACCTCACGAACCCTTTAGAAATGGTAAAAAACACATTTAGACGAAAGAATGACTCAAAAATGTTATCTGAGCTAGGAGTTAGGCCCAAAACACGTTGTGGGCCCAGAGCAACGTGGAACAGACGCGAAAATCGGACTTCAATTTTTTCAGCTTCTGACCTCACGACCCCTTTAGATATGGTAAAAAAACACATTTAGGCGAAAGAATGACACAAAAATGTTATCCGAGCTAGGAGTTAAGCCCAAAACACGTTTTGGGCCCAGAGTAACGTGGAACCGACGCGAAAAAACGAACTTCAATTTTTTCAGCTTCTGACCTCACGAACCCTTTTTTAAATGGTCAAAAAACACATTTAGGCGAAACCATGACTCAAAAATGTTATCCGAGCTAGGAGTTAGGCCCAAAAACGTTTTTGGGCCCAAAGAAACGTGGAACCGCCGCGAAAAATCGGACTTAAATTTTTTGCTTCTGACCTCCCGAACCCTTTAGAAACGGTAAAAAAACGCATTTAGGTGAAAGAATGACTCAAAAATGTTATCCGAGCTAGGAGTTAGGCCCAAAACAAATTTTGGGCCCAGAGCAACGTGGAACCGACGCGAAAAATCGAACTTCAATTTTTTCAGCTTCTGACCTCACGAACCTTTTTTTAAATGGTCAAAAAATACATATAGGCGAAACAATGACTTAAAAATGTTATCCGAGCTAGGAGTTAGCCCCAAAACACGTTTTTGGCCCCGAGCAACGTGGAACCGACGCGACAAATCGGATTTCATTTTTTTCAGCTCCTGACCTTACAAGCCATTTAGAAATGGTAAAAAACGTATTTAGGCGAAAGAAAGAATAAAAAATATTATATGAGCTAGGAGTTTGGCCCAAGTCACGTTTTGGGCCTAGAACAACGTGGAACCGACGCGAAAAATCGGACTTCAATTTTTTTAGCCTTTGACCTCCTGAACGCTTTAGAAATGGTAAAAAAAACAAATTTAAGCAAAAGATTGAATCAAAAATGTTATCCGAGCTAGGAGTTATCCCCAAAACACGTTTTTGGCCCCGAGCAACGTGGAACAGACGTGAAAAGTCGGACATCATTTTTTTCAGCTTCTGACCTCACGAACCCTTTTGAAATGGTAAAAAAATGCATTTAGGAGAAAGAAAGACTCAAAAATGTTATATGAGCTAGGAGTTAGGCCCAAGTCACGTTTTGGGCCAAAACAACTTGGAACCGAAGAGAAAAATCGGACTTATGTTTTTTCGGGTTCTGACCTCTAGAACCCTTTAGAAATGGTAAAAAAACGCATTTAGGAAAAAGAATGACTCAAAAATGTTATCCGAGGTAGGAGTTAGGCCTAAGTCACGTTTTGGGCCCAAAGCAACATGGAACCGACACGAAAAGTCGAACTTCAATTTTTCAGCTTCTGACCTCACGAACCCTTTTTTAAATGGTAAAAAAGCCCATTTTGGCGAAACATTGACTCAAAAATGTTATCCGAGCTAGGAGTTAGGCCCAAAACACGTTTTGGGCCCAGAGTAACATGGAACCGACGCGAAAAACCGGACTTCAATTTTTTCAGCTTCTGACCACCTGAACGCTTTAGAAATGGTAAAAAAACGCATTTAAGCAAAAGAATGACTCAAAAATGTTATCCCAGCTAGGAGTTAGCCCCAAAACACGTTTTTGGTCCCCGAGCAACGTGGAACCGACGCGATAAGTCGGACTTCATTTTTTTCAGCTCCTGACCTCACGAGCCATTTAGAAATGGTAAAAAAACGCATTTACGCGAAAGAAAGACTCAATAAATATTATATGAGCTAGGAGTTAGGTCCAAGTCACGTTTTGGGCCTAGAACAACGTGGAACCGACACGAAAAATCGGACTTCAATTTTTTTAGACTTTGACCTCCTGATCGCTTTAGAAATGGTAAAAAAATGCATTTAAGCAAAAGAATGTCTCAAAAATGTTATCCGAGCTAGGAGTTAGCCCCAAAACACGTTTTTGGCCCCGAGCAACGTGGAACAGACGTGAAAATTCGGACATCATTTTTTTCAGCCTCTAACCTCACGAACCCTTTTAAAATGGTAAAAAAAACGCATTTAGGCGAAAGAAAGACTCAAAAATGTTATATGAGCTAGGAGTTAGGCCCAAGTCACATTTTGGGCCAAAACAACGTGGAACCGAAGCGAAAAATCGGACTTATGTTTTTTCGGGTTCTGACCTCCGGAACCCTTTAGAAATGGTAAAAAAACGCATTTAGGAAAAAGAATGACTCAAAAATGTTATCCGAGGTAGGAGTTAGGCCTAAGTCACGTTTTGGGCCCAAAGCAACGTCGAACCGACACGAAAAGTCGGACTTCGTTTTTTTCAACTTTTGACCTCACAAACCCTTTAGTAATTGGACTTAAATTTTTTCAGCTTCTGACCTCCTGAACCATTTAGAAATGGTAAAAAAACGCATTTAGGAAAAAGAATGACTCAAAAATGTTATCGGAGCTAGAAGTTAGGCCAAGTCACGTTTTGGGCCTAGAGCAACGTGGAACCGACGCAAAAAATTGGACTTCAAATTTTTCAGCTTCTGACCTCCGGAACCCTTTAGAAATGGTAAAAAATCGCATTTAAGCAAAAGAATGACTCAGAAATGTTATCCGAGCTAGGTGTTAGCCCCAAAACACGTTTTTGGCCCCGAACAACGTTCAACCTACGCGAAATGTCGGCCTTCATTTTTTTCAGCTTCTGACGTCACGAACCCTTTAGAAATGGTAAAAAAACGCATTTAGATGAAAAAAAGATTCAACAATGTTATATGAGCTAGGAGTTAAGCCCAAGTCAATTTTTGGGCCAAAACAACGTGGAACCGACGTGAAAAATCGGACTTCAATTTTTTAAGCTTCTGACCTCCTGAACGCTTTACAAAAAGTAAAAAACGCATTTAAGCAAAAGAATGACTCAAAAATATTATCCGAGCTAGGAGTTAAGCCCAAAACACGTTTTTGACCCCGAGCAACGTGGAACCGACGCGAAAATTCGGACTTCATTTTTTTCAGCTTCTGACCTCACGAACCCTTTAGAAATGGTAAAAAAACGCAATTAGGCGAAAGAATGACTCAAAAAAGTGGAACCGACGCGAAAAATAGGACTTATATTTTTTCAGGTTCTGACCTCCGGAACCCTTTAGAAATGGTAAAAAAACGCATTTAGGAAAAAGAATGACTCAAAATGTTATCCGAGCTGGGAGTTAGGCCTAAGTCACGTTTTGGGCCCAGTGCAACGTGGAACCGACGCGAAAAATCGGACTTCAATTTTTTCAGCTTCTGACCTCCTGAACACTTTAGAGTTGGTAAAAAAACGCATTGAGGCGAAAAAATGACTCAAAAATGTTATCCGAGCTAGGAGTTGGGCCCAAGTGACGTTTTGGGCCAAGTGCAACGTGGAACCGACGCTAAAAATCAAACTTCAATTTCTTGAGCTTCGGACCTCCTGAACCCTTTAGAAATGGTTAAAAAACGTAATTCGACGAAAGAATGACTCACAAAATGTTATCCGAGCTAGGGGTTAGGCCTAAGTCACGTTTTGGGCTTAGAGCAACGTGGAACCGAAGCGAAAAATCGGACTTAAATTTTTTCAGCTTCAGACCACACGAACCCTTTTTTAAATGGTCAAAAAACACATTTAAGCCAAGGAATGGCTCAAAAATGTTATCCGAGATAGGAGTTAGGCCCAAAACACGTTTTGGGCCAAGAGCAACGTGGAACCGACACGAAAAATCGAACTTCAATTTTTTCAGCTTCTGACCTCACGAACCCTTTTTTAAATGGTCAAAAAAGACATTCAGGCGAAACAATAACTCAATAATGTTATCCGAGCAAGGAGTTAGGCCCAAAAACGTTTTGGGCCTAGAGCAACGTGGAACCGCCGCGAAAAATCGGACTTCAATTTTTTTTAGCCTTTGACCTCCTGAACGCTTTAGAAATGGTAAAAAAACGCATTTAAGCAAAAGAATGACTCAAAAATGTTATCCGAGCTAGGAGTTAGCCCCAAAACACGTTTTTGGGCCCGAGCAACGTGGAACAGAATTGAAAAGTCGGACATCATTTTTTTCAGCTTCTGACCTCACGAACCCTTTTGAAATGGTGAAAAAACGCATTTAGGCGAAAGAAAGACTCAAAAATGTTATATGAGCTAGGAGTTAGGACCATGTCACGTTTTGGGCCAAAACAACGTGGAACCGAAGCGAATAATCGGACTTATGTTTTTTCGGGTTCTGACCTACGGAACCCTTTAGAAATGGTAAAAAAACGCATTTAGGAAAAAGAATTACTCAAAAATGTTATCCGAGCAAGGAGTTAGGCCTAAGTCACGTTTTTGGCCCTTGAAACATGGAACCGACGCGAAAAATCGGACTTTAATTTTTTCAGCTTCTAACCTCCTCAACCCTATAGAAATGGTAAAAGAAACGCATTGAGGCGAAAAAAATGACTTAAAAATGTTATTCGAGCTAGGAGTTAGGCCCAAGTCACGTTTTAGGCCTAAAGCAACGTGGAACAGAGGCGAAAAATCGAACTTCAATTTTTTCAGCTTCTGACCTCTTGAACGCTTTAGAAATGGTAAAAAAACGTATTTAAGCAAAAGAATGACTCAAAAATGTTATCCGAGCTAGGAGTTAGCCCCAAAACACGTTTTTGACCCCGAACAACGTTCAACCGACGCGAAATGCCGGCCTTCATTTTTTTCAGTTTCAGAGCTCACGAACCCTTTAGAAATGGTAAAAAAACGCATTTAGGTGAATGAAAGAATCAAAAATGTTATATGAGCTAGGAGTTAAGCCTAAGTCAATTTTTGGGCCAGAACAACGTGGAACCGACGCGAAAAATCGGACTTCAATTTTTTCAGCTTCTGACCTCTTGAACGCTTTACAAAAAGTAAAAAACGCATTTATGAAAAGAAAAACTCAAAAATATTATCCGAGCTAGGAGTTAGCACCAAAACACGTTATTGGCCCCGAGCAACGTGGAACCGCCGCGAAAAGTCGTACTTCATTTTTTTTCTGCTTATGACCTCACGAACCCATTAGAAATGGTAAAAAAAAACGCATTTAGGCGAAAGAATGACTCAAAAAAGTTATCCGAGCCAGGAGTTTAACCCAAAACTCGTTTTGGGCCTAGAACAACATGGAACCGACACGAAAAATCGGACTTATATTTTTTCAGGTTCTAACCTCCGGAACCTATTAGAAATGGTAAAAAAACGCATTTAGGCGAAAGAATGACTCAAAAATGTTATCCGAGCTAGGAGTTTGGCCCAAAACAAGTTTTCGGCCCAGAGCAACAAGGAACCGACGCGAAAAATCGGACTTCAATTTTTTCAGCTTCTGACCTCCTGAACACTTTAGAAATGGTAGAAAAACGCATCGAGGCGAAAAAATGACTCAAAAATGTTATCCGGGCTAGGAGTTGGGCCCAAGTGACGTTTTGGACCAAGAGCAACGTGGAACCGAAGCGCAAAATTGGACTTCAATTTTTTCAGCTTCTGACCTCCTGAATGCTTTAGAAATGGTAAAAAACGCATTTACGCAAAAGAATGACTCAAAAAAGTTATCAGAGCTAGGAGTTAGCCCCAAAACACGTTTTTGGCCCCGAACAACGTTCAACCGACGCGAAATGCCGGCCTTCATTTTTTTCAGCTTCTGAGCTTACGAACCCTTTTAGAAATGGTAAAAAAACGCATTTAGGTGAAAGAAAGACTCAAAAATGTTATATGAGCTAGGAGTTAAGCCCAAGTCAATTTTTGGGCCAGAACAACGTGGAACCGACGCGAAAAATCGGACTTCAATTTTTTCAGCTTCTGACCTCCTTAACAATTTACAAAAAGTAAAAAAATGCATTTAAGCAAAAGAATGACTCAAAAATATTATCCGAGCTAGGAGTTAGCCCCAAAACACGTTTTTGACCCCGAGCAACGTGGAACCGACGCGAAAATTCGGACTTCATTTTTTTCAGCTTCTGACCTCACGAACCTTTAGAAATGGTAAAAAAAACGCATTAGGCGAAAGAATGACTCAAAAAAGTTATCCGAGCTAGGAGTTTAACCCAAAACACGTTTTGGGCCTAGAACAACGTCGAACCGACGCGAAAAATCGGACTTATATTTTTTCAGGTTCTGACCTCCGGAACCCTTTAGAAATGGTAAAAAAATGCATTTAGGAAAAAGAATGACTCAAAATGTTATCCGAGCTAGGAGTTAGGCCTAAGTCACGTTTTGGGCCCAGTGCAACGTCGAACCGACGCGAAAAATCGGACTTTAATTTTTTCAGCTTTTGAACTCACGAACCCTTTAGAAATGGTTAAAAAACGTATTTAGGCGAAAGAATGACTCAACAATGTTATCCGAGCTAGGAGTTAGGCCCAAAACACGTTGTGGGCCCAGAGCAACGTGGAACCGACGCAAAAATCGGACTTCAATTTTTTCAGCTTTTGACCTCACGACCCCTTTAGATATGGCGAAAAAACACATTTATGCGAAAGAATGACTCAAAAATGTTATCTTGCTTGTTTGTCCATGTGTAGAACCTCCTAGAGCTTTTGATGTCCACTGAACCACAATACTCCACACATTCCTTAAATTGACTCATTTCTGTTCTGCTAGTAACTTGACCAGTTTTCTCATCATCATTTAGAATGATATTAAAATCACCCACAATAAGCCTTGCATCCTTCATGTTATCAGCCAAATGCCTAAGTTAGTCCATAGCTGCTCCCTAGCACCACCATCATTATGAGCAAAGACAAAGGTACATTCAAAGGCCTTCCAACTAATTTTTGGCAAAATATGACAGTGAAATAATTGGTCTGAACATTTGAGGATATCCACCTCAAAAGCAAGAGGATTCCATGCCAAAACAATCCTTCCTCAGCCATTCCAAGGAAGATTTGTTATAAAGCACCAATTAGGAAAGAGATTAAGGTATAGGGCCCCTATATTTTGAGCCCTTACCATAGTTTCCAGAAGGCAAAATAGCTGGGCATGATGGATGACTCAAAAATGTTATCCGAGCTAGGAGATAGGCCCAAAACACGTTTTTGGCCCGGAGCAAAGTGGAACCGACGCGAAAAATCGGACTTCATTTTTTTCAAATTCTGACCTCATGAACCCTTTAGAAATGGTGAAAAAACGCATTTAGGCGAAAGAATGACTCAAAAATGTTATCCGAGCTAGGAGTTTGGCCCAAAATAAGTTTTCGGCCCAGAGCAACAAGGAACCGACGCGAAAAATCGGACTTCAATTTTTTCAGCTTTTGAACTCACGAACCCTTTTGAAATGGTTAAAAAACGCATTTAGGCAAAGAGAATGACTCAACAATGTTATCCGAGCTAGGAGTTAGGCCCAAAACACGTTGTGGGCTTAAATAAACGTGGAACCGACCCAAAAATCGGACTTCAATTTTTTCAGCTTCTGACCTCACGACCCCTTTAGATATGGTAAAAAAACACATTTAGGCGAAAGAATGACTCAAAAATGTTATCCGAGCTAGGAGTTAGGCCCAAAAACATTTTGGGCCTAGAGCAACGTGCATCCGACGCGAAAATCGAACTTCAATTTTTACGGCTTCTGACCTCCTGAACCCTTTAGAAATGGTATAAAAACGCATGTACGTGAAAGAATGACTCAAAAATGTTATCCGAGCTACGAGTTAGGCCCAAAACACGTTTTGGGCCCAGAGCAACGTGGAACCGACGCGAAAAATCGAACTTCAATTTTTTTCAGCTTCTGACCTCACGAACCCTTTTTTAAATGGTCAAAAAACAAATTTAGGCGAAACAATGACTCAAAAATGTTATCCGAGTTAGGAGTTAGGCCCAAAACACGTTTTGGGACCAAAGTAACATGGAACCGACGCGAAAAACCGAACTTTAATTTTTTTCAGCTTCTGACCTCATGAACGCTTTAGAAATGGTAAAAAAAAAACGTATTTAAGCAAAAGAATGACTCAAAAATGTTATCCTAGCTGGGAGTTAGGCCCAAGTCACGTTTTGGGCCTAAAGCAACGTGGAACCGAGGCGAAAAATCAAACTTCAATTTTTTCAGCTTCTGACCTCTTGAACGCTTTAAAAATGGTAAAAAAACGCATTTAAGCAAAAGAATGACTCAGAAATGTTATCCGAGCTAGGAGTTAGCCCCAAAACACGTTTTTGGCCCCGAACAACGTTCAACCGACGCGAAATGCCGGCCTTCATTTTTTTCAGCTTCAGAGCTCACGACCCCTTTAGAAATGGTTAAAAAACGTATTAGGTGAAAGAAAGACTCAAAAATGTTATATGAGCTAGGAGTTAAGCCTAAGTCAATTTTTGGGCCAGAACAACGTGGAACCGACGCGAAAAATCGGACTTCAATTTTTTCAGCTTCTGACCTCCTGAACGCTTAACAAAAAGTAAAAAAACGCATTTATGCTAAAGAATGACTCAAAAATATTATCCGAGCTAGAAGTTAAGCCCAAAACACGTTTTTGGCCCCGAGCAACGTGGAACAGACGCGAAAAGTCGGACTTCATTTTTTTCAGCTTATGACCTCACGAACCCATTAGAAATGGTAAAAAAAACGCATTTAGGCGAAAGAATGACTCAAAAAAGTTATCCGAGCCAGGAGTTTAACCCAAAACTCGTTTTGGGCCTAGAACAACGTGGAACCGACGCGAAAAATCGGACTTATATTTTTTCAGGTTCTAACCTCCGGAACCCATTAGAAATGGTAAAAATACGCATTTAGGTAAAAGAATGACTCAAAATGTTATCCGAGCTAGGAGTTAGGCCTAAGTCACGTTTTGGGCCTAGTGCAACGTGGAACCGACGCGAAAAATTGGACTTCAATTTTTTCAGCTTCTGACCTCCTGAACACTTTAGAAATGGTAAAAAAACGCATCGAGGCAAAAAAATGACTCATAAATGTTATCCGGGCTAGGAGTTGGGCCCAAGTGACGTTTTGGACCATGACCAACGTGGAACCGACGTGAAAAATCGGACTTCAATTTCTTGAGCTTCTGACCTCCTGAACCCTTTAGAAATGGTAAAAAAACGTAATTCGGCGATAGAATGACTCAAAAAATGTTATCCGATCTAGGGGTTAGGCCTAAGTCACGTTTTGGGCCCAGAGCAACGTGGAACCGACGCGAAAAATTGGACTTCAATTTTTTCAGCTTCTGACCTCCTGAATGCTTTAGAAATGGTAAAAAACGCATTTAAGCAAAAAATTGACTCAAAAAAGTTATCCGAGCTAGGAGTTAGCCCCAAAACACGTTTTTGGCCCCGAGCAACGTGGAACCGACGCGAAAAGTCGGACTTCATTTTTTTCAGCTTCTGACCTCACAAACCCTTTAGAAATGGTAAAAAAATGCATTTAGCCGAAAGAATGACTCAAAAATGTTATCCGAGCTAGGAGTTTGGGCCTAGTGCAACGTGGAATAGACACGAAAAATCGGACTTCAATTTTTTCAGCTTCTGACCTCCCGAACCCTTTAGAAATGGTAAAAAAAGGCATTTAGGCGAAAGAAAGACTCAAAAATGTTATATGACCTAGGAGTTAGGCCCAAGTCACGTTTTGGGCCCAAAACAACGTGGAACCGACGCGAAAAATCGGACTTCAATTTTTTCATGTTCTGACCTCCGGAACCCTTCAGAAATGGTAAAAAAACGCATTAAGGAAAAAGAATGACTCAAAAATGTTATATGAGCTAGGAGTTAGGCCCAAGTCACGTTTTGGGCTTAGAGTAACGTGGATCCGACGCGAAAAGCCGGACTTCAATTTTTTCAGCTTCTGATCTCTTGAACTATTTAGAAATGGTAATAAAACTTATTTAAGCAAAAGAATCACTCAAAAATGTTATCCGAGATAGGAGTTAGCACCAAAACATGTTTTTGGCCCCGAGCAACGTGGAACCGACGCGAAAAGTCGGACTTCATTTTTTTCACCCCGACCTCACGAACCATTTAGAAATGGGGAAAAAACGCATTTAGGAGAAAGAAAGACTCAAAAATGTTATATGAGCTAGGAGTTAGGCCCAAGTCACGTTTTGGCCCAGAACAACGTGGAACCGACGCGAAAAATCGGACTTCAATTTTTTCAGCTTCTGACCTCACGAACCCTATTGAAATGGTAAAAAAACGTATTTAGGCGAAAGAATGACTCAAAAAAGTTATCCGAGCTAGGAGTTTGGCCCAAAACACGATTTGGTCCCAGAATAACGTGGAACCGACGCGAAAAATCAGACTTATATTTTTTCAGGTCTGATCTCCGAAACCCTTTAGAAATGGTAAAAAAACGCATTTAGGTAAAAGAATGACTCAAAAATTTTATCCGAGCTAGGAGTAAGGCCTAAGTCACATTTTGGGCCTAGAGCAACGTGGAACCGACGCGAAAAATCGGACTTCAATTTTTTCAGCTTCTGACCTCCTGAACCCATTAGAAATGGTAAAAAAAACGCATTGGGACGGAAAATTACTCAAAAAGGTTATCCGAGCACAGAGTTAGGCCCAAGTCACGTTTTACGACCAGAGCAACGTGGAACCGACACGAAAAATCGGACTTCAATTTTTTCAGCTTCTGACCTCCTGAACCCTTTCGAAATGGTATAAAAACGCATTTAGGTGAACGAATGACTTAAAAATGTTATCCGAGCTAGGAGGTAGACCCAAAACACGTTTTGGGCCCACAGCAACATGGAACCGACGCGAAAAATCTGACTTCTATTTTTTCAGCTTCTGACCTCACGAACCCAATAGAAATGGTAATAGAAATGCATTTAGTTGAAAGAATTACTATAAAATGCAACGTGGAACCGATGTGAAAAATTGGACTTAAATTTTTTCAGCTTCTCACCTCCTGAACCATTTAGAAATGGTAAAAAACGCATTTTGTAAAAAGAATGACTCAAAAATGTTATCGGAGCTAGAAGTTAGGCCAAGTCACTTTTTGGGCCTAGAGCAACGTGGAACCGACGCAAAAAATTGGACTTCAATTTTTTCAGCTTCTGACCTCCGGAACCCTTTAGAAATGGTAAAAAAACACATTTAAGCAAAAGAATGTCTCAAAAATGTTATCCGAGCTAGGAGTTAGCCCAAAAACACGTTTTTGGCCCCGAGCAACGTGGAACCGACGCGAAAAGTCGGACTTCATTTTTTTCAGCTTCTGACCTCACGAACCCTTTAGAAATGGTAAAAAACGCATTTAGGCGAAAGAATGACTCAAAAATGTTATCCGAGCTAGGAGTTAGCTCCAAAACATGTTTTTGGCCCCGAGCAACGTGGAACCGAAGCGAGAAGTCGGACTTCATTTTTTTCAGCTCCTGACCTCACGAACCATTTAGAAATGGGGAAAAAACGCATTTACGAGAAAGAAAGACTCAAAAATGTTATATGAGCTAGGAGTTAGGCCCAAGTCACGTTTTGGCCCAGAAAAACGTGGAACAGACGCGATAAATCGGACTTCAATTTTTTCAGCTTCTGACCTCACAAACCCTATTGAAATGGTAAAAAAATGCATTTAGGCGAAAGAATGACTCAAAAAAGTTATCCGAGCTAGGAGTTTGGCCCAAAACACGTTTTGGTCCCAGAATAACGTGGAACCGACGCAAAAAATCAGACTTATATTTTTTTAGGTTTTGATCTCCGAAACCCTTTAGAAACGGTAAAAAAACGCATTTAGGTAAAAGAATGACTCAAAAATGTTATCCGAGGTAGGAGTAAGGCCTAAGTCACATTTTGGGCCTAGAGCGACGTGGAACCGACGCGAAAAATGGGACTTCAATTTTTTCAGCTTCTGACCTCCTGAACCCATTAGAAATGGTAAAAAAAACGTATTGGGGCGGGAAAATTACTCAAAAATGTTACCCAAGCACAGAGTTAGGCCCAAGTCACGTTTTAGGCCCAGAGCAACGTGGAACCGACGCGAAAAATCGGACTTCAATTTTTTCAGCTTCTGACCTCCTGAACCCTATCCAACTGGAATAAAAACGCATTTAGGTGAACGAATGACTCAAAAATGTTATCCGAGCTAGGAGGTAGGGCCACAGAACATGGAACCGACGCGAAAAATCTGACTTCTATTTTTTCAGCTTCTGACCTCACGAACCCATTAGAAATGGTAATAGAAATGCATTTAGGTGAAATAATTACTATAAAATGTTATCCGAGCTAGGAGTAAGGCCCAAAACTTGTTTTAGGCACAATGCAACGTGGAACCGACGTGAAAAATTGGACTTAAATTTTTTCAAAGCTTCTGACCTCCTGAACCATTTAGAAATGGTAAAAAAACGCATTTAGTAAAAAGAATGACTCAAAAATGTTATCGGAGCTAGAAGTTAGGCCAAGTCACGTTTTGGGCCTAGAGCAACGTGGAACCGACGCAAAAAATTGGACTTCAATTTTTTCAGCTTCTGACCTCCGGAACCCTTTAGAAATGGTAAAAAAACGCATTTAAGCAAAAGAATGACTCAAAAATGTTATCCGAGCTAGGAGTTAGCCCAAAAACACGTTTTTGGCCCCGAGCAACGTGGAACCGACGCGAAAAGTCGGACTTCATTTTTTTCAGCTTCTGACTTCACGAACCCTTTAGAAATGGATAAAAACGCATTTAGGCGAAAGAATGACTCAAAAATATTATCCGAGCTAGGAGTTAGCTCCAATACATGTTTTTGGCCCCGAGCAACGTGGAACCGACGCGAAAAGTCGGACTTCATTTTTTTCAGCTCCTGACCTCACGAACCATTTAGAAATGGTGAAAAAACGCATTTAGGAGAAAGAAAGACTCAAAAATGTTATATGAGCTAGGAGTTAGGCCCAAGTCACGTTTTGGCTTAGAACAACGTGGAATCGACGCGAAATATCGGACTTCAATTTTTTCAGCTTCTGACCTCACGAACCCTATTGAAATGGTAAAAAAATGCATTTAGGCGAAAGAATGACTCCAAAAAGTTATCCGAGCTAGGAGTTTGGCCCAAAACACGTTTTGGTCCAAGAATAACGTGGAACCGACGCGAAAAATCAGACTTATATTTTTTCAGGCTCTGATCTCCGGAACCCTTTAGAAATGGTAAAAAAACGCATTAAGGTAAAAGAATGACTCAAAAATGTTATCCGAGCTAGGAGTAAGGCCTAAGTCACATTTTGGGCCTAGAGCAACGTGGAACCGACGCGAAAAATCGGACTTCAATTTTTTCAGCTTCTGACCTCCTGATCCCATTAGAAATGGAAAAAAAAACGCATTGGGGCGGAAAAATTACTCAAAAATGTTATCCGAGCACAGAGTTAGGCCCAGAGCAACGTGGAACCGACGCGAAAAATCGGACTTCAATTTTTTCAGCTTCTGACCTCCTGAACCCTTTCGAAATGGTATAAAAACGCATTTAGGTGAACGAATGACTCAAAAATGTTATCCGAGCTAGGAGGTAGGGGCCCACAGCAACATGGAACCGACGCGAAAAATTTGACTTCTATTTTTTCAGCTTCTGACCTCACGAACCCATTAGAAATGGTAATAGAAATGCATTTAGGTGAAAGAATTACTATAAAATATTATCCGAGCTAGGAGTAAGGCCCAAAACTTGTTTTAGGCACAATGCAACGTGGAACCGACGTGAAAAATTGGACTTAAATTTTTTCAGCTTCTGACCTCCTGAACCATTTAGAAATGGTAAAAAAACGCATTTAGGAAAAAGAATGACTCCAAAATGTTATCGGAGCTAGAAGTTAGGCCAAGTCACGTTTTGGGCCTAGAGCAACGTGGAACCGACGCAAAAAATTGGACTTCAAATTTTTCAGCTTCTGACCTCCGGAACCCTTTAGAAATGGTAATAAAACGCATTTAAGCAAAAGAATGACTCAAAAATGTTATCCGAGCTACGAGTTAGCGCAAAAACACGTTTTTGGCCCCGAGCAACGTGGAACCGATGCGAAAAGTCGGACTTCATTTTTTTCAGCTTCTGACCTCACGAACCCTTTAGAAATGGTAAAAAACACATTTAGGCGAAAGAATGACTCAAAAATGTTATCTGAGCTAGGAGTTAGGCCCAAAACACGTTGTGGGCCCAGAGCAACGTGGAACAGACGCAGAAATCGGACTTCAATTTTTTCAGCTTCTGACCTCACGACCCCTTTAGATATGGTAAAAAAACACATTTAGGCGAAAGAATGACACAAAAATGTTATCCGAGCTAGGAGTTAAGCCCAAAACACGTTTTGGGCCCAGAGCAACGTGGAACCGACGCGAAAAAACGAACTTCAATTTTTTCAGCTTCTGACCTCACGAACCCTTTTTTAAATGGTCAAAAAACACATTTAGGCGAAACCATGACTCCAAAATGTTATCCGAGCTAGGAGTTAGGCCCAAAAACGTTTTTGGGCCCAAAGAAACGTGGAACCGCCGCGAAAAATCGGACTTAAATTTTTTGCTTCTGACCTCCCGAACCCTTTAGAAACGGTAAAAAAACGCATTTAGGTGAAAGAATGACTCAAAAATGTTATCCGAGCTAGGAGTTAGGCCCAAAACAAATTTTGGGCCCAGAGCAACGTGGAACCGACGCGAAAAATCGAACTTCAATTTTTTCAGCTTCTGACCTCACGAACCTTTTTTTAAATGGTCAAAAAACACATATAGGCGAAACAATGACTCAAAAATGTTATCCGAGCTAGGAGTTAGCCCCAAAACACGTTTTTGGCCCCGAGCAACGTGGAACCGACGCGACAAATCGGATTTCATTTTTTTCAGCTCCTGACCTTACAAGCCATTTAGAAATGGTAAAAAACGTATTTAGGCGAAAGAAAGAATAAAAAATATTATATGAGCTAGGAGTTTGGCCCAAGTCACGTTTTGGGCCTAGAACAACGTGGAACCGACGCGAAAAATCGGACTTCAATTTTTTTAGCCTTTGACCTCCTGAACGCTTTAGAAATGGTAAAAAAAACAAATTTAAGCAAAAGATTGAATCAAAAATGTTATCCGAGCTAGGAGTTATCCCCAAAACACGTTTTTGGCCCCGAGCAACGTGGAACAGACGTGAAAAGTCGGACATCATTTTTTTCAGCTTCTGACCTCACGAACCCTTTTGAAATTGTAAAAAAATGCATTTAGGAGAAAGAAAGACTCAAAAATGTTATATGAGCTAGGAGTTAGGCCCAAGTCACGTTTTGGGCCAAAACAACTTGGAACCGAAGAGAAAAATCGGACTTATGTTTTTTCGGGTTCTGACCTCTAGAACCCTTTAGAAATGGTAAAAAAACGCATTTAGGAAAAAGAATGACTCAAAAATGTTATCCGAGGTAGGAGTTAGGCCTAAGTCACGTTTTGGGCCCAAAGCAACATGGAACCGACACGAAAAGTCGAACTTCAATTTTTCAGCTTCTGACCTCACGAACCCTTTTTTAAATGGTAAAAAAGCCCATTTTGGCGAAACATTGACTCAAAAATGTTATCCGAGCTAGGAGTTAGGCCCAAAACGAGAGTAACATGGAACCGACGCGAAAAACCGGACTTCAATTTTTTCAGCTTCTGACCACCTGAACGCTTTAGAAATGGTAAAAAAACGCATTTAAGCAAAAGAATGACTCAAAAATGTTATCCCAACTAGGAGTTAGCCCCAAAACACGTTTTTGGTCCCCGAGCAACGTGGAACCGACGCGATAAGCTCGGACTTCATTTTTTCAGCTCTCCCGACCTCACGAGCCATTTAGAAATGGTAAAAAAACGCATTTACGCGAAAGAAAGACTCAATAAATATTATATGAGCTAGGAGTTAGGTCCAAGTCACGTTTTGGGCCTAGAACAACGTGGAACCGACACGAAAAATCGGACTTCAATTTTTTTAGACTTTGACCTCCTGATCGCTTTAGAAATGGTAAAAAAATGCATTTAAGCAAAAGAATGTCTCAAAAATGTTATCCGAGCTAGGAGTTAGCCCCAAAACACGTTTTTGGCCCCGAGCAACGTGGAACAGACGTGAAAATTCGGACATCATTTTTTTCAGCCTCTGACCTCACGAACCCTTTTAAAATGGTAAAAAAAACGCATTTAGGCGAAAGAAAGACTCAAAAATGTTATATGAGCTAGGAGTTAGGCCCAAGTCACATTTTGGGCCAAAACAACGTGGAACCGAAGCGAAAAATCGGACTTATGTTTTTTCGGGTTCTGACCTCCGGAACCCTTTAGAAATGGTAAAAAAACGCATTTAGGAAAAAGAATGACTCAAAAATGTTATCCGAGGTAGGAGTTAGGCCTAAGTCACGTTTTGGGCCCAAAGCAACGTCGAACCGACACGAAAAGTCGGACTTCGTTTTTTTCAACTTTTGACCTCACAAACCCTTTAGTAATTGGACTTAAATTTTTTCAGCTTCTGACCTCCTGAACCATTTAGAAATGGTAAAAAAACGCATTTAGGAAAAAGAATGACTCAAAAATGTTATCGGAGCTAGAAGTTAGGCCAAGTCACGTTTTGGGCCTAGAGCAACGTGGAACCGACGCAAAAAATTGGACTTCAAATTTTTCAGCTTCTGACCTCCGGAACCCTTTAGAAATGGTAATAAAACGCATTTAAGCAAAAGAATGACTCAAAAAAGTTATCCGAGCTAGGAGTTAGCCCAAAAACACGTTTTTGGCCCCGAGCAACGTGGAACCGACGCGAAAAGTCGGACTTCATTTTTTTCAGCTTCTGACCTCACGAACCCTTTAGAAATGGTAAAAAAACGCATTTAGGTGAAAGAAAGACTCAAAAATGTTATATGAGCTAGGAGTTAAGCCCAAGTCAATTTTTGGGCCAGAACAACGTGGAACCGACGTGAAAAATCGGACTTTAATTTTTTAAGCTTCTGACCTCCTGAACGCTTTACAAAAAGTAAAAAATGCATTTAAGCAAAAGAATGACTCAAAAATATTATCCGAGCTAGGAGTTAGGCCCAAAACACGTTTTTGACCCCGAGCAACGTGGAACCGACGCGAAAATTCGGACTTCATTTTTTTCAGCTTCTGACCTCACGAACCCTTTAGAAATGGTAAAAAAAACGCAATTAGGCGAAAGAATGACTCAAAAAAGTGGAACCGACGCGAAAAATAGGACTTATATTTTTTCAGGTTCTGACCTCCGGAACCCTTTAGAAATGGTAAAAAAACGCATTTAGGAAAAAGAACGACTCAAAATGTTATCCGAGCTGGGAGTTAGGCCTAAGTCACGTTTTGTGCCCAGTGCAACGTGGAACCGACGCGAAAAATCGGACTTCAATTTTTTCAGCTTCTGACCTCCTGAACACTTTAGAGTTGGTAAAAAAACGCATTGAGGCGAAAAAATGACTCAAAAATGTTATCCGAGCTAGGAGTTGGGCCCATTTGACGTTTTGGGCCAAGAGCAACGTGGAACCGACGCTAAAAATCGAACTTCAATTTCTTGAGCTTCGGACCTCCTGAACCCTTTAGAAATGGTTAAAAAACGCAATTCGACGAAAGAATGACTCACAAAATGTTATCCGAGCTAGGGGTTAGGCCTAAGTCCTTTTGAGAGCAACGTGGTAAAATCGAACTTCAATTTTTTTGGACCACACAAACCCTTTTTAAATGGTCAAAAAACATTTAAGCAAGGAATGACTCAAAAATGTTATTCGAGATAGGAGTTAGGCCCAAAACACGTTTTGGGCCAAGAGCAACGTGGAACCGACACGAAAATCGAACTTCAATTTTTTTCAACTTTCCGACCTCACGAACCCTTTTTTAAATGGTAAAAAAAGACATTCAGGCGAAACAATGACTCAATAATGTTATCCGAGCAAGGAGTTAGGCCCAAAAACGTTTTGGGCCTAGAGCAACGTGGAACCGCCGCGAAAAATCGGACTTCAATTTTTTTTAGCCTTTGACCTCCTGAACGCTTTAGAAATGGTAAACAAACGCATTTAAGCAAAAGAATGACTCAAAAATGTTATCCGAGCTAAGATTTAGCCCCAAAAAACGTTTTTGGGCCCGAGCAACGTGGAACAGACATGAAAAGTCGGACATCATTTTTTTCAGCTTCTGACCTCACGAACCCTTTTGAAATGGTAAAAAAACGCATTTAGGCGAAAGAAAGACTCAAAAATGTTATATGAGCTAGGAGTTAGGCCCATGTCACGTTTTGGGCCAAAACAACGTGGAACCGAAGCGAAAAATCGGACTTATGTTTTTTCGGGTTCTGACCTACGGAACCCTTTAGAAATGGAAAAAAAATGCATTTAGGAAAAAGAATTACTCAAAAATGTTATCCGAGCAAGGAGTTAGGCCTAAGTCACGTTTTTGGGCTTTGAAACATGGAACCGACGCGAAAAATCGGACTTTAATTTTTTCATCTTCTAACCTCCTCAACCCTATAGAAATGGTAAAAGAAACGCATTGAGGCGAAAAAAATGACTCAAAAATGTTATTCGAGCTAGGAGTTAGGCCCAAGTCACGTTTTGGGCCTAAAGCAACGTGGAACAGAGGCGAAAAATCGAACTTCAATTTTTTCAGCTTCTGACCTCTTGAACGCTTTAGAAATGGTAAAAAAACGTATTTAAGCAAAAGAATGACTCAAAAATGTTATCCGAGCTAGGAGTTAGCCCCAAAACACGTTTTTGGCCCCGAACAACGTTCAACCGACGCGAAATGCCGGCCTTCATTTTTTTCAGTTTCAGAGCTCACGAACCCTTTAGAAATGGTAAAAAAACGCATTTAGGTGAAAGAAAGAATCAAAAATGTTATATGAGCTAGGAGTTAGGCCCAAGTCACGTTTTGGGCCTAGAGCAATGTGGAACCGACGCGAAAAACCGGACTTCAATTTTTTCAGCTTCTGACCTCTTGAACGCTTTACAAAAAGTAAAAAACGCATTTATGCAAAAGAATGACTCAAAAATATTATCCGAGCTAGGAGTTAGCACCAAAACACGTTATTGGCCCCGAGCAAATTGGAACCGACGCGAAAAGTCGTACTTCATTTTTTTTCTGCTTATGACCTCACGAACCCTTTAGAAATGGTAAAAAAAAAACGCATTTAGGCGAAAGAATGACTCAAAAAAGTTATCCGAGCCAGGAGTTTAACCCAAAACTCGTTTTGGGCCTAGGACAACGTGGAACCGACGCGAAAAATCGGACTTATATTTTTTCAGGTTCTAACCTCCGGAACCCATTAGAAATGGTAAAAAAACGCATTTAGGCGAAAGAATGACTCAAAAATGTTATCCGAGCTAGGAGTTTGGCCCAAAACAAGCTTTCGGCCCAGAGCAACAAGGAACCGACGCGAAAAATCGGACTTCAATTTTTTCAGCTTCTGACATCCTAAACACTTTAGAAATGGTAAAAAAACGCATCGAGGCGAAAAAATGACTCAAAAATGTTATCCGGGCTAGGAGTTGGGCCCAAGTGACGTTTTGGACCAAGAGCAACGTGGAACCGAAGCGCAAAATTGGACTTCAATTTTTTCAGCTTCTGACCTCCTGAATGCTTTAGAAATGGTAAAAAACGCATTTAAGCAAAAGAATGACTCAAAAAAGTTATCCGAGCTAGGAGTTTGCCCCAAAACACGTTTTTGGCCCCGAACAACGTTCAACCGACGCGAAATGCCGGCCTTCATTTTTTTCAGCTTCTGAGCTCACGAACCCTTTAGAATTGGTAAAAAAACGCATTTAGGTGAAAGAAAGACTCAAAAATGTTATATGAGCTAGGAGTTAAGCCCAAGTCAATTTTTGGGCCAGAACAACGTGGAACAGACGCGAAAAATCGGACTTCAATTTTTTCAGCTTCTGACCTCCTGAACACTTTACTAAAAGTAAAAAAATGCATTTAAGCAAAAGATTGACTCAAAAATATTATCCGAGCTAGGAGTTAGCCCCAAAACACGTTTTTGACCCCGAGCAACGTGGAACCGACGCGAAAATTCGGACTTCATTTTTTTCAGCTTCTGACCTCACGAACCTTTAGAAATGGTAAAAAAAAAACGCATTAGGCGAAAGAATGACTCAAAAAAGTTATCCGAGCAAGGAGTTTAACCCAAAACACGTTTTGGGCCTAGAAGAACGTCGAACCGACGCGAAAAATCGGACTTATATTTTTTCAGGTTCTGACCTCCGGATCCCTTTACAAATGGTAAAAAAACGCATTTAGGAAAAAGAATGACTCAAAATGTTATCCGAGCTAGGAGTTAGGCCTAAGTCACGTTTTGGGCCCAGTGCAACGTCGAGCCGACACGAAAAATCGGACTTTAATTTTTTCAGCTTTTGAACTCACGAACCCTTTAGAAATGGTTTAAAAACGTATTTAGGTGAAAGAATGACTCAACAATGTTATCCGAGCTAGGAGTTAGGCCCAAAACACGTTCTGGGCCCAGAGCAACGTGGAACCGACGCAAAAATCGGACTTCAATTTTTTCAGCTTTTGACCTCACGACCCCTTTAGATATGGCGAAAAAACACATTTATGCGAAAGAATGACTCAAAAATGTTATCTTGCTTGTTGGTCCATGTGTAGAACCTCCTAGAGCTTTTGATGTCCATTCAACCACAATACTCCACACATTCCTTAAATTGACTCATTTCTGTTCTGCTAGTAACTTGACCTGTTTTCTCATCATCATTGAGAATGATATTAAAATCACCCACAATAAGCCTTGCATCCTTCATGTTATCAGCCAAATGCCTAAGTCAGTCCATAGCTGCTCCCTAGCACCACCATCATTATGAGCAAAGACAAAGGTACATTCAAAGGCCTTCCAACTAATTTTTGGCAAAATATGACAGTGAAATAATTGGTCTGAACATTTAAGGATATCCACCTCAAAAGCAAGAGGATTCCATGCCAAAACAATCCTTCCTCAGCCATTCCAAGGAAGATTTGTTATAAAGCACCAATTAGGAAAGAGATTAAGGTATAGGGCCCCTATATTTTGAGCCCTTACCATAGTTTCCAGAAGGCAAAACAGCTGGGCATGATGGATGACTCAAAAATGTTATCCGAGCTAGGAGATAGGCCCAAAACACGTTTTTGGCCCGGAGCAACGTGGAACCGACGCGAAAAATCGGACTTCAATTTTTTCAAATTCTGACCTCATGAACCCTTTAGAAATGGTGAAAAAACGCATTTAGGCGAAAGAATGACTCAAAAATGTTATCCGAGCTAGGAGTTTGGCCCAAAACAAGTTTTCGGCCCAGAGCAACAAGGAACCGACGCGAAAAATCGGACTTCAATTTTTTCAGCTTCTGAACTCACGAACCCTTTAGAAATGGTAAAAAAACGCATATAGGCGATAGAATGAATCAAAAATGTTATCCGAGCTAGGAGTTAGTCCCAAAACACATTTTCGGCCTAGAGAAACGTGGATCCGACGCGAAAAATCGGACTTCAATTTTTTCAGCTTTTGAACTCACGAACCCTTTTGAAATGGTTAAAAAACTCATTTAGGCAAAAGAATGACTCAACAATGTTATCTGAGCTAGGAGTTAGGCCCAAAACACGTTGTGGGCCTAAAGAAACGTGGAACCGACGCGAAAATCGAACTTCAATTTTTACGGCTTCTGACCTCCTGAACCCTTTAGAAATGGTATAAAAACGCATGTACGTGAAAGAATTACTCAAAAATGTTATCCGAGCTACGAGTTAGGCCCAAAACACGTTTTTGGCCCCGAGCAACGTGGAACCGACGCGAAAAGTCGGACTTCATTTTTTTCAGCTCCTGACCTCACGAACCATTTAAAAATGGGGAAAAACGTATTTAGGAGAAAGAAAGACTCAAAAATGTTATATGCGCTAGGAGTTAGGCCCAAGTCACGTTTTGGCCCAGAACAACGTGGAACCGACGCGAAAAATCGGACTTCAATTTTTTCAGCTTCTGACCTCACGAACCCTATTGAAATGGTAAAAAAACGTATTTAGGCGAAAGAATGACTCAAAAAAGTTATCCGAGCTCGGAGTTTGGCCCAAAACACGATTTGGTCCCAGAATAACGTGGAACCGACGCGAAAAATCAGACTTATATTTTTTCAGGTTCTGATCTCCGAAACCCTTTAGAAATGGTAAAAAAACGCATTTAGGTAAAAGAATGACTCAAAAATGTTATCCGAGCTAGGAGTAAGGCCTAAGTCACATTTTGGGCCTAGAGCAACGTGGAACCGACGCGAAAAATCGGACTTCAATTTTTTCAGCTTCTGACCTCCTGAACCCATTAGAAATGGTAAAAAAAACGCATTGGGGCGGAAAATTACTCAAAATTGTTATCCGAGCACAGAGTTTGGCCCAAGTCACGTTTTACGACCAGAGCAACGTGGAACCGACACGAAAAATCGGACTTCAATTTTTTCAGCTTCTGACCTCCTGAACCCTTTCGAAATGGTATAAAAACGCATTTAGGTGAACGAATGACTCAAAAATGTTATCCGAGCTAGGAGTTAGGCCCAAAAACATTTTGGGCCTAGAGCAACGTGCATCCGACGCGAAAATCGAACTTCAATTTTTACGGCTTCTGACCTACTGAACCCTTTAGAAATGGTATAAAAAGGCATGTACGTGAAAGAATGACTCAAAAATGTTATCCGAGCTACGAGTTAGGCCCAAAACACGTTTTTGGCCCCGAGCAACGTGGAACCGACGCGAAAAGTCGGACTTCATTTTTTTCAGCTCCTGACCTCACGAACCATTTAGAAATGGGGAAAAAACGCATTTAGGAGAAAGAAATACTCAAAAATGTAATATGCGCTAGGAGTTAGGCCCAAGTCGCGTTTTGGCCCAGAACAACGTGGAACCGACGCGAAAAATCGGACTTCAATTTTTTCAGCTTCTGACATCACGAACCCTATTGAAATGGTAAAAAAACGTATTTAGGCGAAAGAATGACTCAAAAAAGTTATCCGAGCTCGGAGTTTGGCCCAAAACACGATTTGGTCCCAGAATAACGTGGAACCGACGCGAAAAATCAGACTTATATTTTTTCAGGTTCTGATCTCCGGAACCCTTTAGAAATGGTAAAAAAACGCATTTAGGTAAAAGAATGACTCAAAAATGTTATCCGAGCTAGGAGTAAGGCCTAAGTCACATTTTGGGCCTAGAGCAACGTGGAACCGACGCGAAAAATCGGACTTCAATTTTTTCAGCTTCTGACCTCCTGAACCCATTAGAAATGGTAAAAAAAACGCATTGGGGCGGAAAATTACTCAAAATTGTTATCCGAGCACAGAGTTAGGCCCAAGTCACGTTTTACGACCAGAGCAACAAGGAACCGACACGAAAAATCGGACTTCAATTTTTTCAGCTTCTGACCTCCTGAACCCTTTCGAAATGGTATAAAAACGCATTTAGGTGAACGAATGACTCAAAAATGTTATCCGAGCTAGGAGTTAGGCCCAAAAACATTTTGGGCCTAGAGCAACGTGCATCCGACGCGAAAATCGAACTTCAATTTTTACGGCTTCTGACCTCCTGAACCCTTTAGAAATGGTATAAAAACGCATGTACGTGAAAGAATGACTCAAAAATGTTATCCGAGCTACGAGTTAGGCCCAAAACACTTTTTTGGCCCCGAGCAACGTGGAACCGACGCGAAAAGTCGGACTTCATTTTTTTCAGCTCCTGACCTCACGAACCATTTAGAAATGGGGAAAAACGCATTTAGGAGAAAGAAAGACTCAAAATGTTATATGAGCTAGGAGTTAGGCCCAAGTCACGTTTTGGCCCAGAACAACGTGGAACCGACGCGAAAAATCGGACTTCAATTTTTTCAGCTTCTGACCTCACGAACCCTATTGAAATGGTAAAAAAACGTATTTAGGCGAAAGAATGACACAAAAAAGTTATCCGAGCTCGGAGTTTGGCCCAAAACACGATTTGGTCCCAGAATAACGTGGAACCGACGCGAAAAATCAGACTTATATTTTTTCAGGTTCTGATCTCCTAACCCTTTAGAAATGGTAAAAAAACGCATTTAGGTAAAAGAATGACTCAAAAATGTTATCCGAGCTAGGAGTAAGGCCTAAGTCACATTTTGGGCCTAGAGCAACGTGGAACCGACGCGAAAAATCGGACTTCAATTTTTTCAGCTTCTGACCTTCTGAACCCACTAGAAATGGTAAAAAAAACGCATTGGGGCGGAAAATTACTCAAAATTGTTATCCGAGCACAGAGTTAGGCCCAAGTCACGTTTTACGACCAGAGCAACGTGGAACCGACACGAAAAATCGGACTTTAATTTTTTCAGCTTCTGACCTCCTGAACCCTTTCGAAATGGTATAAAAACGCATTTAGGTGAACGAATGACTCAAAAATGTTATCCGAGCTAGGAGTTAGGCCCAAAAACATTTTGGGCCTAGAGCAACGTGCATCCGACGCGAAAATCGAACTTCAATTTTTAGGGCTTCTGACCTCCTGAACCCTTTAGAAATGGTATAAAAACGCATGTACGTGAAAGAATTACTCAAAAATGTTATCCGAGCTACGAGTTAGGCCCAAAACACGTTTTTGGCCCCGAGCAACGTGGAACCGACGCGAAAAGTCGGACTTCATTTTTTTCAGCTCCTGACCTCACGAACCATTTAGAAATGGGGAAAAAACGCATTTAGGAGAAAGAAAGACTCAAAAATGTTATATGCGCTAGGAGTTAGGCCCAAGTCACGTTTTGGCCCAGAACAACGTGGAACCGACGCGAAAAATCGGACTTCAATTTTTTCAGCTTCTGACCTCACGAACCCTATTGAAATGGTAAAAAAACGTATTTAGGCGAAAGAATGACTCAAAAAAGTTATCCGAGCTCGGAGTTTGGCCCAAAACACGATTTGGTCCCAGAATAACGTGGAACCGACGCGAAAAATCAGACTTATATTTTTTCAGGTTCGAACTCCGAACCCTTTAGAAATGGTAAAAAAACGCATTTAGGTAAAAGAATGACTCAAAAATGTTATCCGAGCTAGGAGTAAGGCCTAAGTCACATTTTGGGCCTAGAGCAACGTGGAACCGACGCGAAAAATCGGACTTCAATTTTTTCAGCTTCTGACCTCCTGAACCCATTAGAAATGGTAAAAAAAACGCATTGGGGCGGAAAATTACTCAAAATTGTTATCCGAGCACAGAGTTAGGCCCAAGTCACGTTTTACGACCAGAGCAACAAGGAACCGACACGAAAAATCGGACTTCAATTTTTTCAGCTTCTGACCTCCTGAACCCTTTCGAAATGGTATAAAAACGCATTTAGGTGAACGAATGACTCAAAAATGTTATCCGAGCTAGGAGTTAGGCCCAAAAACATTTTGGGCCTAGAGCAACGTGCATCCGACGCGAAAATCGAACTTCAATTTTTACGGCTTCTGACCTCCTGAACCCTTTAGAAATGGTATAAAAACGCATGTACGTGAAAGAATGACTCAAAAATGTTATCCGAGCTACGAGTTAGGCCCAAAACACTTTTTTGGCCCCGAGCAACGTGGAACCGACGCGAAAAGTCGGACTTCATTTTTTTCAGCTCCTGACCTCACGAACCATTTAGAAATGGGGAAAAAACGCATTTAGGAGAAAGAAAGACTCAAAAATGTTATATGAGCTAGGAGTTAGGCCCAAGTCACGTTTTGGCCCAGAACAACGTGGAACCGACGCGAAAAATCGGACTTCAATTTTTTCAGCTTCTGACCTCACGAACCCTATTGAAATGGTAAAAAAACGTATTTAGGCGAAAGAATGACACAAAAAAGTTATCCGAGCTCGGAGTTTGGCCCAAAACACGATTTGGTCCCAGAATAACGTGGAACCGACGCGAAAAATCAGACTTATATTTTTTCAGGTTCTGATCTCCGGAACCCTTTAGAAATGGTAAAAAAACGCATTTAGGTAAAAGAATGACTCAAAAATGTTATCCGAGCTAGGAGTAAGGCCTAAGTCACATTTTGGGCCTAGAGCAACGTGGAACCGACGCGAAAAATCGGACTTCAATTTTTTCAGCTTCTGACCTTCTGAACCCACTAGAAATGGTAAAAAAAACGCATTGGGGCGGAAAATTACTCAAAATTGTTATCCGAGCACAGAGTTAGGCCCAAGTCACGTTTTACGACCAGAGCAACGTGGAACCGACACGAAAAATCGGACTTTAATTTTTTCAGCTTCTGACCTCCTGAACCCTTTCGAAATGGTATAAAAACGCATTTAGGTGAACGAATGACTCAAAAATGTTATCCGAGCTAGGAGTTAGGCCCAAAAACATTTTGGGCCTAGAGCAACGTGCATCCGACGCGAAAATCGAACTTCAATTTTTAGGGCTTCTGACCTCCTGAACCCTTTAGAAATGGTATAAAAACGCATGTACGTGAAAGAATTACTCAAAAATGTTATCCGAGCTACGAGTTAGGCCCAAAACACGTTTTTGGCCCCGAGCAACGTGGAACCGACGCGAAAAGTCGGACTTCATTTTTTTCAGCTCCTGACCTCACGAACCATTTAGAAATGGGGAAAAAACGCATTTAGGAGAAAGAAAGACTCAAAAATGTTATATGCGCTAGGAGTTAGGCCCAAGTCACGTTTTGGCCCAGAACAACGTGGAACCGACGCGAAAAATCGGACTTCAATTTTTTCAGCTTCTGACCTCACGAACCCTATTGAAATGGTAAAAAAACGTATTTAGGCGAAAGAATGACTCAAAAAAGTTATCCGAGCTCGGAGTTTGGCCCAAAACACGATTTGGTCCCAGAATAACGTGGAACCGACGCGAAAAATCAGACTTATATTTTTTCAGGTTCTGATCTCCGGAACCCTTTAGAAATGGTAAAAAAACGCATTTAGGTAAAAGAATGACTCAAAAATGTTATCCGAGCTAGGAGTAAGGCCTAAGTCACATTTTGGGCCTAGAGCAACGTGGAACCGACGCGAAAAATCGGACTTCAATTTTTTCAGCTTCTGACCTCCTGAACCCATTAGAAATGGTAAAAAAAACGCATTGGGGCGGAAAATTACTCTAAATTGTTATCCGTGCACAGAGTTAGGCCCAAGGCTAGTTTTACGACCAGAGCAACGTGGAACCGACACGAAAAATCGGACTTCAATTTTTTCAGCTTCTGACCTCCTGAACCCTTTCGAAATGGTATAAAAACGCATTTAGGTGAACGAATGACTCAAAAATGTTATCCGAGCTAGGAGTTAGGCCCAAAAACATTTTGGGCCTAGAGCAACGTGCATCCGACGCGAAAATCGAACTTCAATTTTTACGACTTCTGACCTCCTGAACCCTTTTGAAATGGTATAAAAACGCATGTACGTGAAAGAATGACTCAAAAATGTTATCCGAGCTACGAGTTAGGCCCAAAACACGTTTTTGGCCCCGAGCAACGTGGAACCGACGCGAAAAGTCGGACTTCATTTTTTTCAGCTCCTGACCTCACGAACCATTTAGAAATGGGGAAAAACGCATTTAGGAGAAAGAAAGACTCAAAATGTTATATGAGCTAGGAGTTAGGCCCAAGTCACGTTTTGGCCCAGAACAACGTGGAACCGACGCGAAAAATCGGACTTCAATTTTTTCAGCTTCTGACCTCACGAACCCTATTGAAATGGTAAAAAAAACGTATTTAGGCGAAAGAATGACTCAAAAAAGTTATCCGAGCTCGGAGTTTGGCCCAAAACACGATTTGGTCCCAGAATAACGTGGAACCGACGCGAAAAATCAGACTTATATTTTTTTAGGTTTTGATCTCCGGAACCCTTTAGAAATGGTAAAAAAACGCATTTAGGTAAAAGAATGACTCAAAAATGTTATCCGAGCTAGGAGTAAGGCCTAAGTCACATTTTGGGCCTAGAGCAACGTGGAACCGACGCAAAAATCGGACTTCAATTTTTTCAGCTTTCGACCCTCCCGAACCCACTAGAAATGGTAAAAAAACGCATTGGGGCTGAAAATTACTCAAAATTGTTATCCGAGCACAGAGTTAGGCCCAAGTCACGTTTTACGACCAGAGCAACGTGGAACCGACACGAAAAATCGGACTTTAATTTTTTCAGCTTCTGACCTCCTGAACCCTTTCGAAATGGTATAAAAACGCATTTAGGTGAACGAATGACTCAAAAATGTTATCCGAGCTAGGAGTTAGGCCCAAAAACATTTTGGGCCTAGAGCAACGTGCATCCGACGCGAAAATCGAACTTCAATTTTTAGGGCTTCTGACCTCCTGAACCCTTTAGAAATGGTATAAAAACGCATGTACGTGAAAGAATTACTCAAAAATGTTATGAGTAGAGTTAGGCCCAAAAACGTTTTGGCCAACGTGGAACCGACGCGAAAAGTCGGACTTCATTTTTTCACTCGACCTCACGAACCATTTAGAAATGGGGAAAAACGCATTTAGGAGAAAGAAAGACTCAAAAATGTTATATGCGCTAGGAGTTAGGCCCAAGTCACTTTTGGGCCTGGAACAACGTGGAACCGACGCAAAAATCGGACTTCAATTTTTTCGACCTCCCGAACCCTATTGAAATGGTAAAAAACGTATTTAGGCGAAAGAATGACTCAAAAAAGTTATCCGAGCTCGGAGTTTGGCCCAAAACACGATTTGGCCCCGAGTAACGTGGAACCGACGCGAAAAATCGGACTTATTTTTTTCGAGTTCCGACCTCACGAACCCTTTAGAAATGGTAAAAAAACGCATTTAGGTAAAAGAATGACTCAAAAATGTTATCCGAGCTAGGAGTTAGGCCCAAATCACGTTTTTGGCCCCGAGCAACGTGGAACCGACGCGAAAAGTCGGACTTCATTTTTTTCACTCCCGACCTCCACGAACCATTTAGAAATGGGGAAAAAACGCATTTAGGAGAAAGAAAGACTCAAAATTGTTATATGAGCTAGGAGTTAGGCCCAAGTCACGTTTTTGGCCCTGAGCAACGTGGAACCGACGCGAAAAATCGGACTTCAATTTTTTCAGCTTCGACCTCCACGAACCCTATTGAAATGGTAAAAAAAACGCATTTAGGCGAAAGAATGACTCAAAAATGTTATCCGAGCTAGGAGTTTGGCCCAAAACACGTTTTGGTCCTGAAGCAACGTGGAACCGACGCGAAAAATCGGACTTATATTTTTTTAGGTTTTGACTCTCCGAACCCTTTTGAAATGGTAAAAAACGCATTTAGGTAAAAGAATGACTCAAAAATGTTATCCGAGCTAGGAGTTAGGCCCAAGTCACATTTTGGGCCTAGAGCAACGTGGAACCGACGCGAAAAATCGGACTTCAATTTTTTCGGCTTCGACCTCCCGAACCCATTAGAAATGGTGAAAAAACGCATTGGGGCGAAAGAAATACTCAAAATTGTTATCCGAGCTACGAGTTAGGCCCAAGTCACGTTTTACGACCGGAGCAACGTGGAACCGACACGAAAAATCGGACTTCAATTTTTTCGACTTTCCGACCTCCCGAACCCTTTTGAAATGGTAAAAAAAACGCATTTAGGCGAAAGAATGACTCAAAAATGTTATCCGAGCTAGGAGGTAGGCCCAAAACACGTTTTGGGCCCCAAAGAACGTGGAACCGACGCGAAAAATCGACTTTATTTTTTCCTTCGACTCACGAACCATTAGAAATGGTAATAGAAATGCATTTAGTTGAAAGAATTACTATAAAATGCAACGTGGAACCGATGTGAAAAATTGACTTAAATTTTTTAGGTTTATGACCTCCCGAACCCTTTAGAAATGGTAAAAAACGCATTTAGGTAAAAAAGAATGACTCAAAAATGTTATCCGAGCTAGGAGTAAGGCCTAAGTCACATTTTGGGCCTAGAGCAACGTGGAACCGACGCAAAAAATCGGACTTCAATTTTTTCAAGCTTCCGACCTCCCGAACCCATTAGAAATGGTAAAAAAAACGCATTGGGGCGGAAAATTACTCAAAATTGTTATCCGAGCAGGAGTTAGGCCCAAGTCACGTTTTGCCCGAGCAACGTGGAACCGACGCGAAAATCGGACTTTTATTTTTTCGCTTCCGACCTCCCGAACCCTTTCGAAATGGTAAAAAACGCATTTAGGTGAACGAATGACTCAAAAATGTTATCCGAGCTAGGAGGTAGGCCCAAAACACGTTTTGGCCCCGACAACGTGGAACCGACGCGAAAATCGACTTCATTTTTTCAACTCCGACCTCACGAACCCATTAGAAATGGTAATAGAAATGCATTTAGTTGAAAGAATTACTATAAAATGCAACGTGGAACCGATGTGAAAAATTGGACTTAAATTTTTTCAGCTTATGACCTCCTGAACCGTTAAGAAATGGTAAAAAAACGCATTTAGTAAAAAGAATGACTCAAAAATGTTATCGGAGCTAGAAGTTAGGCTAAGTCACTTTTTGGGCCTAGAGCAACGTGGAACCGACGCAAAAAATTGGACTTCAATTTTTTCAGCTTCTGACCTCCGGAACCCTTTAGAAATGGTAAAATAACGTATTTAAGCAAAAGAATGACTCAAAAATGTTATCCGAGCTAGGAGTTAGCCCAAAAACACGTTTTTGGCCCCGAGCAACGTGGAACCGACGCGAAAAGTCGGACTTCATTTTTTTCAGCTTCTGACCTCACGAACCCTTTAGAAATGGTAAAAAACGCATTTAGGCGAAAGAATGACTCAAAAATGTTATCCGAGCTAGGAGTTAGCTCCATAACATGTTTTTGGCCCCGAGCAACGTGGAACCGAAGCGAGAAGTCGGACTTCATTTTTTTCAGCTCCTGACCTCACGAACCATTTAGAAATGGGGAAAAAACGCATTTAGGAGAAAGAAAGACTCAAAAATGTTATATGAGCTAGGAGTTAGACCCAATTCACGTTTTGGCCCAGAAAAACGTGGAACAGACGCGAAAAATCGGACTTCAATTTTTTCAGCTTCTGACCTCACAAACCCTATTGAAATGGTAAAAAAATGCATTTAGGCGAAACAATGACTCAAAAAAGTTATCCGAGCTAGGAGTTTGGCCCAAAACACGTTTTGGTCCCAGAATAACGTGGAACCGACGCGAAAAATCAGACTTATATTTTTTTAGGTTTTGATCTTCGGAACCCTTTAGAAATGGTAAAAAAGCGCATTTTGGTAAAAGAATGACTGAAAAATGTTATCCGAGGTAGGAGTAAGGCCTAAGTCACATTTTGGGCCTAGAGCAACGTGGAACCGACGCGAAAAATCGGACTTCAATTTTTTCAGCTTCTGACCTCCTGAACCCATTAGAAATGGTAAAAAAAACGTATTGGGGCGGAAAAATTACTCAAAAATGTTACCCAAGCACAGAGTTAGGCCCAAGTCACGTTTTAGGCCTAGAGCAACGTGGAACCGACGCGAAAAATCGGACTTCAATTTTTTCAGCTTCTGACCTCCTGAACCCTATCGAAATGGAATAAAAACGCATTTAGGTGAACGAATGACTCAAAAATGTTATCCGAGCTAGGAGGTAGGGGCCACAGCAACACGGAACCGACGCGAAAAATCTGACTTCTATTTTTTCAGCTTCTGACCTCACGAACCCATTAGAAATGGTAATAGAAATGCATTTAGGTGAAAGAATTACTATAAAATGTTATCCGAGCTAGGAGTAAGGCCCAAAACTTGTTTTAGGCACAATGCAACGTGGAACCGACGTGAAAAATTGGACTTAAATTTTTTTCACTTCGACCTCTTGAACCATTTAGAAATGGTAAAAAAACTCATTTAGTAAAAAGAATGACTCAAAAATGTTATCGGAGCTAGAAGTTAGGCCAAGTCACGTTTTGGGCCTAGAGCAACGTGGAACCGACGCGAAAAATCGGACTTCAATTTTTTCAGCTTCTGACCTCCGGAACCCATTAGAAATGGTAAAAAAAACGCATTTGGGGCGGAAAATTACTCAAAATTGTTATCCGAGCACGTAGTTAGGCCCAAGTCACGTTTTACGACCCGGAGCAACGTGGAACCGACTCGAAAAATCGGACTTCAATTTTTTCAGCTTCTGACCTCCTGAACCCTTTCGAAATGGTAAAAAACGCATTTAGGTGAACGAATGACTCAAAAATGTTATCCGAGCTAGGAGGTAGGCCCAAAACACGTTTTGGGCCCACAGCAACATGGAACCGACGCGAAAAATCTGACTTCTATTTTTTCAGCTTCTGACCTCACGAACCCATTAGAAATGGTAATAGAAATGCATTTAGTTGAAAGAATTACTATAAAATGCAACGTGGAACCGATGTGAAAAATTGGACTTAAATTTTTTCAGCTTATGACCTCCTGAACCATTTAGAAATGGTAAAAAACGCATTTTTAAAAAAAAGAATGACTTAAAAATGTTATCGGAGCTAGAAGTTAGGCCAAGTCACTTTTTGGGCCTAGAGCAACGTGGAACCGACGCAAAAAATTGGACTTCAATTTTTTCAGCTTCTGACCTCCGGAACCCTTTAGAAATGGTAAAAAAACGCATTTAAGCAAAAGAATGACTCAAAAATGTTATCCGAGCTAGGAGTTAGCCCAAAAACACGTTTTTGGCCCCGAGCAACGTGGAACCGACACGAAAAGTCGGACTTCATTTTTTTCAGCTTCTGACCTCACGAACCCTTTAGAAATGGTAAAAAACACATTTAGGCGAAAGAATGACTCAAAAATGTTATCCGAGCTAGGAGTTAGCTCCAAAACATGTTTTTGGCCCCGAGCAACGTGGAACCGAAGCGAGAAGTCGGACTTCATTTTATTCAGCTCCTGACCTCACGAACCATTTAGAAATGGGGAAAAAACGCATTTAGGAGAAAGAAAGACTCAAAAATGTTATATGAGCTAGGAGTTAGGCCCAATTCACGTTTTGGCCCAGAAAAACGTGGAACAGACGCGAAAAATCGGACTTCAATTTTTTCAGCTTCTGACCTCACAAACCCTATTGAAATGGTAAAAAATGCATTTAGGCGAAACAATGACTCAAAAAAGTTATCCGAGCTAGGAGTTTGGCCCAAAACACGTTTTGGTCCCAGAATAACGTGGAACCGACGCGAAAAATCAGACTTATATTTTTTTAGGTTTTGATCTCCGGAACCCTTTAGAAATGGTAAAAAAACGCATTTAGGTAAAAGAATGACTGAAAAATGTTATCCGAGGTAGGAGTAAGGCCTAAGTCACATTTTGGGCCTAGAGCAACGTGGAACCGACGCGAAAAATCGGACTTCAATTTTTTCAGCTTCTGACCTCCTGAACCCATTAGAAATGGTAAAAAAAACGCATTGGGGCGGAAAATTACTCAAAATTGTTATCCGAGCACAGAGTTAGGCCCAAGTCACGTTTTACGACCAGAGCAACGTGGAACCGACACGAAAAATCGGACTTTAATTTTTTGCTTCCGACCTCCCGAACCCTTTCGAAATGGTAAAAAACGCATTTAGGGGAACGAATGACTCAAAAATGTTATCCGAGCTAGGAGGTAGGCCCAAAACACGTTTTGGGCCCACAGCAACATGGAACCGACGCGAAAATCTGACTTCTATTTTTCAGCTTTCGACCTCACGAACCCATTAGAAATGGTAATAGAAATGCATTTAGTTGAAAGAATTACTATAAAATGCAACGTGGAACCGATGTGAAAAATTGGACTTAAATTTTTTTCAAACTTATGACCTCCTGAACCGTTTAGAAATGGTAAAAAACGCATTTAGTAAAAAGAATGACTCAAAAATGTTATCGGAGCTAGAAGTTAGGCTAAGTCACTTTTTGGGCCTAGAGCAACGTGGAACCGACGCAAAAAATTGGACTTCAATTTTTTCAGCTTCTGACCTCCGGAACCCTTTAGAAATGGTAAAAAAACGTATTTAAGCAAAAGAATGACTCAAAAATGTTATCCGAGCTAGGAGTTAGCCCAAAAACACGTTTTTGGCCCCGAGCAACGTGGAACCGACGCGAAAAGTCGGACTTCATTTTTTTCAGCTTCTGACCTCACGAACCCTTTAGAAATGGTAAAAAATGCATTTAGACGAAAGAATGACTCAAAAATGTTATCCGAGCTAGGAGTTAGCTCCAAAACATGTTTTTGGCCCCGAGCAACGTGGAACCGAAGCGAGAAGTCGGACTTCATTTTTTTCAGCTCCTGACCTCACGAACCATTTAGAAATGGGGAAAAAACGCATTTAGGAGAAAGAAAGACTCAAAAATGTTATATGAGCTAGGAGTTAGACCCAATTCACGTTTTGGCCCAGAAAAACGTGGAACAGACGCGAAAAATCGGACTTCAATTTTTTCAGCTTCTGACCTCACAAACCCTATTGAAATGGTAAAAAAATGCATTTAGGCGAAACAATGACTCAAAAAAGTTATCCGAGCTAGGAGTTTGGCCCAAAACACGTTTTGGTCCCAGAATAACGTGGAACCGACGCGAAAAATCAGACTTATATTTTTTTAGGTTTTGATCTCCGGAACCCTTTAGAAATGGTAAAAAAACGCATTTTGGTAAAAGAATGACTGAAAAATGTTATCCGAGGTAGGAGTAAGGCCTAAGTCACATTTTGGGCCTAGAGCAACGTGGAACCGACGCGAAAAATCGGACTTCAATTTTTTCAGCTTCTGACCTCCTGAACCCATTAGAAATGGTAAAAAAAACGTATTGGGGCGGAAAAATTACTCAAAAATGTTACCCAAGCACAGAGTTAGGCCCAAGTCACGTTTTAGGCCTAGAGCAACGTGGAACCGACGCGAAAAATCGGACTTCAATTTTTTCAGCTTCTGACCTCCTGAACCCTATCGAAATGGAATAAAAACGCATTTAGGTGAACGAATGACTCAAAAATGTTATCCGAGCTAGGAGGTAGGGGCCACAGCAACACGGAACCGACGCGAAAAATCTGACTTCTATTTTTTCAGCTTATGACCTCACGAACCCATTAGAAATGGTAATAGAAATGCATTTAGGTGAAAGAATTACTATAAAATGTTATCCGAGCTAGGAGTAAGGCCCAAAACTTGTTTTAGGCACAATGCAACGTGGAACCGACGTGAAAAATTGGACTTAAATTTTTTCAGCTTCTGACCTACTGAACCATTTAGAAATGGTAAAAAAACTCATTTAGTAAAAAGAATGACTCAAAAATGTTATCGGAGCTAGAAGTTAGGCCAAGTCACGTTTTGGGCCTAGAGTAACGTGGAACCGACGCGAAAAATCGGACTTCAATTTTTTCAGCTTCTGACCTCCTGAACCCATTAGAAATGGTAAAAAAAACGCATTGGGGCGGAAAATTACTCAAAATTGTTATCCGAGCACAGAGTTAGGCCCAAGTCACGTTTTACGACCAGAGCAACGTGGAACCGACACGAAAAATCGGACTTCAATTTTTTCAGCTTCTGACCTCCTGAACCCTTTCGAAATGGTAAAAAAACGCATTTAGGTGAACGAATGACTCAAAAATGTTATCCGAGCTAGGAGGTAGGCCCAAAACACGTTTTGGGCCCACAGCAACATGGAACCGACGCGAAAAATCTGACTTCTATTTTTTCAGCTTCTGACCTCACGAACCCATTAGAAATGGTAATAGAAATGCATTTAGTTGAAAGAATTACTATAAAATGCAACGTGGAACCGATGTGAAAAATTGGACTTAAATTTTTTCAGCTTATGACCTCCTGAACCATTTAGAAATGGTAAAAAAACGCATTTTGTAAAAAGAATGACTTAAAAATGTTATCGGAGCTAGAAGTTAGGCCAAGTCACTTTTTGGGCCTAGAGCAACGTGGAACCGACGCAAAAAATTGGACTTCAATTTTTTCAGCTTCTGACCTCCGGAACCCTTTAGAAATGGTAAAAAAACGCATTTAAGCAAAAGAATGACTCAAAAATGTTATCCGAGCTAGGAGTTAGCCCAAAAACACGTTTTTGGCCCCGAGCAACGTGGAACCGACACGAAAAGCCGGACTTCATTTTTTTCAGCTTCTGACCTCACGAACCCTTTAGAAATGGTAAAAAACACATTTAGGCGAAAGAATGACTCAAAAATGTTATCCGAGCTAGGAGTTAGCTCCAAAACATGTTTTTGGCCCCGAGCAACGTGGAACCGAAGCGAGAAGTCGGACTTCATTTTTTTCAGCTCCTGACCTCACGAACCATTTAGAAATGGGGAAAAAATGCATTTAGGAGAAAGAAAGACTCAAAAATGTTATATGAGCTAGGAGTTAGGCCCAATTCACGTTTTGGCCCAGAAAAACGTGGAACAGACGCGAAAAATCGGACTTCAATTTTTTCAGCTTCTGACCTCACAAACCCTAGTGAAATGGTAAAAAAATGCATTTAGGCAAAACAATGACTCAAAAAAGTTATCCGAGCTAGGAGTTTGGCCCAAAACACGTTTTGGTCCCAGAATAACGTGGAACCGACGCGAAAAATCAGACTTATATTTTTTTAGGTTTTGATCTCCGGAACCCTTTAGAAATGGTAAAAAAACGCATTTAGGTAAAAGAATGACTGAAAAATGTTATCCGAGGTAGGAGTAAGGCCTAAGTCACATTTTGGGCCTAGAGCAACGTGGAACCGACGCGAAAAATCGGACTTCAATTTTTTCAGCTTCTGACCTCCTGAACCCATTAGAAATGGTAAAAAAAACGCATTGGGGCGGAAAATTACTCAAAATTGTTATCCGAGCACAGAGTTAGGCCCAAGTCACGTTTTACGACCAGAGCAACGTGGAACCGACACGAAAAATCGGACTTTAATTTTTTCAGCTTCTGACCTCCTGAACCCTTTCGAAATGGTAAAAAAACGCATTTAGGTGAACGAATGACTCAAAAATGTTATCCGAGCTAGGAGGTAGGCCCAAAACACGTTTTGGGCCCACAGCAACATGGAACCGACGCGAAAAATCTGACTTCTATTTTTTCAGCTTCTGACCTCACGAACCCATTAGAAATGGTAATAGAAATGCATTTAGTTGAAAGAATTACTATAAAATGCAACGTGGAACCGATGTGAAAAATTGGACTTAAATTTTTTCAGCTTATGACCTCCTGAACCATTTAGAAATGGTAAAAAAACGCATTTTGTAAAAAGAATGACATAAAAATGTTATCGGAGCTAGAAGTTAGGCCAAGTCACTTTTTGGGCCTAGAGCAACGTGGAACCGACGCAAAAAATTGGACTTCAATTTTTTCAGCTTCTGACCTCCGGAACCCTTTAGAAATGGTAAAAAAACGCATTTAAGCAAAAGAATGACTCAAAAATGTTATCCGAGCTAGGAGTTAGCCCAAAAACACGTTTTTGGCCCCGAGCAACGTGGAACCGACGCGAAAAGTCGGACTTCATTTTTTTCAGCTTCTGACCTCACGAACCCTTTAGAAATGGTAAAAAACGCATTTAGGCGAAAGAATGACTCAAAAATGTTATCCGAGCTAGGAGTTAGCTCCAAAACATGTTTTTGGCCCCGAGCAACGTGGAACCGAAGCGAGAAGTCGGACTTCATTTTTTTCAGCTCCTGACCTCACGAACCATTTAGAAATGGGGAAAAAACGCATTTAGGAGAAAGAAAGACTCAAAAATGTTATATGAGCTAGGAGTTAGACCCAATTCACGTTTTGGCCCAGAAAAACGTGGAACAGACGCGAAAAATCGGACTTCAATTTTTTCAGCTTCTGACCTCACAAACCCTATTGAAATGGTAAAAAAATGCATTTAGGCGAAACAATGACTCAAAAAAGTTATCCGAGCTAGGAGTTTGGCCCAAAACACGTTTTGGTCCCAGAATAACGTGGAACCGACGCGAAAAATCAGACTTATATTTTTTTAGGTTTTGATCTCCGGAACCCTTTAGAAATGGTAAAAAAACGCATTTTGGTAAAAGAATGACTGAAAAATGTTATCCGATGTAGGAGTAAGGCCTAAGTCACATTTTGGGCCTAGAGCAATGATGTGTTCATTATTCATCGATTATTTACTCTAATCCCCTTAGTTTTGATAGTCGATTTGGGCTCTTTCGAGCCCTTTTCTTGTGGATTTGATGTGTTTGGAGTTCTTGTCGTGTTTTGCAGGTTTTGATGCGGATTTGGTACTCTGTACCTTTATCGGAGTCGCAACACCTGAAGTCCAAGACCACACAAGGTCCAAGGCGTATCCGGAAGACCGCATGAGCATTATGGTTGGATTCCACGAAGAAAAAGACAAGTAAATACCTTCGCCCGGTCAACCGGGCGGAGTGGCCCGACCGGACGGAGTGGCCCGACCGGGCGGATTCGCCCGGTCGACCGGGCGAACTTCAACACTTGGGATTTTTCATCCTTTATTTCGCCCGGTCAACCGGGCGATCAGACGAAGAAAAGCGCTTACGCGCCCGGTTGACCGGGCGGAATTTTTCCTTCGTCGTAAGTCTGCGATCACCGTCGCCCGACCGGGCGGATTTGCCCTGGCCGACCGGGCGGATTTCGCCTTGGCCGATCGGCGGATTTCGCCTGGCCGACCGGGCGGACTCTCAGGACGCGATTTTTCGGGTTTTTTTAGCCGGTTTTGTATTTAGTATAAATAGGTTTTTAGTATTTTCGTGGAGGGGATCTGATTTTTCTACGTTTTTAGGGCCAAACACTTAGTTTATTCTCTCTACTTTTGTTGAACTTTTACATTGGAAGATTATATAGATTGTCGATTTCCTTTTTCATTGTTCTTCAATCATTCGGTATTCTTCTTTACTTTCTTTAATTTAATGAATTCTTTTACTTTGATCCTGTTTATTGAGTTCTTTGTTATAATGAGTGAGTAGTCTATTTCTAGGGTTTAGAGAGGGAAGCCATGTTTATACCTCTTTGATTGTGGTTTGATGTTCTTCAATAATTGGATTGAATTAAAATAATTCCTATTGATTTGTTATACTTGTTTAATTCATGTAATTGCGCAATATCATGAGTTATGTTTAGCTAATAAGAATTAGAATCGAAAGATCATATTCATTAGAGGCTTGTTACAATAGGTAGATTTGATTATGTTGAGCGACCGCATCGGCATATGTTAATCTAGGAGTTGTTAATGCTCGACCAAGGATTAGCGAAATACTTCGTTTATTCGAACCTCAATCCAAGTGTTGTTGAACTATATTATATTGATTAAACCGGTATAAGCATGGTGGACCGATCGATTGCCCTAGGTTTTTAATTATTTGATAAATTCTCATTTTTCTCGCGTTCTAGTTTACTCTAGCTTAGTTATTAATTCCTCAATTATTTTTCCTCTCTCGGAAGTAGTTAGATAATTGAACATAAATCAGTAGAACTCCTCTCCCCGTGGATCGACCCGTATTTGCCGGTTCCGCCAAACGGACACCGTGCACTTGCGGTATATTTTAAAACCCATCAAGTTTTTTGGCGCCGTTGTTGCGGGAGACGGCTAGTTTCTATAGCTTTTTGATTAATTATTTGACTATTTCTCGCTGTCTCATTGGAACTTCAAGTTCCAACTGAGGCCATCTTATCGCACATTTTTCTTTGTTTCTTTTATGCCCAGTGTCTAAAAGAACAGGTTCTCCAGCCAGATCGATCCCGATCTTGAGAAAACCATCCCAGGCAGCCTCAAGAAGACACAAAAGAAGAAAAAGCACCGCTAATCGAAAAAAACCACGAAGAACCAATCGAACCAATTATGCCTCCTAAGTCGCCGAAATCTTATGGGGTACCTTCTCCCGGCAATGTTCCCACGAGTCCTACTATGCCCGATATACAAGCAAATCAACTTCGAAATCAAGCCCGGCCTCATCAACATGATCCAGCAGAATCAATTTGGTGGCCATCCATCTGAAGACCCTGCAAATCATTTACAACGGTTTCAACAGCTTTGTCGTACCGTTAAGCACCAAGGGGTCACTCCTGATCAGTTGAAGGTTATGGTCTTTGAATTTTCACTAAAGGACAAGGCAACGTAAGTGGCCGAATGATGTTAATGAAACCGAGTGGAGTGCTATATCTCGAAGCATTCCCGAAAGAGTACTACCCTCCCACCAAAACCGCAGTAAATAAGACACAAGCTTGCCACCTTCCAACAAGAACCCGATGAAACACCGAAGGAAGCATGGAATAGGTTTAAGGATCTGCAGAGGGAATGCCCACACCACAATCTGGATAAGTGGTTCATCACCCAAGCATTCTACAATGGTCTACAACCTCATATCAAGAGCACGATTGATTCATCTGCAGGGGGTGTCTTCCTAGATAAGGGGGTAGATGAAGGATACGATTTTTCCGCCAACTTAGCAGCCGAATGATCATAGCTCCTCCAGGACTACTACCAAGAAGAAGTTGGATGCCGATGCATATGCTTTGTTGTCCTCACAAGTAGACAATGATTGAGCATGAAGATGGACTCATTGAAATCTTCGCAGTCCACTACTCCTCCCATGAGTATTAATGCGATGTCCTCCATGGCTCCTATTACTTCCTCCTTTTGTGAAGTGTGTGGTATTCAAGGTCACTTTGGTCATGATTGTTCCTACAGTCAACCTGATCCTAATCAGATGGAGCATGCCAATGCTTTTCAGCAGAGACCACACAACCCCTATTCCAACACTTACAACCCAGGTTGGAGAGATCACCCCAATTTCTCCTATAAGAGCCACAATGTTCAAAATCCTCAACCTCCACCACAATCTTCTTACCCACCACCACATCAAAACCCACCACAACATGCTGCTAGACCACCATATTATCAAGGGGCTCCTCAGAACCCCCCTCCTGGTTTCAATAGGCCTTCACCCCAAGGCTATCAGCAGCAAGCTCCTCATAATAACAGCTCTCAAGAACCTACTATGTCTGATCTAATGAAAATGATGGTTTCTATGCAGAAAAATCATGAGGAGAGCATCAAGGAGCTGAAGAACACCACCAAGCATTTGGAGACTCAACTTGCTCGGGTGGCGGAAACAATGCACAAAGGCAACTGTGTCATCTCGCCGGGGCAACCAATTCCTAAAGAAACCGCTAATGCTGTCACTCTTCGAAGCGGTACATAATATGATGCGCCACCTATGCCTACTGATGATTCAATACCTCCAGTTCAGAATGATGATGTGGATGACAATGAAGGTGAGGATAGCTCCAGAACTGAAGTTGAGCGCGGGAAAGTGGATGACGCAGAGAAACGCAAGGAGAAGGTTACTGATTCTCCTACTCCACCACTACCTTTCCCCCATAGGATGCAAAAATCAAAGGTCGATCAACAACTTGGTAAATTTATGTCTATGGTCAAAAATCTTGAGGTAACAGTTCCTTTCACTGATTTAATTTCTCAAGTACCTGTGTATGCCAAGTTTCTGAAAGATATGATAACCAAAAAGAAAGATTTTGGTGGAATAGATAGGGTTGCTTTAACTGAAGAATGCAAAGTCTTGTTTTGCAAAATAAAATCCCACCCAAATTAAAAGATCCCCGGTAGTTTTTCCATCCCCCGTCATGTGGGTGCTCTGTTTATAGATAAGGCTTTGTGTGATCTAGGTGCTAGTGTATCTCGTTATGCCTTTATCTCGTCTCGTAATAAACCGAACTTGGGTGCTTTAAAGTGCACACAGCATTACTTTTACGTATGGCCGATCGATCCGTGAAGTATCCTTTGGGTATTTTAGAGGATGTCCCCGTTAGAGTTGGAAAATTTTATATTCCCGTGGACTTTGTAGTACTTGATATGGAAGAAGATAGTCAAATTCCCATTATTTTGGGTAGACCTTTTCTATGTACCGCCGGGTGCCGTTATTGATGTAAAATCCGGCTCTCTCGACTTTGAGTGTTGGTGATGATACTATTACTTTTCGTTAACCAATGCTATTAAGTCCCCTATGCTTCGAGCACACATGTTGCGGGATTGACATACTCGATGAGATCTCCGGAGTTAGTTTTTCACAATTTCGTCTCGATGAATTATTGGAGACAAGTCTTGATCTCACCGATGATCTTGACATTGATGCGGTAGCGCATTGTAAGGTAATGGAGACTATTTGCTCTACTTCCGAACCACGAGTAAAGAAGTTAGAACTTAAACCTTTACCTTCTCATCTCAAATATGCATTTCTTGATGATGCCGAGGAATGTCCCGTGATTGTCAGCACTAAACTCACGGATAGCCGGCTTTCACAACTTCTTACAAAGGTGCTTCGCATGCACAAGAAGGCTATTGGGTATAGTATTGATGATCTAAAGGGCATTAGTCCTGATTTCTGCATGCATAGAATTAATTTGGAAGCAAATCACCGCCCTTGCATACAACCTCAAAGACGTTTGAATCCTAATATGCAAGAGGTGGTGAAAAAGGAAATTATGAAACTACTTGACGCGGGCATCATCTACCCCATCTCAGATTCTAAGTGGGTGAGCCCTGGCTCAAGTTGTTCCTAAAAAGGGGGGGGACTACCGTTGTTAAGAATGATAAGGATGAACTAATTCCTACTCGCATCGTTATTAAAGGTTGGCGGATGTGTATTGACTATCGCAGATTAAACATTGCCACTCGAAAGATCATTTCCCTCTCCCTTTTATTGATCGGATGTTAGAAAGATTAGCAAAACATAACTTTTTCTCGTTATTTGGATGGATATTCGTGTTTCTTTCGCATTCCCATTCACCCAACTCGATCAGAGAAGACGACGTTCACTTGCCCCTATGGCACTTTTGCCTATCGCAGAATGCCATTTGGTTTTGGCAACGCCCCGCCACATTTCAGAGATGTATGATGGCCATTTTTTCTGATTTCATTGAAAATATCATGGAGGTATTTATGGATGATTTTAGTGTTTATGGTTCTGACTTTGATGTGTGTTTGCGTAATCTCTCTCAAATTCTGAAACGTTGTTCTGAGGTTAATCTGGTTCTTAATTGGGAAAAGTGCCACTTTATGGTGAATGATGGAGTGGTACTTGGACATCTCATATCTGAGCGTGGCATCCAGGTGGACAGAGCAAAAATTGAGGTGATTTAGAAACTTCCTCCTCCTGTGAATGTCAAGGGAGTAAGGAGTTTTCTGGGTCACGCGGGTTTCTATCGCAGATTTATAAAAGACTTTTCAAAAATCGCGAAACCCCTTACTCAATTGTTGCTCAAGGATGCCACCTTTGATTTTACCGATGCGTGTGTGGAGTCTTTTGACAGATTAAGGAAGCATTGATCACGCCCCTATCATACAACCTCCAGACCGGAGTCTTCCTTTCGAGATCATGTGTGATGCTAGCGATTATGCGGTTGGTGCTGTGCTTGGTCAACGGAAAAACAAAGTCCTCCATGCCATCTACTATGCCAGCAAGACCTTAGATGAGGCCCAGGTCAATTATGCTACTACAGAGAAAGAGTTGTTAGCCATTGTGTATGCTCTTGACAAGTTTCGAACCTACCTCATAGGTTCGAAAGTGATTGTTCATACTGACCATGCTGCGCTAAAGTATCTCTTGGCCAAGAAGGAGGCCAAACCACGACTTATACGATGGATATTGTTACTACAAGAGTTTGATCTGGAGATCCGTGACAAGAAGGGTGCTGAGAATGTAGTTGCAGATCATCTCTCCCTGGCTGAGGCTTGAGTCCAAAGGCCGATCGGTCCCATAGATGATGCTTTTCCGCATGACCATCTTTTCACCGTGTCTACTCAATCTCCATGGTATGCCGATTTTGCTAATTATTGTGTTAGTGGTTCTCATCCTCCTGATTTGACATACCAACAACGCAAGAAGTTCTATCACGATGCCAAGCATTATTTTTGGGATGACCCCCTCTTATACAAGAAGTGTTCAGATGGCTTGTTCCGACGATGTATAGCTGATTGGGAGATAGTTGGCATTCTCCAACATTGTCATAGTATGCCTTGCAGTGGACATCTGGGCTCACAAGCCACCGCTTATAGAGTTCTCCACAGTGGTTTTTATTGGCCTACCATTTTTAAAGATGCTCGTATTTTTTGTCTCTCTTGTGATGAATGTCAACGAACGGGTAATATTTCAAAGAGGCGGGAGATGCCCCGTGATGGGTATTTTGGAGATTGAACCTTTTGATGTATGGGGTATTGATTTCATGGGACCTTTCCCTTCTTCTTGTGGGAACAGTATCTCTTGGTTGCTGTGGACTATGTGACTAAGTGGGTCAAGCCGTGGCTTCCATTACCAATGATTCTAAGGTAGTCATGAAGCTCTTCAAGAAGGTCATTTTCCCTCGATTCGGAGTCCCGAGAGTCTTGATCAGTGATGGGGGATCTCACTTTCACCAGCGCACTTTCAAAGCTTTACTGAAGAGATATGGAGTCACTCACAAAGTTGGTTTAGCCTATCATCCTCAGACTAGTGGTCAAGTTGAAGTCTCCAATCGTCGATCAAGCGCATTTTGGAGAAGGTAGTCAACGTGTCAAGGAAGGATTGGTCACAAAAATTAGATGATACTCGTGGGCTCCGAGAACCGCTTTTAAGACACCTCTAGGAACCACCCCATATCGATTAGTCTATGGCAAAGCTTGTCATTTACCGGTTGAAATGGAGTATCTCTCACTGGGCGCTTAAAGAAATTAATTTGGATTTGGAAGTCATAGGGGAAGCAAGACTTCTTCAACCGAATGAGTTAGATGAACTTCGATCGGAAGCATATGAAAACCACAAACTCTACAAGGAGCAAACCAAACGCTTTCATGACAAGATGATTGTAAAGCGGGAGTTTCATGTTGGTGACAAAGTCCTATTATACAACTCTAGATCGAGGCTTTTTCCCTGGAAAGCTTAAGTCAAAATGGTCTCGGACCTTTTGTCGTCACCGACGTGAAAACACATGGAGCTATTGAAGTGGCTAATGCAAACTGGAACGAAGTTCAAAGTGAATGGGCAGCGTCTGAAACTGTACCATGAGGGCGCCTTCATCGGCCAAGTAGAGGTCATGTACCTAGACACTCCTTGATTTTGAGAAGAGGTACTAAGGTCGTGCGGGACCATCTAAACCAGCGCTTTGCGGGAGGCAACCCGTCTTTTCTTTTCTTCTTTGTTAGTTTCGATTTTTGTTTTCTTTTGATTTTTTTTTTAGTTAGTTTACTTTCTTAGTGTGGTGAGGGAGAGTGTGCTGATATTTGGACGAGTCTAGTGTGTGCAGGAGGCAAATTTACGGACTTGGGAAAATTTTGACGGAAAAACGCAAAAATTGAAATCGCCCGGTCAACCGGGCGAGCTAGCCCGACCGGGCGCGCAAGCGTGTTTTGGGTTACATTGCCCGGTCAACCGGGCGAAACAAATATGAAAAATCTGGAAACTGCCCGACCGGGCGGATTTAGCCCGGTTGACCGGGCGGAATTTCCTTCGCTTGCGATTACCCAGCTTCGAGAAGAACGCAGAAAAAAAAAAAAAAAAAAAAATATATATATATATGAAACTTCGCCCGGTTGACCGGGCGGATCGGCCCGACCGGGCGGATACCCCGACAACTTCTTTAGGGACTCGATTTCACCCTCCTTTTCATTCTTTCTTTTTCCTTCTCTCACAACTTCATCTTCTCCAAACCCTTGTTTTCTCTCTCCTCACTACCTCCATCTCCATACCTTCTCCTACCTCTCTTCTCTCACCAATCTCATCCCTTCCTTCAAATTTTCTTCACTTTTCTTCATCTTTCTCCAAAAAAACAAAAAAAATTCAGAAAATCTCCATCTTTTCTCTCTCTCACTTCCATTCACCTTCCTATCAAATTCAAGCATGTCAAGGCCAAGCAAGAGGCGGCAAAATTCACGAGGGGAATCCAGCACTCGCATCCCACCGGATTCCAACTTCCCCGAGGTAATCTTCAAATCTTTAGAACAAAAAGAAAAGTTTCAGAAATTAAAACATAGAAATATTGTTCCTACTCGATTTGTTGATTCGCAATCTCTACATACATTGGGAATATTTAATGATACAAAGACTTTATTTGAGAAATTGGGTTTGGGTACTATGTTTGGCATGTTTTTCGGACCTATAGGCACCTAACCCTCGACTTCGAGTTCCCTAGAAGTAGGGAATAAAAATCGGGTGCTTCATTTTCGCCTCATGAATGAGGATAGGAAATTAACATTGAGCCAACTAGCCGCTATCTTTGGCCTACCCCTAATCGGGGAACATCGTCACCCCCGTAACTTCGCATAAACACACTTTGGACGGCCTTTACGGGTGAAGATGAGGTCAACACCCAACATATGTCTCGCGATCATTTGCACCTTCCCGCCTTCGCTACTTGCAGCGATTTCGGGATGCACACTTTTGGGCGAGCCGAGCCCCACTCCCGTCAAAAACAGGAGATTTTTCCGATGGGGAGCTATTTGTTTCCCGAGCTTGACTATGCTTTGTGCCTCGCCATATTTGTTTGTCTCCCACTCAAACGGACCGCCACTAGCTTCGCCTCGCCCAATTTGAGGATGGTAGTGTCGTGGGACAACCTATTGTTGTAGGTGGACTTATAATCGCTATTGCTGTTCACTTTGGTTTTGTGCCCGATGTTAACAATGCAAAGAGTTGGCCCCGCAGAGATTGGCATCGATTACATGCTCAATGCCAAGTGGATCACTTCCCAGTCGGCCAACAAGTTTAGGTGGTACATTGCCAAGAAGGAGTCCATCCTTCTTCCCGACCGCGCCTGCACCCGCCTTGAGCCCGGAGTAGGTTCCTACCTACTTCCTTTGCGGGGGTCGGGAGCCCATTGCTCGACGACCCTCGAGGACCTACCATAGGCAGTCGGTGGGGGCAGCCTCTTCCTCCGCTCCTGAAGACCCTATGATGGCCGCCCTTACTCGCATTGAGCAGGGACAGCAGTCCCTTACCTCACAGATGGGCCGTCTTGAGTTGGGTCAAGCCACCATTCGACCCACCTCGACCTCCTTGGACACACGGTTGACCCACCGTGGAGTCCGACACGCACCATGCCCTCTACCCCATCTACCATGACTATTACCACCGGGGGCTTATCGCCCATGACCATACCCATCCGTCTTGGTATACGCCACACGTACCGACCCCCACCGACCATATGGGGGAGGATGCCTTTGGCAATGCCGTTTTTGGTGCCGCAGTACTTCCCGGAGCCGGTTTTTATGCCGATATGTCCGACGATGAGACATGAGTCCTCTCTTCTTCCCTCTTGCTGCAATGAGGTCATTGCCGAGTTTAGCTTGGGGGGAGATTTGCTGTAAGTACACCCTCTCTCTTTATTGCTTTTTAGTGTAGTCAGTTAAGTTAGTCTGTTTGTCCTAGTTTAGTTTCATTGTAAAAAAAAAAAAAAAAAAAAAAATCATATATTGCTGAAAAAAAATACCAAAAATACGAATTGACCGGAATGGTATGATCGCTTCTCCGTGCCCCGTGATATTCTTTGAAAATGTATTTGGGCTCTTTATCCGGATAGTTGGGTATTTGTGATTGTGATCGTTGGAATGTGAACTCTAAAGGCCATGACCCTCAATGAGTTTTGATAATAAAGCGCTTATCTTGACCGCATACTTGATCCGGGTTAGACCGTGAGGATTCATTTTTGCCAATGGATTCATTTCTATATCCATTCTGTTTTTCTTGTGTGTTAGTCCCTCATTAGCTGACTGATCTTGACTTTGACATCGTACGCATTGAGATCTGATGACTTGTGGCAATTGCTGTGATAGAGGCGTTCTTTTGTCTGCTTTTTGAACCTTAAAGTGATTTTCATGATATACTTTTATCCTCCTTAGCCCTGCTGAGCCTAATGACTGTTTCATGTTACTTAACCTCATTACATGCCCATACCTCTGTTTTGATACTAATCCCAAGCCTAGCTTGGGGGAGCATATGGTTGAGTTAGCATCTGAGATAGTTTTTATGAGTTACTTTGGATGGAAACGATTGTCTTAAGGTACAAAAATTGAGAAAAAGAAAAGAATGAGCAAAATGAAATACATGTGATTATGGGATTGAAAAAAATGCAAAAGAGAAAAAAAAAAAAAAAAAAAAAAAAATTTCAATCACGCTGTTTCTAGAATGAGTTCATCGCAGATTTGGTGATTTATGGAATTGGGAAATTATTATTGGCTATATCCAGGTGGATACTTCTAATAACTTGTGCTCCCCTATTCTTGGTTTTCTCCACCACATTTCCCATACATAATCCATACCCATACCTAAGCCCCATTACAACCCCGAAAAAGTCCTCTTGAGCTTGCGCTTATATTGTCTATCGGATTGATGTGGTCAGTTTGTCAAAGTTAAAGAGTACGTTCGCTACTTGAGTCGACATGATTAGGTTGAGTGATATTATCACCTTTCTAAACACATGAGAGTGTGAGTGGGAAGGGTCATTATGGTTGGGATGGTGAGCGATCGGGCACATCTTTTGCCTGCCACAAAATATCGAGAGGAGTGACACCCCAGTGAGTACCTTTTCAAGATTTGTACGTCATATAAGGCAGCTGCATTGGATTGGTTATTTGGGTGATTGGTAACTAGAGTGATCTGAACAGTTGAGCTTGAATTGTGCCTGCTTGAATGATTTGTGAGCCTTATAAAAAAAAAAAATTTTGATCTCTGTTTTCATATTTGAAGGGGTGAGGCAATCATATTCTTGTTCATGTCATGGTTTTGCTTAGGGACAAGCAAAAGGGTTAGCTTGGGGGATTTTGATGTGTTCATTATTCATCGATTATTTACTCTAATCCCCTTAGTTTTGATAGTCGATTTGGGCTCTTTCGAGCCCTTTTCTTGTGGATTTGATGTGTTTGGAGTTCTTGTCGTGTTTTCGTGGTTTTGATGCGGATTTGGTACTCTGCACCTTTATCTGAGTCGCAACACGGAAGTCCAAAGATCACACAAGGTCCAAGGCGTATCCGGAAGACCGCATGAGCATTATGGTTGGATTCCACGAAGAAAAAGACAAGTAAATACCTTCGCCCGGTCAACCGGGCGGAGTGGCCCGACCGGGCGGAGTGGCCCGACCGGGCGGAGTGGCCCGACCGGGCGGATTCGCCCGGTCGACCGGGCGAACTTCAACACTTGGGATTTTTCATCCTTTATTTCGCCCGGTCAACCGGGCGATCAGACGAAGAAAAACGCTTACGCGCCCGGTTGACCGGGCGGAATTTTTCCTTCGTCGTAAGTCTGCGATCACCGTCGCCCGACCGGGCGGATTTCGCCCGGTCGACCGGGCGGACTCTCAGGACGCGATTTTTCGGGTTTTTTTAGCCGGTTTTGTATTTAGTATAAATAGGTTTTTAGTATTTTCGTGGAGGGGATCTGATTTTTCTACGTTTTTAGGGCCAAACACTTAGTTTATTCTCTCTACTTTTGTTGAACTTTTACATTGGAAGATTATATAGATTGTCGATTTCCTTTTTCATTGTTCTTCAATCATTCGGTATTCTTCTTTACTTTCTTTAATTTAATGAATTCTTTTACTTTGATCCTGTTTATTGAGTTCTTTGTTATAATGAGTGAGTAGTCTATTTCTAGGGTTTAGAGAGGGAAGCCATGTTTATACCTCTTTGATTGTGGTTTGATGTTCTTCAATAATTGGATTGAATTAAAATAATTCCTATTGATTTGTTATACTTGTTTAATTCATGTAATTGCGCAATATCATGAGTTATGTTTAGCTAATAAGAATTAGAATCGAAAGATCATATTCATTAGAGGCTTGTTACAATAGGTAGATTTGATTATGTTGAGCGACCGTACTGGCATATGTTAATCTAGGAGTTGTTAATGCCTGACCAAGGATTAGCGAAATACTTCGTTTATTCGAACCTCAATCCAAGTGTTGTTGAACTATATTATATTGATTAAACTGGTATAAGCATGGTGGACCGATCGATTGCCCTAGGTTTTTAATTATTTGATAAATTCTCATTTTTCTGCGTTCTAGTTTACTCTAGCTTAGTTATTAATTCCTCAATTATTTTTCCTCTCTGGAAGTAGTTAGATAATTGAACATAAATCTGTAGAACTCCTCTCCCTGTGGATCGACCCGTATTTGCCAGTTCCTGCCAAACAGACACCGTGCACTTGCGGTATATTTTAAAACCCATCAAGCAACGTGGAACCGACGCGAAAAATCGGACTTCAATTTTTTCAGCTTCTGACCTCCTGAACCCATTAGAAATGGTAAAAAAAACGTATTGGGGCGGAAAAATTACTCAAAAATGTTACCCAAGCACAGAGTTAGGCCCAAGTCACGTTTTAGGCCTAGAGCAACGTGGAACCGACGCGAAAAATCGGACTTCAATTTTTTCAGCTTCTGACCTCCTGAACCCTATCGAAATGGAATAAAAACGCATTTAGGTGAACGAATGACTCAAAAATGTTATCCGAGCTAGGAGGTAGGGGCCACAGCAACACGGAACCGACGCGAAAAATCTGACTTCTATTTTTTCAGCTTCTGACCTCACGAACCCATTAGAAATGGTAATAGAAATGCATTTAGGTGAAAGAATTACTATAAAATGTTATCCGAGCTAGGAGTAAGGCCCAAAACTTGTTTTAGGCACAATGCAACGTGGAACCGACGTGAAAAATTGGACTTAAATTTTTTCAGCTTCTGACCTACTGAACCATTTAGAAATGGTAAAAAAACTCATTTAGTAAAAAGAATGACTCAAAAATGTTATCGGAGCTAGAAGTTAGGCCAAGTCACGTTTTGGGCCTAGAGCAAAGTGGAACCGACGCAAAAAATTGGACTTCAATTTTTTCAGCTTCTGACCTCCGGAACCCTTTAGAAATGGTAAAAAAACGCATTTAAGCAAAAGAATGACTCAAAATTGTTATCCGAGCTAGGAGTTAGCCCAAAAACACGTTTTTGGCCCCGAGCAACGTGGATCCGACGCGAAAAGTCGGACTTCATTTTTTTGAGCTTCTGACCTCACGAACCCTTTAGAAATGGATAAAAACGCATTTAGGCGAAAGAATGACTCAAAAATATTATCCGAGCTAGGAGTTAGCTCCAATACATGTTTTTGGCCCCGAGCAACGTGGAACCGACGCGAAAAGTCGGACTTCATTTTTTTCAGCCCCTGACCTCACGAACCATTTAGAAATGGTGAAAAAACTCATTTAGGAGAAAGAAAGACTCAAAAATGTTATATGAGCTAGGAGTTAGGCCCAATTCACGTTTTGGCTTAGAACAACGTGGAACCGACGCGAATAATCGGACTTCAATTTTTTCAGCTTCTGACCTCACGAACCCTATTGAAATGGTAAAAAAATGCATTTAGGCGAAAGAATGACTCAAAAAAGTTATCCGAGCTAGGAGTTTGGCCCAAAACACGTTTTGGTCCAAGAATAACGTGGAACCGACGCGAAAAATCAGACTTATATTTTTTCAGGCTCTGATCTCCGGAACCCTTTAGAAATGGTAAAAAAACGCATTTAGGTAAAAGAATGACTCAAAAATGTTATCCGAGCTAGGAGTAAGGCCTAAGTCACATTTTGGGCCTAGAGCAACGTGGAACCGACGCGAAAAATCGGACTTCAATTTTTTCAGCTTCTGACCTCCTGAACCCATTAGAAATGGTAAAAAAAACGCATTGGGGCGGAAAAATTACTCAAAAATGTTATCCGAGCACAGAGTTAGGCCCAAGTCACGTTTTAGGCCCAGAACAACGTGGAACCGACGCGAAAAATCGGACTTCAATTTTTTCAGCTTCTGACCTCCTAAACCCTTTGGAAATGGTATAAAAACGCATTTAGGTGAACGAATGACTCAAAAATGTTATCCGAGCTAGGGGTTTGGCCTAAGTCACGTTTTGGGCCTAGAGCAAAGTGGAACCGAAGCGAAAAATCGGACTTCAATTTTTTCAGCTTCTGACCTCACGAACCCTTTTTTAAATGGTCAAAAAACACATTCAGGCGAAACAATGACTCAATAATGTTATCCGAGTTAGGAGTTAGGCCCAAAAACTTTTGGGCCCAGAGCAACGTGGAACCGCCGCGAAAAATCGGACTTCAATTTTTTTTTGCCTTTGACCTCACGAACCCTTTTGAAATGGTAAAAAAACGCATTTATGCAAAAGAATGACTCAAAAATGTTATCCGAGCTAGGAGTTAGCCCCGAAACACGTTTTTGGTCCCGAGCAACGTGGAACAGACGTGAAATGTCGGACATCATTTTTTTCAGCTTCTGACCGCACGAACCCTTTTGAAATGGTAAAAAAACGCATTTAGGCGAAAGAAAGACTCAAAAATGTTATATGAGCTAGGAGTTAGGCCCATGTCACGTTTTGGGCCAAAACAACGTGGAACCGAAGCTAAAAATCGAACTTATGTTTTTTCGAGTTCCGACCAACGGAACCCTTTAGAAATGGTAAAAAAACGCATTTAGGAAATAGAATGACTCAAAAATGTTATCCGAGGTAGGAGTTAGGTCAAAGTCACTTTTTGGGTCCAGAGCAACGTGGAACCGACACGAAAAGTCGGACTTCATTTTTTTCAACTTTTGACCTCACAAACCCTTTAGTAATTGGACTTAAATTTTTTCAGCTTCTGACCTCCTGAACCATTTAGAAATGGTAAAAAAACGCATTTAGGAAAAAGAATGACTCAAAAATGTTATCGGAGCTAGAAGTTAGGCCAAGTCACGTTTTGGGCCTAGAGCAACGTGGAACCGAAGCGAAAAATCGAACTTCAATTTTTTCAGATTCAGACCACACAAACCCTTTTTTAAATGGTCAAAAAACACATTTAAGCCAAGGAATGACTCAAAAATGTTATCCGAGATAGGAGTTAGGCCCAAAACACGTTTTGGGCCAAGAGCAACGTGGAACCGACACGAAAAATCGAACTTCAATTTTTTCAGCTTCTGACCTCACGAACCCTTTTTTAAATGGTAAAAAAAGACATTCAGGCGAAACAATGACTCAATAATGTTATCCGAGCAAGGAGTTAGGCCCAAAAACGTTTTGGGCCTAGAGCAACGTGGAACCGCCGCGAAAAATCGGACTTCAATTTTTTTTAGCCTTTGACCTCCTGAACGCTTTAGAAATGGTAAAAAAACGCATTTAAGCAAAAGAATGACTCAAAAATATTATCCGAGCTAGGAGTTAGGCCCAAAACACGTTTTTGACCCCGAGCAACGTGGAACCGACGCGAAAATTCGGACTTCATTTTTTTCATCTTCTGACCTCACGAACCCTTTAGAAATGGTAAAAAAAACGCAATTAGGCGAAAGAATGACTCAAAAAAGTGGAACCGACGCGAAAAATAGGACTTATATTTTTTCAGGTTCTGACCTCCGGAACCCTTTAGAAATGGTAAAAAAACGCATTTAGGAAAAAGAACGACTCAAAATGTTATCCGAGCTGGGAGTTAGGCCTAAGTCACGTTTTGGGCCCAGTGCAACGTGGAACCGACGCGAAAAATCGGACTTCAATTTTTTCAGCTTATGACCTCCTGAACACTTTAGAGTTGGTAAAAAAACGCATTGAGGCGAAAAAATGACTCAAAAATGTTATCCGAGCTAGGAGTTGGGCCCAACTGACGTTTTGGGCCAAGAGCAACGTGGAACCGACGCTAAAAATCGAACTTCAATTTCTTGAGCTTCGGACCTCCTGAACCCTTTAGAAATGGTTAAAAAACGCAATTCGACGAAAGAATGACTCACAAAATGTTATCCGAGCTAGGGGTTAGGCCTAAGTCACGTTTTGGGCCTAGAGCAACGTGGAACCGAAGCGAAAAATCGAACTTCAATTTTTTCAGATTCAGACCACACAAACCCTTTTTTAAATGGTCAAAAAACACATTTAAGCCAAGGAATGACTCAAAAATGTTATCCGAGATAGGAGTTAGGCCCAAAACACGTTTTGGGCCAAGAGCAACGTGGAACCGACACGAAAAATCGAACTTCAATTTTTTCAGCTTCTGACCTCACGAACCCTTTTTTAAATGGTAAAAAAAGACATTCAAGCGAAACAATGACTCAATAATGTTATCCGAGCAAGGAGTTAGGCCCAAAAACGTTTTGGGCCTAGAGCAACGTGGAACCTCCGCGAAAAATCGGACTTCAATTTTTTTTAGCCTTTGACCTCCTGAACGCTTTAGAAATGGAAAAAAAACACATTTAAGCAAAAGAATGACTCAAAAATATTATCCGAGCTAGGAGTTAGCCCCAAAACACGTTTTTGGGCCCGAGCAACGTGGAACAGACATGAAAAGTCGGACATCATTTTTTTCAGCTTCTAACCTCACGAACCCTTTTGAAATGGTAAAAAAACGCATTTAGCCGAAAGAAAGACTCAAAAATGTTATATGAGCTAGGAGTTAGGCCCATGTCACGTTTTGGGCCAAAACAACGTGGAACCGAAGCGAAAAATCGGACTTATGTTTTTTCGGGTTCTGACCTACGGAACCCTTTAGAAATGGTAAAAAAATGCATTTAGGAAAAAGAATTACTCAAAAATGTTATCCGAGCAAGGAGTTAGGCCTAAGTCACGTTTTTGGCCCTTGAAACATGGAACCGACGCGAAAAATCGGACTTTAATTTTTTCAGCTTCTAACCTCCTCAACCCTATAGAAATGGTAAAAGAAACGCATTGAGGCGAAAAAAATGACACAAAAATGTTATTCGAGCTAGGAGTTAGGCCCAAGTCACGTTTTGGGCCTAAAGCAACGTGGAACAGAGGCGAAAAATCGAACTTCAATTTTTTCAGCTTCTGACCTCTTGAACGCTTTAGAAATGGTAAAAAAACGTATTTAAGCAAAAGAATGACTCAAAAATGTTATCCGAGCTAGGAGTTAGCCCAAAAACACGTTTTTGGCCCCGAGCAACGTGGAACCGACGCGAAAAGTCGGACTTCATTTTTTTCAGCTTCTGACCTCACGAACCCTTTAGAAATGGTAAAAAACGCATTTAGGCGAAAGAATGACTCAAAAATGTTATCCGAGCTAGGAGTTAGCTCCAAAACATCTTTTTGGCCCCAAGCAACGTGGAACCGAAGCGAGAAGTCGGACTTCATTTTTTTCAGCTCCTGACCTCACGAACCATTTAGAAATGGGGAAAAAACGCATTTAGGAGAAAGAAAGACTCAAAAATGTTATATGAGCTAGGAGTTAGGCCCAATTCACGTTTTGGCCCAGAAAAACGTGGAACAGACGCGAAAAATCGGACTTCAATTTTTTCAGCTTCTGACCTCACAAACCCTATTGAAATGGTAAAAAAATGCATTTAGGCGAAACAATGACTCAAAAAAGTTATCCGAGCTAGGAGTTTGGCCCAAAACACGTTTTGGTCCCAGAATAACGTGGAACCGACGCGAAAAATCAGACTTATATTTTTTTAGGTTTTGATCTCCGGAACCCTTTAGAAATGGTAAAAAAACGCATTTAGGTAAAAGAATGACTCAAAAATGTTATCCGAGCTAGGAGTAAGGCCTAAGTCACATTTTGGGCCTAGAGCAACGTGGAACCGACGCGAAAAATCGGACTTCAATTTTTTCAGCTTCTGACCTCCTGAACCCATTAGAAATGGTAAAAAAACGCATTGGGGCGGAAAATTACTCAAAATTGTTATCCGAGCACGGCAGTTAGGCCCAAGTCACGTTTTACGACCGCAGAGCAACGTGGAACCGACACGAAAAATCGGACTTCAATTTTTTCAGCTTCTGACCTCCTGAACCCTTTCGAAATGGTAAAAAAACGCATTTAGGTGAACGAATGACTCAAAAATGTTATCCGAGCTAGGAGGTAGGCCCAAAACACGTTTTGGGCCCACAGCAACATGGAACCGACGCGAAAAATCTGACTTCTATTTTTTCAGCTTCTGACCTCACGAACCCATTAGAAATGGTAATAGAAATGCATTTAGTTGAAAGAATTACTATAAAATGCAACGTGGAACCGATGTGAAAAATTGGACTTAAATTTTTTCAGCTTATGACCTCCTGAACCATTTAGAAATGGTAAAAAAACGCATTTAGTAAAAAGAATGACTCAAAAATGTTATCGGAGCTAGAAGTTAGGCCAAGTCACTTTTTGGGCCTAGAGCAACGTGGAACCGACGCAAAAAATTGGACTTCAATTTTTTCAGCTTCTGACCTCCGGAACCCTTTAGAAATGGTAAAAAAACGCATTTAAGCAAAAGAATGACTCAAAAATGTTATCCGAGCTAGGAGTTAGCCCAAAAACACGTTTTTGGCCCCGAGCAACGTGGAAACGACGCGAAAAGTCGGACTTCATTTTTTTCAGCTTCTGACCTCACGAACCCTTTAGAAATGGTAAAAAACGCATTTAGGCGAAAGAATGACTCAAAAATGTTATCCGAGCTAGGAGTTAGCTCCAAAACATCTTTTGGCCCCGAGCAACGTGGAACCGAAGCGAGAAGTCGGACTTCATTTTTTTCAGCTCCTGACCTCACGAACCATTTAGAAATGGGGAAAAAACGCATTTAGGAGAAAGAAAGACTCAAAAATGTTATATGAGCTAGGAGTTAGGCCCAATTCACGTTTTGGCCCAGAAAAACGTGGAACAGACGCGAAAAATCGGACTTCAATTTTTTCAGCTTCTGACCTCACAAACCCTATTGAAATGGTAAAAAAATGCATTTAGGCGAAACAATGACTCAAAAAAGTTATCCGAGCTAGGAGTTTGGCCCAAAACACGTTTTGGTCCCAGAATAACGTGGAACCGACGCGAAAAATCAGACTTATATTTTTTTAGGTTTTGATCTCCGGAACCCTTTAGAAATGGTAAAAAAACGCATTTTGGTAAAAGAATGACTGAAAAATGTTATCCGAGGTAGGAGTAAGGCCTAAGTCACATTTTGGGCCTAGAGCAACGTGGAACCGACGCGAAAAATCGGACTTCAATTTTTTCAGCTTCTGACCTCCTGAACCCATTAGAAATGGTAAAAAAAACGTATTGGGGCGGAAAAATTACTCAAAAATGTTACCCAAGCACAGAGTTAGGCCCAAGTCACGTTTTAGGCCTAGAGCAACGTGGAACCGACGCGAAAAATCGGACTTCAATTTTTTCAGCTTCTGACCTCCTGAACCCTATCGAAATGGAATAAAAACGCATTTAGGTGAACGAATGACTCAAAAATGTTATCCGAGCTAGGAGGTAGGGGCCACAGCAACACGGAACCGACGCCCAAAATCTGACTTCTATTTTTTCAGCTTCTGACCTCACGAACCCATTAGAAATGGTAATAGAAATGCATTTAGGTGAAAGAATTACTATAAAATGTTATCCGAGCTAAGAGTAAAGCCCAAAACTTGTTTTAGGCACAATGGAACGTGGAACCGACGTGAAAAATTGGACTTAAATTTTTTCAGCTTCTGACCTCCTGAACCATTTAGAAATGGTAAAAAAACGCATTTAGTAAAAAGAATGACTCAAAAATGTTATCGGAGCTAGAAGTTAGGCCAAGTCACGTTTTGGGCCTAGAGCAACGTGGAACCGACGCAAAAAATTGGACTTCAATTTTTTCAGCTTCTGACCTCCGGAACCCTTTAGAAATGGTAAAAAAACGCATTTAAGCAAAGAATGACTCAAAAATGTTATCCGAGCTAGGAGATAGCCCAAAAACACGTTTTTGGCCCCGAGCAACGTGGAACCGACGCGAAAAGTCGGACTTCATTTTTTTCAGCTTCTGACCTCACGAACCATTTAGAAATGGGGAAAAAATGCATTTAGGAGAAAGAAAGACTCAAAAATGTTATATGAGCTAGGAGTTAGGCCCAATTCACGTTTTGGCCCAGAAAAACGTGGAACAGACGCGAAAAATCGGACTTCAATTTTTTCAGCTTCTGACCTCACAAACCCTATTGAAATGGTAAAAAAATGCATTTAGGCGAAACAATGACTCAAAAAAGTTATCCGAGCTAGGAGTTTGGCCCAAAACACGTTTTGGTCCCAGAATAACGTGGAACCGACGCGAAAAATCAGACTTATATTTTTTTAGGTTTTGATCTCCGGAACCCTTTAGAAATGGTAAAAAAACGCATTTTGGTAAAAGAATGACTGAAAAATGTTATCCGAGGTAGGAGTAAGGCCTAAGTCACATTTTGGGCCTAGAGCAACGTGGAACCGACGCGAAAAATCGGACTTCAATTTTTTCAGCTTCTGACCTCCTGAACCCATTAGAAATGGTAAAAAAAACGTATTGGGGCGGAAAAATTACTCAAAAATGTTACCCAAGCACAGAGATAGGCCCAAGTCACGTTTTAGGCCTAGAGCAACGTGGAACCGACGCGAAAAATCGGACTTCATTTTTTTCAGCTTCTGACCTCCTGAACCCTATCGAAATGGAATAAAAACGCATTTAGGTGAACGAATGACTCAAAAATGTTATCCGAGCTAGGAGGTAGGGGCCACAGCAACACGGAACCGACGCGAAAAATCTGACTTCTATTTTTTCAGCTTCTGACCTCACGAACCCATTAGAAATGGTAATAGAAATGCATTTAGGTGAAAGAATTACTATAAAATGTTATCCGAGCTAGGAGTAAGGCCCAAAACTTGTTTTAGGCACAATGCAACGTGGAACCGACGTGAAAAATTGGACTTAAATTGTATCAGCTTCTGACCTCCTGAACCATTTAGAAATGGTAAAAAAACGCATTTAGTAAAAAGAATGACTCAAAAATGTTATCGGAGCTAGAAGTTAGGCCAAGTCACATTTTGGGCCTAGAGCAACGTCGAACCGACGCAAAAAATTGGACTTCAATTTTTTCAGCTTCTGACCTCCGGAACCCTTTAGAAATGGTAAAAAAACGCATTTAAGCAAAAGAATGACTCAAAAATGTTATCCGAGCTAGGAGATAGCCCAAAAACACGTTTTTGGCCCCGAGCAACGTGGAACCGACGCGAAAAGTCGGACTTCATTTTTTTCAGCTTCTGACCTCACGAACCCTTTAGAAATGGATAAAAACGCATTTAGGCGAAAGAATGACTCAAAAATATTATCCGAGCTAGGAGTTAGCTCCAATACATGTTTTTGGCCCCGAGCAACGTGGAACCGACGCGAAAAGTCGGACTTCATTTTTTTCAGCCCCTGACCTCACGAACCATTTAGAAATGGTGAAAAAACGCATTTAGGAGAAAGAAAGACTCAAAAATGTTATATGAGCTAGGAGTTAGGCCCAAGTCACGTTTTGGCTTAGAACAACGTGGAACCGACGCGAAATATCGGACTTCAATTTTTTCAGCTTCTGACCTCACGAACCCTATTGAAATGGTAAAAAAATGCATTTAGGCGAAAGAATGACTCAAAAAAGTTATCCGAGCTAGGAGTTTGGCCCAAAACACGTTTTGGTCCAAGAATAACGTGGAACCGACGCGAAAAATCAGACTTATATTTTTTCAGGCCCTGATCTCCGGAACCCTTTAGAAATGGTAAAAAAACGCATTTAGGTAAAAGAATGACTCAAAAATGTTATCCGAGCTAGGAGTAAGACCTAAGTCACATTTTGGGCCTAGAGCAACGTGGAACCGACGCGAAAAATCGGACTTCAATTTTTTCAGCTTCTGACCTCCTGAACCCATTAGAAAAGGTAAAAAAAACGCATTGGGGCGGAAAAATTACTCAAAAATGTTATCCGAGCACAGAGTTAGGCCCAAGTCACGTTTTAGGCCTAGAGCAGCGTGGAACCGACGCGAAAAATCGGACTTCAATTTTTTCAGCTTCTGACCTCCTAAACCCTTTGGAAATGGTATAAAAACGCATTTAGGTGAACGAATGACTCAAAAATGTTATCCGAGCTAGGAGTTTGGCCCAAAACAAGTTTTCGGCCCAGAGCAACAAGGAACCGACGCGAAAAATCGGACTTCAATTTTTTCAGCTTCTGACCTCCTGAACACTTTAGAAATGGTAAAAAAACGCATCGAGGCGAAAAAATGACTCAAAAATGTTATCCGGGCTAGGAGTTGGGCCCAAGTGACGTTTTGGACCAAGAGCAACGTGGAACCGAAGCGCAAAATTGGACTTCAATTTTTTCAGCTTCTGACCTCCTGAATGCTTTAGAAATGGTAAAAAACGCATTTAAGCAAAAGAATGACTCAAAAATGTTATCCGAGCTAGGAGTTAGCCCCAAAACACGTTTTTGGCCCCGAACAACGTTCAACCGACGCGAAATGCCGGCCTTCATTTTTTTCAGCTTCTGAGCTCACGAACCCTTTAGAAATGGTAAAAAAACGCATTTAGGTGAAAGAAAGACTCAAAAATGTTATATGAGCTAGGAGTTAAGCCCAAGTCAATTTTTGGGCCAGAACAACGTGGAACCGACGCGAAAAATCGGACTTCAATTTTTTCAGCTTCTGACCTCCTGAACACTTTACTAAAAGTAAAAAAATGCATTTAAGCAAAAGAATGACTCAAAAATATTATCCGAGCTAGGAGTTAGCCCCAAAACACGTTTTTGACCCCGAGCAACGTGGAACCGACGCGAAAATTCGGACTTCATTTTTTTCAGCTTTTGACCTCACGAACCTTTAGAAATGGTAAAAAAAAACGCATTAGGCGAAAGAATGACTCAAAAAAGTTATCCGAGCTAGGAGTTTAACCAAAAACACGTTTTGGGCCTAGAACAACGTCGAACCGACGCGAAAAATCGGACTTATATTTTTTCAGGTTCTGACCTCCAGAACCCTTTAGAAATGGTAAAAAAACGCATTTAGGAAAAAGAATGACTCAAAATGTTATCAGAGCTAGGAGTTAGGCCTAAGTCACGTTTTGGGCCCAGTGCAACGTCGAACCGACGCGAAAAATCAGACTTTAATTTTTTCAGCTTTTGAACTCACGAACCCTTTAGAAATGGTTAAAAAACGTATTTAGGTGAAAGAATGACTCAACAATGTTATCCGAGCTAGGAGTTAGGCCCAAAACACGTTGTGGGCCCAGAGCAACGTGGAACCGACACAAAAATCGGACTTCAATTTTTTCAGCTTTTGACCTCACTACCCCTTTAGATATGGCGAAAAAACACATTTATGCGAAAGAATGACTCAAAAATGTTATCTTGCTTGTTGGTCCTTGTGTAGAACCTCCTAGAGCTTTTGATGTCCACTGAACCACAATACTCCACACATTCCTTAAATTGACTCATTTCTGTTCTGCTAGTAACTTGACCAGTTTTCTCATCATCATTGAGAATGATATTAAAATCACCCACAATAAGCCTTGCATCCTTCATGTTATCAGCCAAATGCCTAAGTCAGTCCATAGCTGCTCCCTAGCACCACCATCATTATGAGCAAAGACAAAGGTACATTCAAAGGCCTTCCAACTAATTTTTGGCAAAATATGACAGTGAAATAATTGGTCTGAACATTTAAGGATATCCACCTCAAAAGCAAGAGGATTCCATGCCAAAACAATCCTTCCTCAGCCATTCCAAGGAAGATTTGTTATAAAGCACCAATTAGGAAAGAGATTAAGGTATAGGGCCCCTATATTTTGAGCCCTTACCATAGTTTCCAGAAGGCAAAACAGTTGGGCATGATGGATGACTCAAAAATGTTATCCGAGCTAGGAGATAGGCCCAAAACACGTTTTTGGCCCGGAGCAACGTGGAACCGACGCGAAAAATCGGACATCAATTTTTTCAAATTCTGACCTCATGAACCCTTTAGAAATGGTGAGAAAACGCATTTAGGCGAAAGAATGACTCAAAAATGTTATCCGAGCTAGGAGTTTGGCCCAAAACAAGTTTTCGGCCCAGAGCAACAAGGAACCGACGCGAAAAATCGGACTTCAATTTTTTCAGCTTCTGAACTCACGAACCCTTTAGAAATGGTAAAAAAACGCATATAGGCGATAGAATGAATCAAAAATGTTATCCGAGCTAGGAGTTAGTCCCAAAACACATTTTCGGCCTAGAGAAACGTGGAACCGACGCGAAAAATCGGACTTCAATTTTTTCAGCTTTTGAACTCACGAACCCTTTTGAAATGGTTAAAAAATGCATTTAGGCAAAAGAATGACTCAACAATGTTATCTGAGCTAGGAGTTAGGCCCAAAACACGTTGTGGGCCTAAAGAAACGTGGAACCGACGCAAAAATCGGACTTCAATTTTTTCAGCTTTTGACCTCACGATCCCTTTAGATATGGTAAAAAAAACACATTTAGGCGAAAGAATGACTCAAAAATGTTATCCGAGCTAGGAGTTAGGCCCAAAAACATTTTGGGCCTAGAGCAACGTGCATCCGACGAGAAAATCGAACTTCAATTTTTACGGCTTCTGACCTCCTGAACCCTTTAGAAATGGTATAAAAACGCATGTACGTGAAAGAATGACTCAAAAATGTTATCCGAGCTACGAGTTAGGCCCAAAACAAATTTTTGGCCCCGAGCAACGTGGAACCGACACGAAAAGTCGGACTTCATTTTTTTCAGCTCCTGACCTCACGAACCATTTAGAAATGGGGAAAAAACGCATTTAGGAGAAAGAAAGACTCAAAAATGTTATATGAGCTAGGAGTTAGGCCCAAGTCACGTTTTGGCCCAAAACAACGTGGAACCGACGCGAAAAATCGGACTTCAATTTTTTCAGCTGCTGACCTCACGAACCCTATTGAAATGGTTAAAAAACTTATTTAGGCGAAAGAATGACTCAAAAAAGTTATCCGAGCACAGAGTTTGGCCCAAAACACGATTTGGTCCCAGAATAACGTGGAACCGACGCGAAAAATCAGACTTATATTTTTTCAGCAATTGATCTCCGGAACCCTTTAGAAATGGTAAAAAAACGCATTTAGGTAAAAGAATGACTCAAAAATGTTATCCGAGCTAGGAGTAAGGCCTAAGTCACATTTTGGGCCTAGAGCAACGTGGAACCGACGCGAAAAATCGGACTTCAATTTTTTCAGCTTCTGACCTCCTGAACCCTTTCGAAATGGTATAAAAACGCATTTAGGTGAACGAATGACTCAAAAATGTTATCCGAGCTAGGAGTTAGCCCAAAAACACGTTTTTGGCCCCGAGCAACGTGGAACCGACGCGAAAAGTCGGACTTCATTTTTTTTCAGCTCCTGACCTCACGAACCATTTAGAAATGGGGAAAAAATGCATTTAGGAGAAAGAAAGACTCAAAAATGTTATATGAGCTAGGAGTTAGGCCCAATTCACGTTTTGGCCCAGAAAAACGTGGAACAGACGCGAAAAATCGGACTTCAATTTTTTCAGCTTCTGACCTCACAAACCCTATTGAAATGGTAAAAAAATGCATTTAGGCGAAACAATGACTCAAAAAAGTTATCCGAGCTAGGAGTTTGGCCCAAAACACGTTTTGGTCCCAGAATAACGTGGAACCGACGCGAAAAATCAGACTTATATTTTTTTAGGTTATGAACTCCGGAACCCTTTAGAAATGGTAAAAAAACGCATTTAGGTAAAAGAATGACTCAAAAATGTTATCCGAGGTAGGAGTAAGGCCTAAGTCACATTTTGGGCCTAGAGCAACGTGGAACCGACGCGAAAAATCGGACTTCAATTTTTTCTGCTTCTGACCTCCTAAACCCATTAGAAATGGTAAAAAAACGTATTGGGGCGGAAAAATTACTCAAAAATGTTACCCAAGCACAGAGTTAGGCCCAAGTCACGTTTTAGGCCCAGAGCAACGTGGAACCGACGCGAAAAATCGGACTTCAATTTTTTCAGCTTCTGACCTCCTGAACCCTATCGAAATGGAATAAAAACGCATTTAGGTGAACGAATGACTCAAAAATGTTATCCGAGCTAGGAGGTAGGGGCCACAGCAACACGGAACCGACGCGAAAAATCTGACTTCTATTTTTTCAGCTTCTGACCTCACGAACCCATTAGAAATGGTAATAGAAATGCATTTAGGTGAAAGAATTACTATAAAATGTTATCCGAGCTAGGAGTAAGGCCCAAAACTTGTTTTAGGCACAATGCAACGTGGAACCGACGTGAAAAATTGGACTTAAATTTTTTCAGCTTCTGACCTCCTGAACCATTTAGAAATGGTAAAAAAACGCATTTAGTAAAAAGAATGACTCAAAAATGTTATCGGAGCTAGAAGTTAGGCCAAGTCACGTTTTGGGCCTAGAGCAACGTGGAACCGACGCAAAAAATTGGACTTCAATTTTTTCAGCTTCTGACCTCCGGAATCCTTTAGAAATGGTAAAAAAACGCATTTAAGCAAAAGAATGACTCAAAAATGTTATCCGAGCTAGGAGTTAGCCGAAAAACACGTTTTTGGCCCCGAGCAACGTGGAACCGACGCAAAAAGTCGGACTTCATTTTTTTCAGCTTCTGACCTCACGAACCCTTTTGAAATGGATAAAAACGCATTTAGACGAAAGAATGACTCAAAAATATTATCCGAGCTAGGAGTTAGCTCCAATACATGTTTTTGGCCTCGAGCAACGTGGAACCGACGCGAAAAGTCGGACTTCATTTTTTTCAGCCCCTGACCTCACGAACCATTTAGAAATGGTGAAAAAACGCATTTAGGAGAAAGAAAGACTCAAAAATGTTATATGAGCTAGGAGTTAGGCCCAAGACACGTTTTGGCTTAGAACAACGTGGAACCGACGCGAAATATCGGACTTCAATTTTTTCAGCTTCTGACCTCACGAACCCTATTGAAACGGTAAAAAAATGCATTTAGGCGAAAGAATGACTCAAAAAAGTTATCCGAGCTAGGAGTTTGGCCCAAAACACGTTTTTGTCCAAGAATAACGTGGAACCGACGCGAAAAATCAGACTTATATTTTTTCAGGCTCTGATCTCCGGAACCCTTTAGAAATGGTAAAAAAACGCATTTAGGTAAAAGAATGACTCAAAAATGTTATCCGAGCTAGGAGTAAGGCCTAAGTCACATTTTGGGCCTAGAGCAACGTGGAACCGGCGCGAAAAATCGGACTTCAATTTTTTCAGCTTCTGACCTCCTGAACCCATTAGAAATGGTAAAAAAAACGCATTGGGGCGGAAAAATTACTCAAAAAAGTTATCCGAGCACAGAGTTAGCCCCAAGTCACGTTTTAGGCCAAGAGCAACGTGGAACCGACGCGAAAAATCGGACTTCAATTTTTTCAGCTTCTGACCTCCTGAACCCTTTTGAAATGGTATAAAAACGCATTTAGGTGAACGAATGACTCAAAAATGTTATCCGAGCTAGGAGGTAGGGGCCCACAGCAACATGGAACCGACGCGAAAAATTTGACTTCTATTTTTTCAGCTTCTGACCTCACGAACCCATTAGAAATGGTAATAGAAATGCATTTATGTGAAAGAATTACTATAAAATGTTATCCGAGCTAGGAGTAAGGCCCAAAACTTGTTTTAGGCACAATGCAACGTGGAACCGACGTGAAAAATTGGAGTTAAATTTTTTCAGCTTCTGACCTCCTGAACCATTTAGAAATGGTAAAAAAACGCATTTAGGAAAAAGAATGACTCAAAAATGTTATCGGAGCTAGAAGTTAGGCCAAGTCACGTTTTGGGCCTAGAGCAACGTGGAACTGACGCAAAAAATTGGACTTCAAATTTTTCAGCTTCTGACCTCCGGAACCCTTTAGAAATGGTAATAAAACGCATTTAAGCAAAAGAATGACTCAAAAATGTTATCCGAGCTAGGAGTTAGCGCAAAAACACGTTTTTGGCCCCGAGCAACGTGGAACCGACGCGAAAAGTCGGACTTCATTTTTTTCAGCTTCTGACCTCACGAACCCTTTAGAAATGGTAAAAAACACATTTAGGCGAAAAAATGACTCAAAAATGTTATCTGAGCTAGGAGTTAGACCCAAAACACGTTGTGGGCCCAGAGCAACGTGGAACAGACGCAGAAATCGGACTTCAATTTTTTCAGCTTCTGACCTCACGACCCCTTTAGATATGGTAAAAAAACACATTTACGCGTAAGAATGACACAAAAATGTTATCCGAGCTAGGAGTTAAGCCCAAAACACGTTTTGGGCCCAGAGCAACGTGGAACCGACGCGAAAAAACGAACTTCAATTTTTTCAGCTTCTGACCTCACGAACCCTTTTTTAAATGGTCAAGAAACACATTTAGGCGAAACAATGACTCAAAAATGTTATCCAAGCTAGGAGTTAGGCCCAAAAACGTTTTTGGGCCCAAAAAAACGTGGAACCGCCGCGAAAAATCGGACTTAAATTTTTTGCTTCTGACCTCCCGAACCCTTTAGAAACGGTAAAAAAACGCATTTAGGTGAAAGAATGACTCAAAAATGTTATCCGAGCTAGGAGTTAGGCCCAAAACAAATTTTGGGCCCAGAGCAACGTGGAACCGACGCGAAAAATCGAACTTCAATTTTTTCAGCTTCTGACCTCACGAACCTTTTTTGAAATGGTCAAAAAACACATATAGGCGAAACAATGACTCAAAAATGTTATCCGAGCTAGGAGTTAGCCCCAAAACACGTTTTGGCCCCGAGTAACGTGGAACCGACGCGACAAATCGGACTTCATTTTTTTCAGCTCCTGACCTTACAAGCCATTTAGAAATGGTAAAAAACGCATTTAGGCGAAAGAAAGAATAAAAAATATTATATGAGCTAGGAGTTTGGCCCAAGTCACGTTTTGGACCTAGAACAACGTGGAACCGACGCGAAAAATCGGACTTCAATTTTTTTAGCCTTTGACCTCCTGAACGCTTTAGAAATGGTAAAAAAAACAAATTTAAGCAAAAGATTGAATCAAAAATATTATCCGAGCTAGGAGTTATCCCCAAAACACGTTTTAGGCCCCGAGCAACGTGGAACAGACGTGAAAAGTCGGACATCTTTTTATTCAGCTTCTGACCTCACGAACGCTTTTGAAATGGTAAACGAATGCATTTAGGAGAAAGAAAGACTCAAAAATGTTATATGAGCTAGGAGTTAGGCCCAAGTCACGTTTTGGGCCAAAACAACGTGGAACCGAAGCGAAAAATCGGACTTATGTTTTTTCGGGTTCTGACCTCTAGAACCCTTTAGAAATGGTAAAAAAACGCATTTAGGAAAAAGAATGACTCAAAAATGTTATCCGAGGTAGGAGTTAGGCCTAAGTCACGTTTTGGGCCCAAAGCAACGTCGAACCGACACGAAAAGTCGGACTTCGTTTTTATCAACTTTTGACCTCACAAACCCTTTAGAAATGGTAAAAAAACGCAATTAGGCGAAAGAATGACTTAAAAAATTTATCCGAACTAGGAGTTAGGCCCAAGTCACATTTTGGGCCCAGAGCAACATGGAACCGACACGAAAAGTCGAACTTCAATTTTTCAGCTTCTGACCTCACGAACCCTTTTTTAAATGGTCAAAAAGCACATTTAGGCGAAACAATGATTCAAAAATGTTATCCGAGCTAGGAGTTAGGCCCAAAACACGTTTTGGGCCCAGAGTAACATGGAACCGACGCGAAAAACCGGACTTCAATTTTTTCAGCTTCTGACCACCTGAACGCTTTAGAAATGGTAAAAAACGCATTTAAGCAAAAGAATGACTCAAAAATGTTATCCCAGCTAGGAGTTAGCCCCAAAACACGTTTTTGGCCCCGAGCAACGTGGAACCGACGCGATAAGTCGGACTTCATTTTTTTCAGCTCCTGACCTCACGAGCCATTTAGAAATGGTAAAAAAACGCATTTACGCGAAAGAAAGACTCAATAAATATTATATGAGCTAGGAGTTAGGCCCAAGTCACGTTTTGGGCCTAGAACAACGTGGAACCGACGCGAAAAATTGGACTTCAATTTTTTTAGACTTTGACCTCCTGATCGCTTTAGAAATGGTAAAAAAACGCATTTAAGCAAAAGAATGTCTCAAAAATGTTATCCGAGCTAGGAGTTAGCCCCAAAACACGTTTTTGGCCCCGAGCAACGTGGAACAGACGTGAAAATTCGGACATCATTTTTTTCAGCCTCTGACCTCACGAACCCTTTTAAAATGGTAAAAAAACCGCATTTAGGCGAAAGAAAGACTCAAAAATGTTATATGAGCTTGGAGTTAGGCCCAAGTCACATTTTGGGCCAAAACAACGTGGAACCGAAGCGAAAAATCAGACTTATGTTTTTTCGGGTTCTGACCTCCGGAACCCTTTAGAAATGGTAAAAACAACGCATTTAGGAAAAAGAATGACTCAAAAATGTTATCCGAGGTAGGAGTTAGGCCTAAGTCACGTTTTGGGCCCACAGCAACGTCGAACCGACACGAAAAGTCGGACTTCGTTTTTTTCAACTTTTGACCTCACAAACCCTTTAGAAATGGTTAAAAAACGCAATTAGGCGAAAGAATGACTTAAAAAGGTTATCTTAACTAGGAGTGTTGCCCAAAACACGTTTTGGGCACAGAACAACGTGGAACCGACGTGAAAATCGGACTTATATTTTTTCAGGTTCTGACCTCCGGAACCCTATAGAAATGGTAAAAAAACGCATTTAGGAAAAAGAATGACTCAAAAATGTTATTGGAGCTAGAAGTTAGGCCAAGTCACGTTTTGGGCCTAGAGCAACGTGGAACCGACGCAAAAAATTGGACTTCAAATTTTTCAGCTTCTGACCTCCGGAACCCTTTAGAAATGGTAATAAAACGCATTTAAGCAAAAGAATGACTCAAAAATGTTATCCGACCTAGGAGTTAGCGCAAAAACACGTTTTTGGCCCCGAGAAACGTGGAACCGACGTGAAAAGTCGGACTTCATTTTTTTCAGCTTCTGACCTCACGAACCCTATAGAAATGGTAAAAAACACATTTAGGCGAAAGAATGACTCAAAAATGTTATCTGAGCTAGGAGTTAGGCCCAAAACACGTTGTGGGCCCAAAGCAACGTGGAACAGACGCAGAAATCGGACTTCAATTTTTTCAGCTTCTGACCTCACGACCCCTTTAGATATGGTAAAAAAACACATTTAGGCGAAAGAATGACACAAAAATGTTATCCGAGCTAGGAGTTAATCCCAAAACACGTTTTGGGCCAAGAGCAACGTGGAACCGACGCGAAAAAACGAACTTCAATTTTTTCAGCTTCTGACCTCACGAACCCTTTTTTAAATGGTCAAAAAACACATTTAGGCGAAACAATGACTCAAAAATGTTATCCGAGTTAGGAGTTAGGCCCAAAAACGTTTTTGGGCCCAAAGAAACGTGGAACCGCCGCGAAAAATCGGACTTAAATTTTTTGCTTCTGACCTCCCGAACCCTTTAGAAACGGTAAAAAAACGCATTTAGGTGAAAGAATGACTCAAAAATGTTATCCGAGCTAGGAGTTAGGCCCAAAACAAATTTTGGGCCCAGAGCAACGTGGAACCGACGCGAAAAATCGAACTTCAATTTTTTCAGCTTCTGACCTCACGAACCTTTTTTTAAATGGTCAAAAAACACATATAGGCGAAACAATGACTCAAAAATGTTATCCGAGCTAGGAGTTAGCCCCAAAACACGTTTTTGGCCCCGAGCAACGTGGAACCGACGCGACAAATCGGACTTCATTTTTTTCAGCTCCTGACCTTACAAGCCATTTAGAAATGGTAAAAAACGCATTTAGGAGAAAGAAAGAATAAAAAATATTATATGAGCTAGGAGTTTGGCCCAAGTTACGTTGTGGGCCTAGAACAACGTGGAACCGACGCGAAAAATCGGACTTCAATTTTTTTAGCCTTTGACCTCCAGGACGCTTTAGAAATGGTAAAAAAAAACAAATTTAAGCAAAAGATTGAATCAAAAATGTTATCCGAGCTAGGAGTTATCCCCAAAACACGTTTTTGGCCCCGAGCAACGTGGAACAGACGTGAAAAGTCGGACATCATTTTATTCAGCTTCTGACCTCAAGAACCCTTTTGAAATGGTAAAAAAATGCATTTAGGAGAAAGAAAGACTCTAAAATGTTATATGAGCTAGGAGTTAGGCCCAAGTCACGTTTTGGGCCAAAACAACGTGGAACCGAAGCCAAAAATCGAACTTATGTTTTTTCGGGTTCTGACCTCTAGAACCCTTTAGAAATGGTAAAAAAACGCATTTAGCAAAAAGAATGACTCAAAAATGTTATCCGAGGTAGGAGTTAGGCCTAAGTCACGTTTTGGGCCCAAAGCAACGTCGAACCGACACGAAAAGTCGGACTTCGTTTTTATCAACTTTTGACCTCACAAACCCTTTAGAAATGGTAAAAAAACGCAATTAGGCGAAAGAATGACTTAAAAAAGTTATCCGAACTAGGAGTTAGGCCCAAGTCACATTTTGGGCCCAGAGCAACATGGAACCGACACGAAAAGTGGAACTTCAATTTTTCAGCTTCTGACCTCATGAACCCTTTTTTAAATGGTCAAAAAGCACATTTAGGCGAATCAATGACTCAAAAATGTTATCCGAGCTAGGAGTTAGGCCCAAAACACGTTTTGGGCCCAGAGTAACATGGAACCGACGCGAAAAACCGGACTTCAATTTTTTCAGCTTCTGACCACCTGAACGCTTTAGAAATGGTAAAAAAGCGCATTTAAGCAAAAGAATGACTCAAAAATGTTGTCCCAGCTAGGAGTTAGCCCCAAAACACGTTTTTGGCCCCGAGCAACGTGGAACCGACGCGATAAGTCGGACTTCATTTTTTTCAGCTCCTGACCTCACGAGCCATTTAGAAATGGTAAAAAAACGCATTTACGCGAAAGAAAGACTCAATAAATATTATATGAGCTAGGAGTTAGGCCCAAGTCACGTTTTGGGCCTAGAACAACGTGGAACCGACGCGAAAAATTGGACTTCAATTTTTTTAGACTTTGACCTCCTGATCGCTTTAGAAATGGTAAAAAAACGCATTTAAGCAAAAGAATGACTCAAAAATGTTATCCGAGCTAGGAGTTAGCCGAAAAACACGTTTTTGGCCCCGAGCAACGTGGAACCGACGCAAAAAGTCGGACTTCATTTTTTTCAGCTTCTGACCTCACGAACCCTTTTGAAATGGATAAAAACGCATTTAGACGAAAGAATGACTCAAAAATATTATCCGAGCTAGGAGTTAGCTCCAATACATGTTTTTGGCCCCGAGCAACGTGGAACCGACGCGAAAAGTCGGACTTCATTTTTTTCAGCCCCTGACCTCACAAACCATTTAGAAATGGTGAAAAAACGCATTTAGGAGAAAGAAAGACTCAAAAATGTTATATGAGCTAGGAGTTAGGCCCAAGACACGTTTTGGCTTAGAACAACGTGGAACCGACGCGAAATATCGGACTTCAATTTTTTCAGCTTCTGACCTCACGAACCCTATTGAAATGGTAAAAAAATGCATTTAGGCGAAAGAATGACTCAAAAAAGTTATCCGAGCTAGGAGTTTGGCCCAAAACACGTTTTTGTCCAAGAATAACGTGGAACCGACGCGAAAAATCAGACTTATATTTTTTCAGGCTCTGATCTCCGGAACCCTTTAGAAATGGTAAAAAAACGCATTTAGGTAAAAAGAATGACTCAAAAATGTTATCCGAGCTAGGAGTAAGGCCTAAGTCACATTTTGGGCCTAGAGCAACGTGGAACCGGCGCGAAAAATCGGACTTCAATTTTTTCAGCTTCTGACCTCCTGAACCCATTAGAAATGGTAAAAAAAACGCATTGGGGCGGAAAAATTACTCAAAAAAGTTATCCGAGCACAGAGTTAGCCCCAAGTCACGTTTTAGGCCAAGAGCAACGTGGAACCGACGCGAAAAATCGGACTTCAATTTTTTCAGCTTCTGACCTCCTGAACCCTTTTGAAATGGTATAAAAACGCATTTAGGTGAACGAATGACTCAAAAATGTTATCCGAGCTAGGAGGTAGGGGCCCACAGCAACATGGAACCGACGCGAAAAATTTGACTTCTATTTTTTCAGCTTCTGACCTCACGAACCCATTAGAAATGGTAATAGAAATGCATTTATGTGAAAGAATTACTATAAAATGTTATCCGAGCTAGGAGTAAGGCCCAAAACTTGTTTAAGGCACAATGCAACGTGGAACCGACGTGAAAAATTGGAGTTAAATTTTTTCAGCTTCTGACCTCCTGAACCATTTAGAAATGGTAAAAAAAGCATTTAGGAAAAAGAATGACTCAAAAATGTTATCGGAGCTAGAAGTTAGGCCAAGTCACGTTTTGGGCCTGTAAGCAACGTGGAACCGACGCAAAAATTGGACTTCAAATTTTTCAGCTTCCGACCTCCGAACCCTTTAGAAATGGTAATAAAACGCATTTAAGCAAAAAGAATGACTCAAAAATGTTATCCGAGCTAGGAGTTAGCGCAAAAACACGTTTTTGGCCCCGAGCAACGTGGAACCGACGCGAAAATTCGGACTTCATTTTTTTCAGCTTCTGACCTCACGAACCCTTTAGAAATGGTAAAAAACACATTTAGGCGAAAAAATGACTCAAAAATGTTATCTGAGCTAGGAGTTAGACCCAAAACACGTTGTGGGCCCAGAGCAACGTGGAACGAGCACGTAAATCGGACTTCAATTTTTTCACTTTCCGACCTCACGACCCCTTTAGATATGGTAAAAAAAACACATTTACGCGTAAGAATGACACAAAAATGTTATCCGAGCTAGGAGTTAAGCCCAAAACACGTTTTGGGCCCAGAGCAACGTGGAACCGACGCGAAAAAACGAACTTCAATTTTTTCAGCTTCTGACCTCACGAACCCTTTTTTAAATGGTCAAGAAACACATTTAGGCGAAACAATGACTCAAAAATGTTATCCAAGCTAGGAGTTAGGCCCAAAAACGTTTTTGGGCCCAAAGAAACGTGGAACCGCCGCGAAAAATCGGACTTAAATTTTTTGCTTCTGACCTCCCGAACCCTTTAGAAACGGTAAAAAAACGCATTTAGGTGAAAGAATGACTCAAAAATGTTATCCGAGCTAGGAGTTAGGCCCAAAACAAATTTTGGGCCCAGAGCAACGTGGAACCGACGCGAAAAATCGAACTTCAATTTTTTCAGCTTCTGACCTCACGAACCTTTTTTTAAATGGTCAAAAAACACATATAGGCGAAACAATGACTCAAAAATGTTATCCGAGCTAGGAGTTAGCCCCAAAACACGTTTTGGCCCCGAGTAACGTGGAACCGACGCGACAAATCGGACTTCATTTTTTCGGCTCTCCCGACCTTACAAGCCATTTAGAAATGGTAAAAAACGCATTTAGGCGAAAGAAAGAATAAAAAATATTATATGAGCTAGGAGTTTGGCCCAAGTCACGTTTTGGACCTAGAACAACGTGGAACCGACGCGAAAAATCGGACTTCAATTTTTTTGGCCTTTGACCTCCTGAACGCTTTAGAAATGGTAAAAAAAACAAATTTAAGCAAAAGATTGAATCAAAAATATTATCCGAGCTAGGAGTTATCCCCAAAACACGTTTTAGGCCCCGAGCAACGTGGAACAGACGTGAAAAGTCGGACATCATTTTATTCAGCTTCTGACCTCACGAACGCTTTTGAAATGGTAAAAGAATGCATTTAGGAGAAAGAAAGACTCAAAAATGTTATATGAGCTAGGAGTTAGGCCCAAGTCACGTTTTGGGCCACAACAACGTGGAACCGAAGCGAAAAATCGGACTTATGTTTTTTCGGGTTCTGACCTCTAGAACCCTTTAGAAATGGTAAAAAAACGCATTTAGGAAAAAGAATGACTCAAAAATGTTATCCGAGGTAGGAGTTAGGCCTAAGTCACGTTTTGGGCCCAAAGCAACGTCGAACCGACACGAAAAGTCGGACTTCGTTTTTATCAACTTTTGACCTCACAAACCCTTTAGAAATGGTAAAAAAACGCAATTAGGCGAAAGAATGACTTAAAAAATTTATCCGAACTAGGAGTTAGGCCCAAGTCACATTTTGGGCCCAGAGCAACATGGAACCGACACGAAAAGTCGAACTTCAATTTTTCAGCTTCTGACCTCACGAACCCTTTTTTAAATGGTCAAAAAGCACATTTAGGCGAAACAATGATTCAAAAATGTTATCCGAGCTAGGAGTTAGGCCCAAAACACGTTTTGGGCCCAGAGTAACATGGAACCGACGCGAAAAACCGGACTTCAATTTTTTCAGCTTCTGACCACCTGAACGCTTTAGAAATGGTAAAAAAACGCATTTAAGCAAAAGAATGACTCAAAAATGTTATCCCAGCTAGGAGTTAGCCCCAAAACACGTTTTTGGCCCCGAGCAACGTGGAACCGACGCGATAAGTCGGACTTCATTTTTTCGACTCCCGACCTCACGAGCCATTTAGAAATGGTAAAAAAAACGCATTTACGCGAAAGAAAGACTCAATTAATATTATATGAGCTAGGAGTTAGGCCCAAGTCACGTTTTGGGCCTAGAACAACGTGGAACCGACGCGAAAAATCGGACATCAATTTTTTTAGACTTTGACCTCCTGATCGCTTTAGAAATGGTAAAAAAACGCATTTAAGCAAAAGAATGTCTCAAAAATGTTATCCGAGCTAGGAGTTAGCCCCAAATCACGTTTTTGGCCCCGAGCAACGTGGAACAGACGTGAAAATTCGGACATCATTTTTTTCAGCCTCTGACCTCACGAACCCTTTTAAAATGGTAAAAAAACCGCATTTAGGCGAAAGAAAGACTCAAAAATGTTATATGAGCTTGGAGTTAGGCCCAAGTCACATTTTGGGCCAAAACAACGTGGAACCGAAGCGAAAAATCAGACTTATGTTTTTTCGGGTTCTGACCTCCGGAACCCTTTAGAAATGGTAAAAAAAACGCATTTAGGAAAAAGAATGACTCAAAAATGTTATCCGAGGTAGGAGTTAGGCCTAAGTCACGTTTTGGGCCCACAGCAACGTCGAACCGACACGAAAAGTCGGACTTCGTTTTTTTCAACTTTTGACCTCACAAACCCTTTAGAAATGGTTAAAAAACGCAATTAGGCGAAAGAATGACTTAAAAAGGTTATCTTAACTAGGAGTGTTGCCCAAAACACGTTTTGGGCACAGAACAACGTGGAACCGACGTGAAAATCGGACTTATATTTTTTCAGGTTCTGACCTCCGGAACCCTATAGAAATGGTAAAAAAACGCATTTAGGAAAAAGAATGACTCAAAAATGTTATCGGAGCTAGAAGTTAGGCCAAGTCACGTTTTGGGCCTAGAGCAACGTGGAACCGACGCAAAAAATTGGACTTCAAATTTTTCAGCTTCTGACCTCCGGAACCCTTTAGAAATGGTAATAAAACGCATTTAAGCAAAAGAATGACTCAAAAATGTTATCCGACCTAGGAGTTAGCGCAAAAACACGTTTTTGGCCCCGAGAAACGTGGAACCGACGTGAAAAGTCGGACTTCATTTTTTTCAGCTTCTGACCTCACGAACCCTATAGAAATGGTAAAAAACACATTTAGGCGAAAGAATGACTCAAAAATGTTATCTGAGCTAGGAGTTAGGCCCAAAACACGTTGTGGGCCCAGAGCAACGTGGAACAGACGCAGAAATCGGACTTCAATTTTTTCAGCTTCTGACCTCACGACCCCTTTAGATATGGTAAAAAAACACATTTAGGCGAAAGAATGACACAAAAATGTTATCCGAGCTAGGAGTTAATCCCAAAACACGTTTTGGGCCAAGAGCAACGTGGAACCGACGCGAAAAAACGAACTTCAATTTTTTCAGCTTCTGACCTCACGAACCCTTTTTTAAATGGTCAAAAAACACATTTAGGCGAAACAATGACTCAAAAATGTTATCCGAGTTAGGAGTTAGGCCCAAAAACGTTTTTGGGCCCAAAGAAACGTGGAACCGCCGCGAAAAATCGGACTTAAATTTTTTGCTTCTGACCTCCCGAACCCTTTAGAAACGGTAAAAAAACGCATTTAGGTGAAAGAATGACTCAAAAATGTTATCCGAGCTAGGAGTTAGGCCCAAAACAAATTTTGGGCCCAGGAGCAACGATGGAACCGACGCGAAAAATCGAACTTCAATTTTTTCAGCTTCTGACCTCACGAACCCTTTTTTAAATGGTCAAAAAAACACATTTAGGCGAAAGAATGACTCAAAAATGTTATCCGAGCTAGGAGTTAGCCCCAAAACACGTTTTTGGCCCCGAGCAACGTGGAACCGACGCGACAAATCGGACTTCATTTTTTTCAGCTCCTGACCTTACAAGCCATTTAGAAATGGTAAAAAACGCATTTAGGAGAAAGAAAGAATAAAAAATATTATATGAGCTAGGAGTTTGGCCCAAGTTACGTTTTGGGCCTAGAACAACGTGGAACCGACGCGAAAAATCGGACTTCAATTTTTTTAGCCTTTGACCTCCAGGACGCTTTAGAAATGGTAAAAAAAAACAAATTTAAGCAAAAGATTGAATCAAAAATGTTATCCGAGCTAGGAGTTATCCCCAAAACACGTTTTTGGCCCCGAGCAACGTGGAACAGACGTGAAAAGTCGGACATCATTTTATTCAGCTTCTGACCTCAAGAACCCTTTTGAAATGGTAAAAAAATGCATTTAGGAGAAAGAAAGACTCTAAAATGTTATATGAGCTAGGAGTTAGGCCCAAGTCACGTTTTGGGCCAAAACAACGTGGAACCGAAGCCAAAAATCGAACTTATGTTTTTTCGGGTTCTGACCTCTAGAACCCTTTAGAAATGGTAAAAAAACGCATTTAGCAAAAAGAATGACTCAAAAATGTTATCCGAGGTAGGAGTTAGGCCTAAGTCACGTTTTGGGCCCAAAGCAACGTCGAACCGACACGAAAAGTCGGACTTCGTTTTTATCAACTTTTGACCTCACAAACCCTTTAGAAATGGTAAAAAAACGCAATTAGGCGAAAGAATGACTTAAAAAAGTTATCCGAACTAGGAGTTAGGCCCAAGTCACATTTTGGGCCCAGAGCAACATGGAACCGACACGAAAAGTGGAACTTCAATTTTTCAGCTTCTGACCTCACGAACCCTTTTTTAAATGGTCAAAAAGCACATTTAGGCGAATCAATGACTCAAAAATGTTATCCGAGCTAGGAGTTAGGCCCAAAACACGTTTTGGGCCCAGAGTAACATGGAACCGACGCGAAAAACCGGACTTCAATTTTTTCAGCTTCTGACCACCTGAACGCTTTAGAAATGGTAAAAAAACGCATTTAAGCAAAAGAATGACTCAAAAATGTTATCCCAGCTAGGAGTTAGCCCCAAAACACGTTTTTGGCCCCGAGCAACGTGGAACCGACGCGATAAGTCGGACTTCATTTTTTTCAGCTCCTGACCTCACGAGCCATTTAGAAATGGTAAAAAAACGCATTTACGCGAAAGAAAGACTCAATAAATATTATATGAGCTAGGAGTTAGGCCCAAGTCACGTTTTGGGCCTAGAACAACGTGGAACCGACGCGAAAAATTGGACTTCAATTTTTTTAGACTTTGACCTCCTGATCGCTTTAGAAATGGTAAAAAAACGCATTTAAGCAAAAGAATGTCTCAAAAATGTTATCCGAGCTAGGAGTTAGCCCCAAAACACGTTTTTGGCCCCGAGCAACGTGGAACAGACGTGAAAATTCGGACATCATTTTTTTCAGCCTCTGACCTCACGAACCCTTTTAAAATGGTAAAAAAAACGCATTTAGGCGAAAGAAAGACTCAAAAATGTTATATGAGCTAGGAGTTAGGCCCAAGTCACATTTTGGGCCAAAACAACGTGGAACCGAAGCGAAAAATCGGACTTATGTTTTTTCGGGTTCTGACCTCCGGAACCCTTTAGAAATGGTAATAAAACGCATTTAGGAAAAAGAATGACTCAAAAATGTTATCCGAGGTAGGAGTTAGGCCTAAGTCACGTTTTGGGCCCACAGCAACGTCGAACCGACACGAAAAGTCGGACTTCGTTTTTTTCAACTTTTGACCTCACAAACCCTTTAGAAATGGTAAAAAAACGCAATTAGGCGAAAGAATGACTTAAAAAGGTTATCCGAACTAGGAGTGTAGCCCAAAACACGTTTTGGGCACAGAACAACGTGGAACCGACGTGAAAATCGGACTTATATTTTTTCAGGTTCTGACCTCCGGAACCCTATAGAAATGGTAAACAAACGCATTTAGGAAAAAGAATGACTCAAAAATGTTATCCGAGCAAGGAGTTAGGCCTTAGTCACGTTTTTGGCCCATGCAACCCGGAACCGACGCGAAATATCGGACTTTAATTTTTTCAGCTTCTAACCTCCTCAACCCTATAGAAATGGTTAAAGAAACGCATTGAGGCGAAAAAATGAATCAAAAATGTTATTCGAGCTAGGAGTTAGGCCCATGTCACGTTTTTGGCCTAAAGCAAAGTTGAACCGACGCGAAAAATCGAACTTCAATTTTTTCAGCTTCTGACCTCTTGAACGCTTTAGAAATGGTAAAAAATCGCATTTAAGCAAAAGAATGACTCAGAAATGTTATCCGAGCTAGGAGTTAGCCCCAAAACACGTTTCTGGCCCCAAACCACGTTTTTGGCCCCAAACCACGTTTTTGGCCCCGAACAACGTTCAACCGACGCGAAATGTCGGCCTTCATTTTTTTCAGCTTCTGACCTCACGAACCCTTTAGAAATGGTAAAAAAATGCATTTTGGTGAAAGAAAGACTCAAACATGTTATATGAGCTAGGAGATAAGCCCAAGTCAATATTTGGGCCAGAACAACGTGGAACCGACGCGAAAAATCGGACTTCAATTTTTTAAGTTTCTGACCTCCTGAACGCTTTACAAAAAGTAAAAAACGCATTTAAGCAAAAGAATGACTCAAAAATATTATCCGAGCTAGGAGTTAGGCCCAAAACACGTTTTTGACCCCGAGCAACGTGAAACCGACGCGAAAATTTTGACTTCATTTTTTTCAGCTTCTGACCTCACGAACCCTTTAGAAATGGTAAAAAAACGCATTTAGGCGAAAGAATGACTCAAAAAAGTGATCCGAGCTAGGAGTTTAACCCCAAACACGTTTTGGGCCTTGAACAACATGGAACCGACACGAAAAATCGGACTTATATTTTTTCAGGTTCTGACCTCCGGAACCCTTTAGAAATGGTAAAAAAACGCATTTAGGAAAAAGAATGACTTAGAATGTTATCCGAGCTAGGAGTTAGGCCTAAGTCACGTTTTGGGCCCTGTGCTACGTGGAACCGATGCGAAAAATCGGACTTCAATTTTTTCAGCTTATGACCTCCTGAACACTTTAGAAATGGTAAAAAAACGCATTTAGGTAAAAGAATGACTCAAAAATGTTATCCGAGCTAGGAGTAAGGCCTAAGTCACATTTTGGGCCTAGAGCAACGTGGAACCGACGCGAAAAATCGGACTTCAATTTTTTCAGCTTCTGACCTCCTGAACCCATTAGAAATGGTAAAAAAAACGCATTGGGGCGGAAAATTACTCAAAATTGTTATCCGAGCACAGAGTTAGGCCCAAGTCACGTTTTACGACCAGAGCAACGTGGAACCGACACGAAAAATCGGACTTCAATTTTTTCAGCTTCTGACCTCCTGAACCCTTTCGAAATGGTATAAAAACGCATTTAGGTGAACGAATGACTCAAAAATGTTATCCGAGTTAGGAGGTAGGCCCACAACACGTTTTGGGCCCACAGCAACATGGAACCGACGCGAAAAATCTGACTTCTATTTTTTCAGCTTCTGACCTCACGAACCCATTAGAAATGGTAATAGAAATGCATTTAGTTGAAAGAATTACTATAAAATGCAACGTGGAACCGATGTGAAAAATTGGACTTAAATTTTTTCAGCTTATGACCTCCTGAACCATTTAGAAATGGTAAAAAAACGCATTTAGTAAAAAGAATGACTCAAAAATGTTATCGGAGCTAGAAGTTAGGCCAAGTCACTTTTTGGGCCTAGAGCAAAGTGGAACCGACGCAAAAAATTGGACTTCAATTTTTTCAGTTTCTGACCTCCGGAACCCTTTAGAAATGGTAAAAAAACGCATTTAAGCAAAAGAATGACTCAAAAATGTTATCCGAGCTAGGAGTTAGCCCAAAAACACGTTTTTGGCCCCGAGCAACGTGGAACCGACGCGAAAAGTCGGACTTCATTTTTTTCAGCTTCTGACCTCCGGAACCCTTTAGAAATGGTAAAAAAATGCATTTAAGCAAAAGAATGACTCAAAAATGTTATCCGAGCTAGGAGTTAGCCCAAAAACACGTTTTTGGCCCCGAGCAACGTGGAACCGACGCGAAAAGTCGGACTTCATTTTTTTCAGCTCCTGACCTCACGAGCCATTTAGAAATGGGGAAAAAACGCATTTAGGAGAAAGAAAGACTCAAAAATGTTATATGAGCTAGGAGTTAGGCCCAATTCACGTTTTGGCCCAGAAAAACGTGGAACAGACGCGAAAAATCGGACTTCAATTTTTTCAGCTTCTGACCTCACAAACCCTATTGAAATGGTAAAAAAATGCATTTAGGCGAAACAATGACTCAAAAAAGTTATCCGAGCTAGGAGTTTGGCCCAAAACACGTTTTGGTCCCAGAATAACGTGGAACCAACGCGAAAAATCAGACTTATATTTTTTTCGGTTTTGATCTCCGGAACCCTTTAGAAATGGTAAAAAAACGCATTTAGGTAAAAGAATGACTCAAAAATGTTATCCGAGGTAGGAGTAAGGCCTAAGTCACATTTTGGGCCTAGAGCAACGTGGAACCGACGCGAAAAATCGGACTTCAATTTTTTCAGCTTCTGACCTCCTAAACCCATTAGAAATGGTAAAAAAACGTATTGGGGCGGAAAAATTACTCAAAAATGTTACCCAAGCACAGAGTTAGGCCCAAGTCACGTTTTAGGCCCAGAGCAACGTGGAACCGACGCGAAAAATCGGACTTCAAATTTTTTCAGCTTCTGACCTCCTGAACCCTATCGAAATGGAATAAAAACGCATTTAGGTGAACGAATGACTCAAAAATGTTATCCGAGCTAGGAGGTAGGGGCCACAGCAACACGGAACCGACGCGAAAAATCTGACTTCTATTTTTTCAGCTTCTGACCTCACGAACCCATTAGAAATGGTAATAGAAATGCATTTAGGTGAAAGAATTACTATAAAATGTTATCCGAGCTAGGAGTAAGGCCCAAAACTTGTTTTAGGCACAATGCAACGTGGAACCGACGTGAAAAATTGGACTTAAATTTTTTCAGCTTCTGACCTCCTGAACCATTTAGAAATGGTAAAAAAACGCATTTAGTAAAAAGAATGACTCAAAAATGTTATCGGAGCTAGAAGTTAGGCCAAGTCACGTTTTGGGCCTAGAGCAACGTGGAACCGACGCAAAAAATTGGACTTCAATTTTTTCAGCTTCTGACCTCCGGAACCCTTTAGAAATGGTAGAAAAACGCATTTAAGCAAAAGAATGACTCAAAAATGTTATCCGAGCTAGGAGTTAGCCGAAAAACACGTTTTTGGCCCCGAGCAACGTGGAACCGACGCGAAAAGTCGGACTTCATTTTTTTCAGCTTCTGACCTCACGAACCCTTTAGAAATGGATAAAAACGCATTTAGACGAAAGAATGACTCAAAAATATTATCCGAGCTAGGAGTTATCTCCAATACATGTTTTTGGCCCCGAGCAACGTGGAACCGACGCGAAAAGTCGGACTTCATTTTTTTCAGCCCCTGACCTCACGAACCATTTAGAAATGGTGAAAAAACGCATTTAGGAGAAAGAAAGACTCAAAAATGTTATATGAGCTAGGAGTTAGGCCCAAGACACGTTTTGGCTTAGAACAACGTGGAACCGACGCGAAATATCGGACTTCAATTTTTTCAGCTTCTGACCTCACGAACACTATTGAAATGGTAAAAAAATGCATTTAGGCGAAATAATGACTCAAAAAAGTTATCCGAGCTAGGAGTTTAGCCCAAAACACGTTTTGGTCCAAGAATAACGTGGAACCGACGCGAAAAATCAGACTTATATTTTTTCAGGCTCTGATCTCCGGAACCCTTTAGAAATGGTAAAAAAACGCATTTAGGTAAAAGAATGACTCAAAAATGTTATCCGAGCTAGGAGTAAGGCCTAAGTCACATTTTGGGCCTAGAGCAACGTGGAACCGGCGCGAAAAATCGGACTTCAATTTTTTCAGCTTCTGACCTCCTGAACCCATTTGAAATGGTATAAAAACGCATTTAGGTGAACGAATGACTCAAAAATGTTATCCGAGCACAGAGTTAGCCCCAAGTTACGTTTTAGGCCCAGAGCAACGTGGAACCGACGCGAAAAATCGGACTTCAATTTTTTCAGCTTCTGACCTCCTGAACCCTTTTGAAATGGTATAAAAACGCATTTAGGTGAACGAATGACTCAAAAATGTTATCCGAGCTAGGAGGTAGGGGCCCACAGCAACATGGAACCGACGCGAAAAATTTGACTTCTATTTTTTCAGCTTCTGACCTCACGAACCCATTAGAAATGGTAATAGAAATGCATTTATGTGAAAGAATTACTATAAAATGTTATCCGAGCTAGGAGTAAGGCCCAAAACTTGTTTTAGGCACAATGCAACGTGGAACCGACGTGAAAAATTGGAGTTAAATTTTTTCGGCTTCGACCTCCTGAACCATTTAGAAATGGTAAAAAAACGCATTTAGGAAAAAGAATGACTCAAAAATGTTATCGGAGCTAGAAGTTAGGCCAAGTCACGTTTTGGGCCTAGAGCAACGTGGAACCGACGCTAAAAATTGGACTTCAAATTTTTCAGCTTCTGACCTCCGGAACCCTTTAGAAATGGTAATAAAACGCATTTAAGCAAAAGAATGACTCAAAAATGTTATCCGAGCTAGGAGTTAGCGCAAAAACACGTTTTTGGCCCCGAGCAACGTGGAACCAACGCGAAAAGTCGGACTTCATTTTTTTGATTTCGACCTCACGAACCCTTTAGAAATGGTAAAAAACACATTTAGGCGAAAGAATGACTCAAAAATGTTATCTGAGCTAGGAGTTAGGCCCAAAACACGTTGTGGGCCCGGAGCAACGTGGAGCGGACGCGAAATCGGACTTCAATTTTTTGGCTTCGACCTCACGACCCCTTTAGATATGGTAAAAAAACACATTTACGCGTAAGAATGACACAAAAATGTTATCCGAGCTTGGAGTTAAGCCCAAAACACGTTTTGGGCCCAGAGCAACGTGGAACCGACGCGAAAAAACGAACTTCAATTTTTTCAGCTTCTGACCTCACGAACCCTTTTTTAAATGGTCAAAAAACACATTTAGGCGAAACAATGACTCAAAAATGTTATCCAAGCTAGGAGTTAGGCCCAAAAACGTTTTTGGGCCCAAAGAAACGTGGAACCGCCGCGAAAAATCGAAAAAACGCATTTAGGTGAAAGAATGACTCAAAAATGTTATCCGAGCTAGGAGTTAGGCCCAAAACAAATTTTGGGCCCAGAGCAACGTGGAACCGACGCGAAAAATCGAACTTCAATTTTTTCAGCTTCTGACCTCACGAACCTTTTTTTAAATGGTCAAAAAACACATATAGGCGAAACAATGACTCAAAAATGTTATCCGAGCTAGGAGTTAGCCCCAAAACACGTTTTGGCCCCGAGTAACGTGGAACCGACGCGACAAATCGGACTTCATTTTTTTCAGCTCCTGACCTTACAAGCCATTTAGAAATGGTAAAAAACGCATTTAGGCGAAAGAAAGAATAAAAAATATTATATGAGCTAGGAGTTTGGCCCAAGTCACGTTTTGGGCCTAGAACAACGTGGAGCCGACGCGAAAAATCGGACTTCAATTTTTTTAGCCTTTGACCTCCTGAACGCTTTAGAAATGGTAAAAAAAACAAATTTAAGCAAAAGATTGAATCAAAAATGTTATCCGAGCTAGGAGTTATCCCCAAAACACGTTTTTGGCCCCGAGCAACGTGGAACAGACGTGAAAAGTCGGACATCATTTTATTCAGCTTCTGACCTCACGAACGCTTTTGAAATGGTAAAAGAATGCATTTAGGAGAAAGAAAGACTCAAAAATGTTATATGAGCTAGGAGTTAGGCCCAAGTCACGTTTTGGGCCAAAACAACGTGGAACCGAAGCGAAAAATCGGACTTATGTTTTTTCGGGTTCTGACCTCTAGAACCCTTTAGAAATGGTAAAAAACGCATTTAGGAAAAAGAATGACTCAAAAATGTTATCCGAGGTAGGAGTTAGGCCTAAGTCATGTTTTGGGCCCAAAGCAACGTCGAACCGACACGAAAAGTCGGACTTCGTTTTTATCAACTTTTGACCTCACAAACCCTTTAGAAATGGTAAAAAAACGCAATTAGGCGAAAGAATGACTTAAAAATTTATCCGAACTAGGAGTTAGGCCCAAGTCACATTTTGGGCCCAGAGCAACATGGAACCGACACGAAAAGTCGAACTTCAATTTTTCAGCTTCTGACCTCACGAACCCTTTTTTAAATGGTCAAAAAGCACATTTAGGCGAAACAATGATTCAAAAATGTTATCCGAGCTAGGAGTTAGGCCCAAAACACGTTTTGGGCCCAGAGTAACATGGAACCGACGCGAAAAACCGGACTTCAATTTTTTCAGCTTCTGACCACCTGAACGCTTTAGAAATGGTAAAAAAACGCATTTAAGCAAAAGAATGACTCAAAAATGTTATCCCAGCTAGGAGTTAGCCCCAAAACACGTTTTTGGCCCCGAGCAACGTGGAACCGACGCGATAAGTCGGACTTCATTTTTTTCAGCTCCTGACCTCACGAGCCATTTAGAAATGGTAAAAAACCGCATTTACGCGAAAGAAAGACTCAATAAATATTATATGAGCTAGGAGTTAGGCCCAAGTCACGTTTTGGGCCTAGAACAACGTGGGCAACGCCGAAAAATCGGACTTCAATTTTTTTAGACTTTGACCTCCTGATCGCTTTAGAAATGGTAAAAAAACGCATTTAAGCAAAAGAATGTCTCAAAAATGTTATCCGAGCTAGGAGTTAGCCCCAAAACACGTTTTTGGCCCCGAGCAACGTGGAACAGACGTGAAAATTCGGACATCATTTTTTTCAGCCTCTGACCTCACGAACCCTTTTAAAATGGTAAAAAAACCGCATTTAGGCGAAAGAAAGACTCAAAAATGTTATATGAGCTAGGAGTTAGGCCCAAGTCACATTTTGGGCCAAAACAACGTGGGCAAAGCGAAAAATCAGACTTATGTTTTTTCGGGTTCTGACCTCCGGAACCCTTTAGAAATGGTAAAAAAACGCATTTAGGAAAAAGAATGACTCAAAAATGTTATCCGAGGTAGGAGTTAGGCCTAAGTCACGTTTTGGGCCCACAGCAACGTCGAACCGACACGAAAAGTCGGACTTCGTTTTTTTCAACTTTTGACCTCACAAACCCTTTAGAAATGGTAAAAAAACGCAATTAGGCGAAAGAATGACTTAAAAAGGTTATCTTAACTAGGAGTGTTGCCCAAAACACGTTTTGGGCACAGAACAACGTGGAACCGACGTGAAAATCGGACTTATATTTTTTCAGGTTCTGACCTCCGGAACCCTATAGAAATGGTAAAAAAACGCATTTAGGAAAAAGAATGACTCAAAAATGTTATCGGAGCTAGAAGTTAGGCCAAGTCACGTTTTGGGCCTAGAGCAACGTGGAACCGACGCAAAAAATTGGACTTCAAATTTTTCAGCTTCTGACCTCCGGAACCCTTTAGAAATGGTAATAAAACGCATTTAAGCAAAAGAATGACTCAAAAATGTTATCCGAGCTAGGAGTTAGCGCAAAAACACGTTTTTGGCCCCGAGCAACGTGGAACCGAGGCGAAAAGTCGGACTTCAATTTTTTCAGCTTCTGACCTCACGACCCCTTTAGATATGGTAAAAAAACACATTTAGGCGAAAGAATGACACAAAAATGTTATCCGAGCTAGGAGTTAATCCCAAAACACGTTTTGGGCCCAGAGCAACGTGGAACCGACGCGAAAAAACGAACTTCAATTTTTTCAGCTTCTGACCTCACGAACCCTTTTTTAAATGGTCAAAAAACACATTTAGGCGAAACAATGACTCAAAAATGTTATCCGAGCTAGGAGTTAGTGGAACCGCCGCGAAAAATCGGACTTAAATTTTTTGCTTCTGACCTCCCGAACCCTTTAGAAACGGTAAAAAAACGCATTTAGGTGAAAGAATGACTCAAACATGTTATCCGAGCTAGGAGTTAGGCCCAAAACAAATTTTGGGCCCAGAGCAACGTGGAACCGACGCGAAAAATCGAACTTCAATTTTTTCAGCTTCTGACCTCACGAACCTTTTTTAAATGGTCAAAAAAACACATATAGGCGAAACAATGACTCAAAAATGTTATCCGAGCTAGGAGTTAGCCCCAAAACACGTTTTTGGCCCCGAGCAACGTGGAACCGACGCGACAAATCGGACTTCATTTTTTTCAGCTCCTGACCTTACAAGCCATTTAGAAATGGTAAAAAACGCATTTAGGCGAAAGAAAGAATAAAAAATATTATATGAGCTAGGAGTTTGGCCCAAGTTACGTTTTGGGCCTAGAACAACGTGGAACCGACGCGAAAAATCGGACTTCAATTTTTTTAGCCTTTGACCTCCTGGACGCTTTAGAAATGGTAAAAAAAAACAAATTTAAGCAAAAGATTGAATCAAAAATGTTATCCGAGCTAGGAGTTATCCCCAAAACACGTTTTTGGCCCCGAGCAACGTGGAACAGACGTGAAAAGTCGGACATCATTTTATTCAGCTTCTGACCTCACGAACCCTTTTGAAATGGTAAAAAAATGCATTTAGGAGAAAGAAAGACTCTAAAATGTTATATGAGCTAGGAGTTAGGCCCACGTCACGTTTTGGGCCAAAACAACGTGGAACCGAAGCGAAAAATCGGACTTATGTTTTTTCGGGTTCTGACCTCTAGAACCCTTTATAAATGGTAAAAAAACGCATTTAGCAAAAAGAATGACTCAAAAATGTTATCCGAGGTAGGAGTTAGGCCTAAGTCACGTTTTGGGCCCAAAGCAACGTCGAACCGACACGAAAAGTCGGACTTCATTTTTATCAACTTTTGACCTCACACACCCTTTAGAAATGGTAAAAAAACGCAATTAGGCGAAAGAATGACTTAAAAAAGTTATCCGAACTAGGAGTTAGGCCCAAGTCACAATTTGGGCCCAGAGCAACATGGAACCTACACGAAAAGTGGAACTTCAATTTTTCAGCTTCTGACCTCACGAACCCTTTTTTAAATGGTCAAAAAGCACATTTAGGCGAATCAATGACTCAAAAATGTTATCCGAGCCAGGAGTTAGGCCCAAAACACGTTTTGGGCCCAGAGTAACATGGAACCGACGCGAAAAATCGGACTTCAATTTTTTCAGCTTCTGACCACCTGAACGCTTTAGAAATGGTAAAAAAACGCATTTAAGCAAAAGAATGTCTCAAAAATGTTATCCGAGCTAGGAGTTAGCCCCAAAACACGTTTTTGACCCCGAGCAACGTGGAACAGACGCGAAAATTCGGACTTCATTTTTTTCATCTTCTGACCTCACGAACCCTTTAGAAATGGTAAAAAAAACGCAATTAGGCGAAAGAATGACTCAAAAAAGTGGAACCGACGCGAAAAATAGGACTTATATTTTTTCAGGTTCTGACCTCCGAAACCCTTTAGAAATGGTAAAAAACGCATTTAGGAAAAAGAACGACTCAAAATGTTATCCGAGCTGGGAGTTAGGCCTAAGTCACGTTTTGGGCCCAGTGCAACGTGGAACCGACGCAAAAAATCGGACTTCAATTTTTTCAGCTTCTGACCTCCTGAACACTTTGGAGTTGGTAAAAAAACGCATTGAGGCGAAAAAATGACTCAAAAATGTTATCCGAGCTAGGAGTTGGACCCAAGTGACGTTGTGGGCCAAGAGCAACGTGGAACCGACGCTAAAAATCGAACTTCAATTTCTTGAGCTTCGGACCTCCTGAACCCTTTAGAAATGGTTAAAAAACGCAATTCGACGAAAGAATGACTCACAAAATGTTATCCGAGCTAGGGTTAGGCCTAAGTCACGTTTTAGGCCTAGAGCAACGTGGAACCGAAGCGAAAAATCGGACTTCAATTTTTTCAGCTTCAGACCACACGAACCCTTTTTTAAATGGTCAAAAAACACATTTAAGCCAAGGAATGACTCAAAAATGTTATCCGAGACGTTTTGGGCCAAGAGCAACGTGGAACCGACACGAAAAATCGAACTTCAATTTTTTCAGCTTCTGACCTCACGAACCCTTTTTTAAATGGTAAAAAAAGACATTCAGGCGAAACAATGACTCAATAATGTTATCCGAGCAAGGAGTTAGGCCCAAAAACGTTTTGGGCCTAGAGCAACGTGGAACCTCCGCGAAAAATCGGACTTCAATTTTTTTAGCCTTTGACCTCCTGAACGCTTTAGAAATGGAAAAAAAACACATTTAAGCAAAAGAACGACTCAAAAATGTTATCATGAGCTAGGAGTTAGGCCCATGTCACGTTTTGGGCCAAAACAACGTGGAACCGAAGCGAAAAATCGGACTTATGTTTTTTCGGGTTCTGACCTACGGAACCCTTTAGAAATGGTAAAAAAATGCATTTAGGAAAAAGAATTACTCAAAAATGTTATCCGAGCAAGGAGTTAGGCCTAAGTCACGTTTTTGGCCCTTGAAACATGGAACCGACGCGAAAAATCGGACTTTAATTTTTTCTGCTTCTAACCTCCTCAACCCTATAGAAATGGTAAAAGAAACGCATTGAGGGGAAAAAAATGACTCAAAAATGTTATTCGAGCTAGGAGTTAGGCCCAAGTCACGTTTTGGGCCTAAAGCAACGTGGAACAGAGGCGAAAAATCGAACTTCAATTTTTTCAGCTTCTGACCTCTTGAACGCTTTAGAAATGGTAAAAAAACGTATTTAAGCAAAAGAATGACTCAAAAATGTTATCCGAGCTAGGAGTTAGCCCAAAAACATGTTTTTGGCCCCGAGCAACGTGGAACCGACGCGAAAAGTCGGACTTCATTTTTTTCAGCTTCTGACCTCACGAACCCTTTAGAAATGGTAAAAAACGCATTTAGGCGAAAGAATGACTCAAAAATGTTATCCGAGCTAGGAGTTAGCTCCAAAACATGTTTTTGGCCCCGAGCAACGTGGAACCGAAGCGAGAAGTCGAACTTCATTTTTTTCAGCTCCTGACCTCACGAACCATTTAGAAATGGGGAAAAAACGCATTTAGGAGAAAGAAAGACTCAAAAATGTTATATGAGCTAGGAGTTAGGCCCAATTCACTTTTTGGCCCAGAAAAACGTGGAACAGACGCGAAAAATCGGACTTCAATTTTTTCAGCTTCTGACCTCACAAACCCTATTGAAATGGTAAAAAAATGCATTTAGGCGAAACAATGACTCAAAAAAGTTATCCGAGCTAGGAGTTTGGCCCAAAACACGTTTTGGTCCCAGAATAACATGGAACCGACGCGAAAAATCAGACTTATATTTTTTTAGGTTTTGATCTCCGGAACCCTTTAGAAATTGTAAAAAAACGCATTTAGGTAAAAGAATGACTCAAAAATGTTATCCGAGCTAGGAGTAAGGCCTAAGTCACATTTTGGGACCTAGAGCAACGTGGAACCGACGCGAAAAATCGGACTTCAATTTTTTCAGCTTCTGACCTCCTGAACCCATTAGAAATGGTAAAAAAAACGCATTGGGGCGGAAAATTACTCAAAATTGTTATCCGAGCACAGAGTTAGGCCCAAGTCACGTTTTACGACCAGAGCAACGTGGAACCGACACGAAAAATCGGACTTCAATTTTTTCAGCTTCTGACCTCCTGAACCCTTTCGAAATGGTAAAAAAACGCATTTAGGTGAACGAATGACTCAAAAATGTTATCCGAGCTAGGAGGTAGGCCCAAAACACGTTTTGGGCCCACAGCAACATGGAACCGACGCGAAAAATCTGACTTCTATTTTTTCAGCTTCTTACCTCACGAACCCATTAGAAATGGCAATAGAAATGCATTTAGTTGAAAGAATTACTATAAAATGCAACGTGGAACCGATGTGAAAAATTGGACTTAAATTTTTTCAGCTTATGACCTCCTGAACCATTTAGAAATGGTAAAAAAACGCATTTAGTAAAAAGAATGACTCAAAAATGTTATCGGAGCTAGAAGTTAGGCCAAGTCACTTTTTGGGCCTAGAGCAACGTGGAACCGACGCAAAAAATTGGACTTCAATTTTTTCAGCTTCTGACCTCCGGAACCCTTTAGAAATGGTAAAAAAACGCATTTAAGCAAAAGAATGACTCAAAAATGTTATCCGAGCTAGGAGTTAGCCCAAAAACACGTTTTTGGCCCCGAGCAACTTGGAAACGACGCGAAAAGTCGGACTTCATTTTTTTCAGCTTCTGACCTCACGAACCCTTTAGAAATGGTAAAAAACGCATTTAGGCGAAAGAATGACTCAAAAATGTTATCCGAGCTAGGAGTTAGCTCCAAAACATGTTTTTGGCCCCGAGCAACGTGGAACCGAAGCGAGAAGTCGGACTTCATTTTTTTCAGCTCCTGACCTCACGAACCATTTAGAAATGGGGAAAAAACGCATTTAGGAGAAAGAAAGACTCAAAAATGTTATATGAGCTAGGAGTTAGGCCCAATTCACGTTTTGGTCCCAGAATAACGTGGAACCGACGCGAAAAATCAGACTTATATTTTTTTAGGTTTTGATCTCCGGAACCCTTTAGAAATGGTAAAAAAACGCATTTTGGTAAAAGAATGACTGAAAAATGTTATCCGAGGTAGGAGTAAGGCCTAAGTCACATTTTGGGCCTAGAGCAACGTGGAACCGACGCGAAAAATCGGACTTCAATTTTTTCAGCTTCTGACCTCCTGAACCCATTAGAAATGGTAAAAAAAACGTATTGGGGCGGAAAAATTACTCAAAAATGTTACCCAAGCACAGAGTTAGGCCCAAGTCACGTTTTAGGCCTAGAGCAACGTGGAACCGACGCGAAAAATCGGACTTCAATTTTTTCAGCTTCTGACCTCCTGAACCCTATCGAAATGGAATAAAAACGCATTTAGGTGAACGAATGACTCAAAAATGTTATCCGAGCTAGGAGGTAGGGACCACAGCAACACGGAACCGACGCGAAAAATCTGACTTCTATTTTTTCAGCTTCTGACCTCACGAACCCATTAGAAATGGTAATAGAAATGCATTTAGGTGAAAGAATTACTATAAAATGTTATCCGAGCTAGGAGTAAGGCCCAAAACTTGTTTTAGGCACAATGCAACGTGGAACCGACGTGAAAAATTGGTCTTAGATTTTTTCAGCTTCTGACCTCCTGAACCATTTAGAAATGGTAAAAAAACGCATTTAGTAAAAAGAATGACTCAAAAATGTTATCGGAGCTAGAAGTTAGGCCAAGTCACGTTTTGGGCCTAGAGCAACGTGGAACCGACGCAAAAAATTGGACTTCAATTTTTTCAGCTTCTGACCTCCGGAACCCTTTAGAAATGGTAAAAAAACGCATTTAAGCAAAAGAATTACTCAAAAATGTTATCCGAGCTAGGAGATAGCCCAAAAACACGTTTTTGGCCCCGAGCAACGTGGAACCGACGCGAAAAGTCGGACTTCATTTTTTTTTTTCACGACCTCACGAACCCTTTAGAAATGGATAAAAACGCATTTAGGCGAAAGAATGACTCAAAAATATTATCCGAGCTAGGAGTTAGCTCCAATACATGTTTTTGGCCCCGAGCAACGTGGAACCGAAGCGAAAAGTCGGACTTCATTTTTTTCAGCCCCTGACCTCACGAACCATTTAGAAATGGTGAAAAAACGCATTTAGGAGAAAGAAAGACTCAAAAATGTTATATGAGCTAGGAGTTAGGCCCAAGTCACGTTTTGGCTTAGAACAACGTGGAACCGACGCGAAATATCGGACTTCAATTTTTTCAGGCTCTGATCTCCGGAACCCTTTAGAAATGGTAAAAAAACGCATTTAGGTAAAAGAATGACTCAAAAATGTTATCCGAGCTAGGAGTTAGGCCTAAGTCACATTTTGGGCCTAGAGCAACGTGGAACCGACGCGAAAAATCGGACTTCAATTTTTTCAGCTTCTGACCTCCTGAACCCATTAGAAAAGGTAAAAAAAACGCATTGGGGCGGAAAAATTACTCAAAAATGTTATCCGAGCACAGAGTTAGGCCCAAGTCACGTTTTAGGCCTAGAGCAGCGTGGAACCGACGCGAAAAATCGGACTTCAATTTTTTCAGCTTCTGACCTCCTAAACCCTTTGGAAATGGTATAAAAACGCATTTAGGTGAACGAATGACTCAAAAATGTTATCCGAGCAAGGGGTTTGGCCTAAGTCACGTTTTGGGCCTAGAGCAAAGTGGAACCGAAGCGAAAAATCGGACTTCAATTTTTTCAGCTTCTGACCTCACGAACCCTTTTTTAAATGGTCAAAAAACACATTCAGGCGAAACAATGACTCAATAATGTTATCCGAGTTAGGAGTTAGGCCCAAAAACGTTTTGGGCCCAGAGCAACGTGGAACCGCCGCGAAAAATCGGACTTCAATTTTTTTTGCCTTTGACCTCACGAACCCTTTTGAAATGGTAAAAAAACGCATTTATGCAAAAGAATGACTCAAAAATGTTATCCGAGCTAGGAGTTAGCCCCGAAACACGTTTTTGGTCCCGAGCAACGTGGAACAGACGTGAAATGTCGGACATCATTTTTTTCAGCTTCTGACCTCACGAACCCTTTTGAAATGGTAAAAAAACGCATTTAGGCGAAAGAAAGACTCAAAAATGTTATATGAGCTAGGAGTTAGGCCCATGTCACGTTTTGGGCCAAAACAACGTGGAACCGAAGCTTAAAATCGAACTTATGTTTTTTCTGGTTCCGACCACCGGAACATTTAGAAATGGTAAAAAAACGCATTTAGGAAATAGAATGACTTAAAAATGTTATCCGAGGTAGGAGTTAGGTCAAAGTCACTTTTTGGGTCCAGAGCAACGTGGAACCGACACGAAAAGTCGGACTTCATTTTTTTCAACTTTTGACCTCACAAACCCTTTAGTAATTGGACTTAAATTTTTTCAGCTTCTGACCTCCTGAACCATTTAGAAATGGTAAAAAAACGCATTTAGGAAAAAGAATGACTCAAAAATGTTATCGGAGCTAGAAGTTAGGCCAAGTCACGTTTTGGGCCTAGAGCAACGTGGAACCGACGCAAAAAATTGGACTTCAAATTTTTCAGCTTCTGACCTCCGGAACCCTTTAGAAATGGTAATAAAACGCATTTAAGCAAAAGAATGACTCAAAAATGTTATCCGAGCTAGGAGTTAGCCCAAACACACGTTTTTGGCCCCGAGCAACGTGGAACCGACGCGAAAATTCGGACTTCATTTTTTTCAGCTTCTGACCTCACGAACCCTTTAGAAATGGTAAAAAAAACGCAACTAGGCGAAAGAATGACTCAAAAAAGTGGAACCGACGCGAAAAATAGGACTTATATTTTTTCAGGTTCTGACCTCCGGAACCCTTTAGAAATGGTAAAAAAACGCATTTAGGAAAAAGAACGACTCAAAATGTTATCCGAGCTGGGAGTTAGGCCTAAGTCACGTTTTTGGCCCAGTGCAACGTGGAACCGACGCGAAAAATCGGACTTCAATTTTTTCAGCTTCTGACCTCCTGAACACTTTAGAGTTGGTAAAAAAACGCATTGAGGCGAAAAAATGACTCAAAAATGTTATCCGAGCTAGGAGTTGGGCCCAAGTGACGTTTTGGGCCAAGAGCAACGTGGAACCGACGCTAAAAATCGAACTTCAATTTCTTGAGCTTCGACCTCTTGAACCCTTTAGAAATGGTTAAAAAACGCAATTCGACGAAAGAATGACTCACAAAATGTTATCCGAGCTAGGGGTTAGGCCTAAGTCACGTTTTGGGCCTAGAGCAACGTGGAACCGAAGCGAAAAATCGGACTTCAATTTTTTCAGCTTCAGACCACACGAACCCTTTTTTAAATGGTCAAAAAACACATTTAAGCCAAGGAATGACTCAAAAATGTTATCCGAGATAGGAGTTAGGCCCAAAACACGTTTTGGGCCAAGAGCAACGTGGAACCGACACGAAAAATCGAACATCAATTTTTTCAGCTTCTGACCTCACGAACCCTTTTTTAAATGGTAAAAAAAGACATTCAGGCGAAACAATGACTCAATAATGTTATCCGAGCAAGGAGTTAGGCCCAAAATCGTATTGGGCCTAGAGCAACATGGAACCGCCGCGAAAAATCGGACTTCACTTTTTTTTAGCCTTTGACCTCCTGAACGCTTTAGAAATGGTAAAAAAACACATTTAAGCAAAAGAATGACTCAAAAATGTTATCCGAGCTAGGAGTTAGCCCCAAAACACGTTTTTGGGCCCGAGCAACGTGGAACAGACATGAAAAGTCGGACATCATTTTTTTCAGCTTCTGACCTCACGAACCCTTTTGAAATGGTAAAAAAACGCATTTAGGCGAAAGAAAGACTCAAAAATGTTATATGAGCTAGGAGTTAGGCCCATGTCACGTTTTGGGCCAAAACAACGTGGAACCGAAGCGAAAAATCGGACTTATGTTTTTTCGGGTTCTGACCTACGGAACCCTTTAGAAATGGTAAAAAAATGCATTTAGGAAAAAGAATTACTCAAAAATGTTATCCGAGCAAGGAGTTAGGCCAAAGTCACGTTTTTGGCCCTTGAAACATGGAACCGACGCGAAAAATCGGACTTTAATTTTTTCAGCTTCTAACCTCCTCAACCCTATAGAAATGGTAAAAGAAACGCATTGAGGCGAAAAAAATGACTCAAAAATGTTATTCGAGCTAGGAGTTAGGCCCAAGTCACGTTTTGGGCCTAAAGCAACGTGGAACAGAGGCGAAAAATCGAACTTCAATTTTTTCAGCTTCTGACCTCTTGAACGCTTTAGAAATGGTAAAAAAACGTATTTAAGCAAAAGAATGACTCAAAAATGTTATCCGAGCTAGGAGTTAGCCCCAAAACACGTTTTTGGCCCCGAACAACGTTCAACCGACGCGAAATGCCGGCCTTCATTTTTTTCAGTTTCAGAGCTCAAGAACCCTTTAGAAATGGTAAAAAAACGCATTTAGGTGAAAGAAAGAATCAAAAATGTTATATGAGCTAGGAGTTAAGCCTAAGTCAATTTTTGGGCCAGAACAACGTGGAACCGACGCGAAAAATCGGACTTCAATTTTTTCAGCTTCTGACCTCTTGATCGCTTTACAAAAAGTAAAAAACGCATTTATGCAAAAGAATGACTCAAAAATATTATCCGAGCTAGGAGTTAGCACCAAAACACGTTATTGGCCCCGAGCAACGAGGAACCGACGCGAAAAATCGGACTTATATTTTTTCAGGTTCTAACCTCCGGAACCCATTAGAAATGGTAATAAAACGCATTTAGGCGAAAGAATGACTCAAAAATGTTATCCGAGCTAGGAGTTTGGCCCAAAACAAGTTTTCGGCCCAGAGCAACAAGGAACCGACGCGAAAAATCGGACTTCAATTTTTTCAGCTTCTGACCTCCTGAACACTTTAGAAATGGTAAAAAAACGCATCGAGGCGAAAAAATGACTCAAAAATGTTATCCGGGCTAGGAGTTGGGCCCAAGTGACGTTTTGGACCAAGAGCAACGTGGAACCGAAGCGCAAAATTGGACTTCAATTTTTTCAGCTTCTGACCTCCTGAATGCTTTAGAAATGGTAAAAAACGCATTTAAGCAAAAGAATGACTCAAAAAAGTTATCCGAGCTAGGAGTTAGCCCCAAAACACGTTTTTGGCCCCGAACAACGTTCAACCGACGCAAAATGCCGGTCTTCATTTTTTTCAGCTTCTGAGCTCACGAACCCTTTAGAAATGGTAAAAAAACGCAAATGTTATATGAGCTAGGAGTTATGCCCAAGTCAATTTTTGGGCCAGAACAACGTGGAACCGACGCGAAAAATCGGACTTCAATTTTTTCAGCTTCTGAACCCTATCGAAATGGAATAAAAACGCATTTAGGTGAACGAATGACTCAAAAATGTTATCCGAGCTAGGAGGTAGGGGCCACAGCAACACGGAACCGACGCGAAAAATCTGACTTCTATTTTTTCTGCTTCTGACCTCACGAACCCATTAGAAATGGTAATACAAATGCATTTAGGTGAAAGAATTACTATAAAATATTATCCGAGCTAGGAGTAAGGCCCAAAACTTGTTTTAGGCACAATGCAACGTGGAACCGACGTGAAAAATTGGACTTAAATTTTTTCAGCTTCTGACCTCCTGAACCATTTAGAAATGGTAAAAAAACGCATTTAGTAAAAAGAATGACTCAAAAATGTTATCGGAGCTAGAAGTTAGGCCAAGTCACGTTTTGGGCCTAGAGCAACGTGGAACCGACGCAAAAAATTGGACTTCAATTTTTTCAGCTTCTGACCTCCGGAACCCTTTAGAAATGGTAAAAAAACGCATTTAAGCAAAAGAATGACTCAAAAATGTTATCCGAGCTAGGAGTTAGCCGAAAAACACGTTTTTGGCCCCGAGCAACGTGGAACCGACGCGAAAAGTCGGACTTCATTTTTTTCAGCTTCTGACCTCACGAACCCTTTAGAAATGGATAAAAACGCATTTAGACGAAAGAATGACTCAAAAATATTATCCGAGCTAGGAGTTAGCTCCAATACATGTTTTTGGCCCCGAGCAACGTGGAACCGACGCGAAAAGTCGGACTTCATTTTTTTCAGCCCCTAACCTCACGAACCATTTAGAAATGGTGAAAAAACGCATTTAGGAGAAAGAAAGACTCAAAAATGTTATATGAGCTAGGAGTTAGGCCCAAGACACGTTTTGGCTTAGAACAACGTGGAACCGACGCGAAATATCGGACTTCAATTTTTTCAGCTTCTGACCTCACGAACCCTATTGAAATGGTAAAAAAATGCATTTAGGCGAAAGAATGACTCAAAAAAGTTATCCGAGCTAGGAGTTTGGCCCAAAACACGTTTTGGTCCAAGAATAACGTGGAACCGACGCGAAAAATCAGACTTATATTTTTTCAGGCTCAGATCTCCGGAACCCTTTAGAAATGGTAAAAAAACGCATTTAGGTAAAAGAATGACTCAATAATGTTATCCGAGCTAGGAGTAAGGCCTAAGTCACATTTTGGGCCTAGAGCAACGTGGAACCGGCGCGAAAAATCGGACTTCAATTTTTTCAGCTTCTGACCTCCTGAACCCATTAGAAATGGTAAAAAAAACGCATTGGGGCGGAAAAATTACTCAAAAATGTTATCCGAGCACAGAGTTAGCCCCAAGTAACGTTTTAGGCCCAGAGCAACGTGGAACCGACGCGAAAAATCGGACTTCAATTTTTTCAGCTTCTGACCTCCTGAACCCTTTTGAAATGGTATAAAAACGCATTTAGGTGAACGAATGACTCAAAAATGTTATCCGAGCTAGGAGGTAGGGGCCCACAGCAACATGGAACCGACGCGAAAAATTTGACTTCTATTTTTTCAGCTTCTGACCTCACGAACCCATTAGAAATGGTAATAGAAATGCATTTATGTGAAAGAATTACTATAAAATGTTATCCGAGCTAGGAGTAAGGCCCAAAACTTGTTTTAGGCACAATGCAAAGTGGAACCGACGTGAAAAATTGGAGTTAAATTTTTTCAGCTTCTGACCTCCTGAACCATTTAGAAATGGTAAAAAACCGCATTTAGGAAAAAGAATGACTCAAAAATGTTATCGGAGCTAGAAGTTAGGCCAAGTCACGGTTTGGGCCTAGAGCAACGTGGAACCGACGCAAAAAATTGGACTTCAAATTTTTCAGCTTCTGACCTCCGGAACCCGTTAGAAATGGTAATAAAACGCATTTAAGCAAAAGAATGACTCAAAAATGTTATCCGAGCTAGGAGTTAGCGCAAAAACACGTTTTTGGCCCCGAGCAACGTGGAACCGACGCGAAAAGTCGGACTTCATTTTTTTCAGCTTCTGACCTCACGAACCCTTTAGAAATGGTAAAAAACACATTTAGGCGAAAGAATGACTCAAAAATGTTATCTGAGCTAGGAGTTAGGCCCAAAACATGTTGTGGGCCCAGAGAAACGTGGAACAGACGCAGAAATCGGACTTCAATTTTTTCAGCTTCTGACCTCACGACCCCTTTAGATATGGTAAAAAAACACATTTACGCGTAAGAATGACACAAAAATGTTATCCGAGCTAGGAGTTAAGCCCAAAACTCGTTTTGGGCCCAGAGCAACGTGGAACCGACGCGAAAAAACGAACTTCAATTTTTTCAGCTTCTGACCTCACGAACCCTTTTTTAAATGGTCAAGAAACACATTTAGGCGAAACAATGACTCAAAAATGTTATCCAAGCTAGGAGTTAGGCCCAAAAACGTTTTTGGGCCCAAAGAAACGTGGAACCGCCGCGAAAAATCGGACTTAAATTTTTTGCTTCTGACCTCCCGAACCCTTTAGAAACGGTAAAAAAACGCATTTAGGTGAAAGAATGACTCAAAAATGTTATCCGAGCTAGGAGTTAGGCCCAAAACAAATTTTGGGCCCAGAGCAACGTGGAACCGACGCGAAATATCGAACTTCAATTTTTTCAGCTTCTGACCTCACGAACCTTTTTTTAAATGGTCAAAAAACACATATAGGCGAAACAATGACTCAAAAATGTTATCCGAGCTAGGAGTTAGCCCCAAAACACGTTTTGGCCCCGAGTAACGTGGAACCGACGCGACAAATCGGACTTCATTTTTTTCAGCTCCTGACCTTACAAGCCATTTAGAAATGGTAAAAAACGCATTTAGGCGAAAGAAAGAATAAAAAATATTATATGAGCTAGGAGTTTGGCCCAAGTCACGTTTTGGACCTAGAACAACGTGGAACCGACGCGAAAAATCGGACTTCAATTTTTTTAGCCTTTGACCTCCTGAACGCTTTAGAAATGGTAAAAAAAACAAATTTAAGCAAAAGATTGAATCAAAAATGTTATCCGAGCTAGGAGTTATCCCCAAAACACGTTTTTGGCCCCGAGCAACGTGGAACAGACGTGAAAAGTCGGACATCATTTTATTCAGCTTCTGAACTCACGAACGCTTTTGAAATGGTAAAAGAATGCATTTAAGAGAAAGAAAGACTCAAAAATGTTATATGAGCTAGGAGTTAGGCCCAAGTCACGTTTTGGGCCAAAACAACGTGGAACCGAAGCGAAAAATCGGACTTATGTTTTTTCGGGTTCTGACCTCTAGAACCCTTTAGAAATGGTAAAAAAACGCATTTAGGAAAAAGAATGACTCAAAAATGTTATCCGAGGTAGGAGTTAGGCCTAAGTCACGTTTTGGGCCCAAAGCAACGTCGAACCGACACGAAAAGTCGGACTTCGTTTTTATCAACTTTTGACCTCACAAACCCTTTAGAAATGGTAAAAAAACGCAATTAGGCGAAAGAATGACTTAAAAAATTTATCCGAACTAGGAGTTAGGCCCAAGTCACATTTTGGGCCCAGAGCAACATGGAACCGACACGAAAAGTCGAACCTCAATTTTTCAGCTTCTGACCTCACGAACCCTTTTTTAAATGGTCAAAAAGCACATTTAGGCGAAACAATGATTCAAAAATGTTATCCGAGCTAGGAGTTAGGCCCAAAACACGTTTTGGGCCCAGAGTAACATGGAACCGACGCGAAAAACCGGACTTCAATTTTTTCAGCTTCTGACCACCTGAACGCTTTAGAAATGGTAAAAGAACGCATTTAAGCAAAAGAATGACTCAAAAATGTTATCCCAGCTAGGAGTTAGCCCCAAAACACGTTTTTGGCCCCGAGCAACGTGGAACCGACGCGATAAGTCGGACTTCATTTTTTTCAGCTCCTGACCTCACGAGCCATTTAGAAATGGTAAAAAAACGCATTTACGCGAAAGAAAGACTCAATAAATATTATATGAGCTAGGAGTTAGGCCCAAGTCACGTTTTGGGCCTAGAACAACGTGGAACCGACGCGAAAAATCGGACTTCAATTTTTTTAGACTTTGACCTCCTGATCGCTTTAGAAATGGTAAAAAAACGCATTTAAGCAAAAGAATGTCTCAAAAATGTTATCCGAGCTAGGAGTTAGCCCCAAAACACGTTTTTGGCCCCGAGCAACGTGGAACAGACGTGAAAATTCGGACATCATTTTTTTCAGCCTCTGACCTCACGAACCCTTTTAAAATGGTAAAAAAACAGCATTTAGGCGAAAGAAAGACTCAAAAATGTTATATGAGCTAGGAGTTAGGCCCAAGTCACATTTTGGGCCAAAAGAAAGACTTATGTTTTTTCGGGTTCTGACCTCCGGAACCCTTTAGAAATGGTAAAAAAACGCATTTAGGAAAAAGAATGACTCAAAAATGTTATCCGAGCTAGGAGTTAGGCCTAAAACATGTTTTTGGCCCCGAGCAACGTGGAACCGACGCGAAAAGTCGGACATCATTTTTTTCAGCTCCTGACCTCACGAACCATTTAGAAATGGTAAAAAAACGCATTTAGGCGAAAGAATGACTCAAAAAAGTTATCCGAGGTAGGAGTTTGGCCCAAAACACGTTATGGGCCTAGAAAAATGAGGAACCGACAAGAAAAATCGGACTTATATTTTTTCAGGTTCCGACCTCCGAAACCCTTTAGAAATGGTAAAAAAAACGCATTTAGGAAAAAGAATGACTCAAAAATGTTATCCGAGCTTGGAGTTAGGCTTAAGTCACGTTTTGGGCGTAGAGCAACGTGGAACCGACGCGAAAAATCGGACTTCTATTTTTTAAGCTTCTGACCTTCTGAACCCTTTAGAAATGGTAAAAAAACGCGTTTAGGAAAAAGAATGACTAAAAAATGTTATATGAGCTAGGAGTTAGGCCCAAGTCACGTTTCGGGCCTAGATCAACGTGGAACCGACGCGAAAAATCGGACTTCAATTTTTTCAGCTTCTGACCTCCTGAACCCTTTAGAAATGGTAAAAAAACGCATTGAGGCGGAAAAATGACTCAAAAATGTTATCCGAGCTAAGAGTTAGGCCCAAGTCACGTTTTAGGCCTAGAGAAACGTGGAACCGACGCGAAAAGTCGGACTTCAATTTTTTCAGCTTCTGACCTTCTGAACACTTTAGAAAGGGTATAAAAACTCATTTAGGTGAAAGAATGACTCAAAAATGTTATCCGAGCTAGGAGGTAGTCCCAAAACACGTTTTGCGCCCACAGCGACGTGGAACCGACGCGAAAAATCGAATGTCAATTTTTTCAGCTTTTGACCTCACGACCCCTTTAGAAATGGTAAAAGAACGCATTTAAGTAAAAGAATGTCTCAAAAATGTTATCCGAGCTAGGAGTTAGCCCCAAAACACGTTTTGGGACCACAACGTGGAACCGACGCGAAAAATCGGACTTATATTTTTTCAGGTTCTGACCTCCGGAACCCTTTAGAAATGGTAAAAAAACGCATTTAGGAAAAAGAATGACTCAAAAATGTTATCCGAGCTAGGAGTTCGGCCTAAGTCACGTTTTGGGCCTAGAGCAACGTGGAACCGACGCGAAAAATCGGACTTCAATTTTTCCAACTTATGACCTCCTGAACCCTTTAGAAATGGTAAAAAACACATTTAGGTGAAAGAATGACTCAAAAATGTTATCCGAGCTAGGAGGTAGGCCCAAAACACGTTTTAGGCACAAAGCAACGTGTAACCGACGCGTTAAATTGGACTTAAATTTTTTCAGCTTCTGACCTCCTGAACCATTTAGCAATGGTAAAACACGCATTTAGGCGGAAGAATGACTCAAAAATGTTATCCGAGCAAGGACTTAGGCCCAAAACACGTTTTGGGCCCACAACAACGTGGAACAAGACCTCCTGAACGCTTTTGAAATGTTAAAAAAAACGCATTTAAGCAAAAAAATGACTTAAAAATGTTATCCGAGCTAGGAGTTAGCCCCAAAACACGTTTTATTCCCCGAGCAAAGTGTAACCGATACGAAAAGTCGGACTTCATTTTTTTCAGCTTCTGACCTCACGAACCCTTTAGAAATGGTAAAAAAACGCGCTTAGGCGAAAGAAAGACTCAAAAATGTTATATGAGCTAGGAGTTAGGCCCAAGTCACGTTTTGGGTCCAGAAGAACGCTTTAGAAATGGTAAAAAAACGCTTTTAAGAAAAAGAATGCCTCAAAAAAGTTATCCGAGCTAGGAGCTAGACCCAAAACACGTTTTTGGCCCAGAGCAACGTGGAGCCGAAGCGAAAAATCGGACTTCATTTTTTTCAGCTTCTGACCTCACGAACCCTTTAGAAATAGTAAAAAAATGCATTTTAGAAAAAGAATGCCTCAAAAAAGTTATCCGAGCTAGGAGCTAGGCCCAAGTAACGTTTTGGGCCTAGAGCAACGTGGAACCGACGCAAAAAACCGAACTTCAATTTTTTCAGCTTCCGACCTCCTGAACGATTTATAAATGGTAAAAAAACGTATTTAAGCAAAAAATGACTCAAAAATGTTATCCGAGCTAGGAGTTAGCCCCAAAACATGTTTTTGGCCCCGAGCAACGTGGAACCGACGCGAAAAGTCGGACTTCATTTTTTCAGCTCCTGACCTCACGAACCATTTAGAAATGGTAAAAAAACGCATTTAGGCGAAAAAAAGACTCATAAATGTTATATGAGCTAGGAGTTAGGCCCAAGTCACGTTTTGGGCCCAGAACAACGTGGAATCGACGCGAAGAATCTGACTTCAATTTTTTCAGCTTCTGACCTCCTGAACGCTTTATAAATTGTAAAAAAACGCATTTAAGTAAAAGAATGACTCCAAAATGTTATCCGAGCTAGGAGTTAGCCCCAAAACACGTTTTTGGCCCCGAGCAACGTGGAACCGGCGCGAAAAGTCGGACTTCATTTTTTTCTGCTTCTGACCTCACCTCACGAACCCATTAGAAATGGTATAAAAACGCATTTAGGCGAAAGAATGACTCAAAAAAGTTATACGAGGTAGGAGTTTGGCCCAAAACACGTTTTGGGCCCAGAACAACGAGGAACCGACACGAAAAATCAGACTTATATTTTTTCTGGTTTTGACCTCCGAAACCCTTTAGAAATGGAAAAAAAAACGCATTTAGGAAAAAGAATAACTCAAAAATGTTATCCGAGCTAGGAGTTCGGCCAAAGTCACGTTTTGGGCCTAGAGCAACGTGGAACCGACGCGAAAAATCGGACTTCAATTTTTCAGCTTTTGACCTCACGAACCATTTAGAAATGGTAAAAAAACGCATTTAGGCGAAAGAAAGACTCATAAATGTTATATGAGCTAGGAGTTAGGCCCAAGTCACGTTTTGGGCCAAGAACAACGAGGAACCGACGCGAAAAATCGGACATCAATTTTTTCAGCTTCTGACCTCCATAACGCTTTAGAAATGGTAAAAAAACGCATTTACGCAAAAGAATGACTCAAAAATGTTAACCGCGCTAGGAGTTAGCCCCAAAACACGTTTTTGGCCCCGAGCAACGTGGAACCGACGCGAAAAGTCGGACTTCATTTTTTTCAGCTCCTGACCTAACGAACCATTTAGAAATGGTAAAAAAACGCATTTTGGCGAAAGAAAGACTCAAAAATGTTATATGAGCTAGGAGTTAGGCCCAACTCACGTTTTGGGCCCAGAACAATGTGGAACCGACGCGAAAAATCGAACTTCAATTTTTTCAGCTTCTGACCTCCTGAACACTTTAGAAATGGTAAAAAAACGCATTTAAGCGCAAGAATGACTCAAAAATGTTATCCGAGCTAGGAGTTAGCCACAAAACACGTTTTTGGCCCAAAGCAACGTGGAACTGACGCGAAAAGTCGGACTTCATTTTTTTCAGCTTCTAACCTCAAGAACCCTTTAGAAATGGTAAAAAAAACGCATTTAGGCGAAAGAATGACTCAAAATAGTTATCCGAGGTTTGAGTTTGCCCCAAAACACGTTTTGGGCCCAGAACAACGAGGAACCGACACGAAAAATCGGACTTACAATTTTTCAGGTTCTGACCTCCGAAACCCTTTAGAAATGGTAAAAAAAATGCATTTAGGAAAAAGTATGACTCAAAAATGTTATCCGAGCTAGGAGTTAGGCTTAAGTCACGTTTTGGGCTTAGAGCAACGTGGAACCGACGCAAAAAAATCGGACTTCAATTTTATCAGCTTCTGACCTCCTGAACCCTTTAGAAATGGTAAAAAAAACGCATTTAGGAAAAAGAATGACTCAAAAATGTTATCCGAGCTAGGAGTTAGGCCAAAGTCACGTTTTGGGCTTAGAGCAACGTGGAATCGAAGCAAAAAAATCGGACTTCAATTTTATCAGCTTCTGACCTCCTGAACCATTTAGAAATGGTAAAAAAAACGCATTAAGGAAAAAGAATGACTCAAAAATGTTATAAGAGCTAGGAGTTAGGCCCAAATCACGTTTTGGGCATAGAGCAACGTGGAACCGACGCGAAAAACCGGATTTCAATTTTTTCTGCTTCCGACCTCCTTAACGATTTAGAAATGGTTAAAAAACGTATTTAAGCAAAGAATGACTCAAAAATGTTATCCGAGCTAGGAGTCAGCCCCAAAACCTGTTTTTGGCCCCGAGCAACATGGAACCGACGCGAAAAGTCGGACTTCATTTTTTTCAGCTCCTAACCTCACGAACCATTTAGAAATGGTAAAAAAACGCATTTAGGCGAAAGAAAGACTCAAAAATGTTATATGAGCTAGGAGTTAGGCCCAAGTCACGTCTTGGGCCCAGAACAACGTGGAATCGAAGCGAAAAATCGGACTTTAAATTTTTCTGCTTCTGACCTCCTGAACACTTTAGAAATCGTGAAAAAACGCATTTAAGCAAAAGAATGACTCAAAAATGTTATCCGAGCTAGGAGTTAACCCCAAAACATGTTTTTGGCCCAAAGCAACGTGGAACCCACGCGAAAAGTCGGACTCATTTTTTTCAGCTTCTGACCTCACGAAACCTTTAGAAATGTTAAAAAAACGCATTTAGGCGAAATAATGACTCAAAAATGTTATATTAGCTAGGAGTTTGGCCCAAAACACGTTTTGGGCCTAGAACAACGAGGAACAGACACGAAAAATCGGACTTACATTTTTTCAGGTTCTGACCTCGGAAAACCTTTAGAAATGGTAAAAAAAACGCATTTAGGAAAAAGAATGACTCAAAAATGTTAACCGAGCTAGGAGTTAGGCCTAAGTCACGTAAAGGACTTAGAGCAACGTGGATCCGACGCGAAAAATCGGACTTCAATTTTTTCAGCTTCTGAAATCCTGAACCCTTTAGAAATCGTAAAAAACGCATTTATAAAAAAGAATGATTCAGAAATGTTATATGAGCTTGAAGTTATGCCCAAGTCACGTTTTGGGCCTAGAGCAACGTGGAACCGACACGAAAAAATCGAACTTATATTTTTTCAGGTTCTGACCTCCGAAACCCTTTAGAAATGGTAAAATAACTCATTTAGGAAAAAGAATGACTCAAAAATGTTATCTGAGCTAGGAGTTAGGCCTAAGTCACGTTTTGGGCTTAGAGCAACGTGGAACCGACGCAAAAAAATCGAACTTCAATTTTATTAGCTTCTGACCTCCTGTACCCTTTAGAAATGGTTAAAAAATGCATTTAAGCACAAGAATGACTCAAAAATGTTATCCGAGCTAGGAGTTAGCCCCAAAACACGTTATTGGCCCAAAACAACGTGGAACTGACGCGAAAAGTCGGACTTCATTTTAATCAGCTTCTGACCTCACGAACCCTTTAGAAATGGTAAAAAAACGCATTTAGGCGAAAGAATGACTCAAAAAAGTTATCCGAGGTAGGAGTTTGGCCCAAAACACGTTTTGGGCCTAGAACAACGAGGAACCGACACGAAAAATCGGACTTACATTTTTTGAGGTTCTGACCTCCGAAACCCTTTAGAAATGGTAAAAAAAATCATTTAGGAAAAAGAATGACTCAAAAATGTTATCCGAGCTAGGAGTTAGGCCTAAGTCACGTTATGGGCTTAGAGCAACGTGGAACCGACGCGAAAAATCGGACTTCAATTTTTTCAGCTTCTAAACTCCTGAACCCTTTAGAAATGGTTAAAAAACGCATTTAGGAAAAACAATGACTCAAAAATGTTATCCGAGCTAGGAGTTAGGCCTAAGTCACGTTTTGGGCTTAGAGCAACGTGGAACCGAAGCAAAAAAAATCGGACTTCAATTTTATCTGCTTCTAACCTCCAGAACCCTTTAGAAATGGTAAAAAAAATGCATTTAGGAAAAAGAATGACTCAAAATGTTATATGAGCTTGAAGTTAGGCCCAAGTCACGTTTTGGGCCTAGAGCAACGTGGAACCGACACGAAAAAATAGAACTTATATTTTTTCAGGTTCTGACCTCCGATACCCTTTAGAAATGGTAAAAAACGCATTTAGGAAAAAGAATGACTCAAAAATGTTAGCCGAGCTAGGAGTTAGGCCTAAGTCACGTTTTGGGCTTAGAACAATGTGGAACTGACGCAAAAAAATCGGACTTCAATTTTATCAGCTTCTGACCTCCTGAACCATTTAGAAATGGTTAAAAAAACGCATTTAAGCACAAGAATGACTCAAAAATGTTATCCGAGCTAGGAGTTAGCCCCAAAACACGTTATTGGCCCAAAGCAACGTGGAACTGACGCGAAAAGTCGGACTTCATTTTTTTCAGTTTCTGACCTCACGAACCCTTTAGAAATGGTAAAAAAACGCATTTAGGCGAAAGAATGACTCAAAAAAGTTATCCGAGGTAGGAGTTTGGCCCAAAACACTTTTTGGGCCTAGAACAACGAGGAACCGACACGAAAAATCGGACTTACATTTTTTCAGGTTCTGACCTCCGAAACCCTTTAGAAATGGTAAAAAAAACGCATTTAGGAAAAAGAATGACGCAAAAATGTTATCCGAGCTAGGAGTTAGGCCTAAGTCACGTTATGGGCTTAGAGCAACGTGGAACAGACGCGAAAAATCGGACTTACATTTTTTTAGGCTCTGACCTCCGAAACCCTTTAGAAATGGTAAAAAAAATCATTTAGGAAAAAGAATGACTCAAAAATGTTATCCGAGCTAGGAGTTAGGCCTAAGTCACGTTATGGGCTTAGAGCAACGTGGAACCGACGCGAAAAATCGGACTTCAATTTTTTCAGCTTCTGAACTCCTGAACCCTTTAGAAATGGTTAAAAAACGCATTTAGGAAAAACAATGACTCAAAAATGTTATCCGAGCTAGGAGTTAGGCCTAAGTCACGTTTTGGGCTTAGAGCAACATGGAACCGAAGCAAAAAAAATCGGACTTCAATTTTATCAGCTTCTAACCTCCAGAACCCTTTAGAAATGGTAAAAAAAATGCATTTAGGAAAAAGAATGACTCAAAATGTTATATGAGCTTGAAGTTAGGCCCAAGTCACGTTTTGGGCCTAGAGCAACGTGGAACCGACACGAAAAAATAAAACTTATATTTTTTCAGGTTCTGACCTCCGATACCCTTTAGAAATGGTAAAAAACGCATTTAGGAAAAAGAATGACTCAAAAATGTTAGCCGAGCTAGGAGTTAGGCCTAAGTCACGTTTTGGGCTTAGAACAATGTGGAACTGACGCAAAAAAATCGGACTTCAATTTTATCAGCTTCTGACCTCCTGAACCATTTAGAAATGGTTAAAAAAACGCATTTAAGCACAAGAATGACTCAAAAATGTTATCCGAGCTAGGAGTTAGCCCCAAAACACGTTATTGGCCCAAAGCAACGTGGAACTGACGCGAAAAGTCGGACTTCATTTTTTTCAGCTCCTAACCTCACGAACCATTTAGAAATGGTAAAAAAACGCATTTAGGCGAAAGAAAGACTCAAAAATGTTATATGAGCTAGGAGTTAGGCCCAAGTCACGTCTTGGGCCCAGAACAACGTGGAATCGAAGCGAAAAATCGGACTTTAAATTTTTCTGCTTCTGACCTCCTGAACACTTTAGAAATCGTGAAAAAACGCATTTAAGCAAAAGAATGACTCAAAAATGTCATCCGAGCTAGGAGTTAACCCCAAAACATGTTTTTGGCCCAAAGCAACGTGGAACCCACGCGAAAAGTCGGACTCATTTTTTTCAGCTTCTGACCTCACGAAACCTTTAGAAATGTTAAAAAAACGCATTTAGGCGAAATAATGACTCAAAAATGTTATATTAGCTAGGAGTTTGGCCCAAAACACGTTTTGGGCCTAGAACAACGAGGAACAGACACGAAAAATCGGACTTACATTTTTTCAGGTTCTGACCTCGGAAAACCTTTAGAAATGGTAAAAAAAACGCATTTAGGAAAAAGAATGACTCAAAAATGTTAACCGAGCTAGGAGTTAGGCCTAAGTCACGTAAAGGACTTAGAGCAACGTGGATCCGACGCGAAAAATCGGACTTCAATTTTTTCAGCTTCTGAAATCCTGAACCCTTTAGAAATCGTAAAAAACGCATTTATAAAAAAGAATGATTCAGAAATGTTATATGAGCTTGAAGTTATGCCCAAGTCACGTTTTGGGCCTAGAGCAACGTGGAACCGACACGAAAAAATCGAACTTATATTTTTTCAGGTTCTGACCTCCGAAACCCTTTAGAAATGGTAAAATAACTCATTTAGGAAAAAGAATGACTCAAAAATGTTATCTGAGCTAGGAGTTAGGCCTAAGTCACGTTTTGGGCTTAGAGCAACGTGGAACCGACGCAAAAAAATCGAACTTCAATTTTATTAGCTTCTGACCTCCTGTACCCTTTAGAAATGGTTAAAAAATGCATTTAAGCACAAGAATGACTCAAAAATGTTATCCGAGCTAGGAGTTAGCCCCAAAACACGTTATTGGCCCAAAACAACGTGGGCCCGACGCGAAAAGTCGGACTTCATTTTAATCAGCTTCTGACCTCACGAACCCTTTAGAAATGGTAAAAAAACGCATTTAGGCGAAAGAATGACTCAAAAAAGTTATCCGAGGTAGGAGTTTGGCCCAAAACACGTTTTGGGCCTAGAACAACGAGGAACCGACACGAAAAATCGGACTTACATTTTTTGAGGTTCTGACCTCCGAAACCCTTTAGAAATGGTAAAAAAAATCATTTAGGAAAAAGAATGACTCAAAAATGTTATCCGAGCTAGGAGTTAGGCCTAAGTCACGTTATGGGCTTAGAGCAACGTGGAACCGACGCGAAAAATCGGACTTCAATTTTTTCAGCTTCGAACTCCCCGAACCCTTTAGAAATGGTTAAAAAACGCATTTAGGAAAAACAATGACTCAAAAATGTTATCCGAGCTAGGAGTTAGGCCTAAGTCACGTTTTGGGCTTAGAGCAACGTGGAACCGAGAAGCAAAAAAATCGGACTTCAATTTTATCAGCTTCTAACCTCCAGAACCCTTTAGAAATGGTAAAAAAAATGCATTTAGGAAAAAGAATGACTCAAAATGTTATATGAGCTTGAAGTTAGGCCCAAGTCACGTTTTGGGCCTAGAGCAACGTGGAACCGACACGAAAAAATAGAACTTATATTTTTTCAGGTTCTGACCTCCGATACCCTTTAGAAATGGTAAAAAACGCATTTAGGAAAAAGAATGACTCAAAAATGTTAGCCGAGCTAGGAGTTAGGCCTAAGTCACGTTTTGGGCTTAGAACAATGTGGAACTGACGCAAAAAAATCGGACTTCAATTTTATCAGCTTCTGACCTCCTGAACCATTTAGAAATGGTTAAAAAAACGCATTTAAGCACAAGAATGACTCAAAAATGTTATCCGAGCTAGGAGTTAGCCCCAAAACACGTTATTGGCCCAAAGCAACGTGGAACTGACGCGAAAAGTCGGACTTCATTTTTTTCAGTTTCTGACCTCACGAACCCTTTAGAAATGGTAAAAAAACGCATTTAGGCGAAAGAATGACTCAAAAAAGTTATCCGAGGTAGGAGTTTGGCCCAAAACACTTTTTGGGCCTAGAACAACGAGGAACCGACACGAAAAATCGGACTTACATTTTTTCAGGTTCTGACCTCCGAAACCCTTTAGAAATGGTAAAAAAAACGCATTTAGGAAAAAGAATGACGCAAAAATGTTATCCGAGCTAGGAGTTAGGCCTAAGTCACGTAATGGGCTTAGAGCAACGTGGAACAGACGCGAAAAATCGGACTTACATTTTTTTAGGCTCTGACCTCCGAAACCCTTTAGAAATGGTAAAAAAAATCATTTAGGAAAAAGAATGACTCAAAAATGTTATCCGAGCTAGGAGTTAGGCCTAAGTCACGTTATGGGCTTAGAGCAACGTGGAACCGACGCGAAAAATCGGACTTCAATTTTTTCAGCTTCTGAACTCCTGAACCCTTTAGAAATGGTTAAAAAACGCATTTAGGAAAAACAATGACTCAAAAATGTTATCCGAGCTAGGAGTTAGGCCTAAGTCACGTTTTGGGCTTAGAGCAACATGGAACCGAAGCAAAAAAAATCGGACTTCAATTTTATCAGCTTCTAACCTCCAGAACCCTTTAGAAATGGTAAAAAAAATGCATTTAGGAAAAAGAATGACTCAAAATGTTATATGAGCTTGAAGTTAGGCCCAAGTCACGTTTTGGGCCTAGAGCAACGTGGAACCGACACGAAAAAATAAAACTTATATTTTTTCAGGTTCTGACCTCCGATACCCTTTAGAAATGGTAAAAAACGCATTTAGGAAAAAGAATGACTCAAAAATGTTAGCCGAGCTAGGAGTTAGGCCTAAGTCACGTTTTGGGCTTAGAACAATGTGGAACTGACGCAAAAAAATCGGACTTCAATTTTATCAGCTTCTGACCTCCTGAACCATTTAGAAATGGTTAAAAAAACGCATTTAAGCACAAGAATGACTCAAAAATGTTATCCGAGCTAGGAGTTAGCCCCAAAACACGTTATTGGCCCAAAGCAACGTGGAACTGACGCGAAAAGTCGGACTTCATTTTTTTCAGTTTCTGACCTCACGAACCCTTTAGAAATGGTAAAAAAACGCATTTAGGCGAAAGAATGACTCAAAAAAGTTATCCGAGGTAGGAGTTTGGCCCAAAACACTTTTTGGGCCTAGAACAACGAGGAACCGACACGAAAAATCGGACTTACATTTTTTCAGGTTCTGACCTCCAAAACCCTTTAGAAATGGTAAAAAAACACATTTACGAAAAAGAATGACTCAAAAATGTTATCCGAGCTAGGAGTTAGGCCTAAGTCACGTTATGGGCTTAGAGCAACGTGGAACAGACACGAAAAATCGAACTTCAATTTTTTCAGCTTCTGAACTCCTGAACCCTTTAGAAATGGTTAAAAAACGCATTTAGGAAAAAGAATGACTCAAAAATGTTATATGAACTTGAAGTTAGGCCCAAGTCACGTTTTGGGCCTAGAGCAACGTGGAACCGACACGAAAAAAGCGAACTTATATTTTTTCAGGTTCTGACCTCCGAAATCCTTTAGAAATGGTAAAAAAACGCATTTAGGAAAAAGAATGACTCAAAAATGTTATCCGAGCTAGGAGTTAGGCCTAAGTCACGTTTTGGGCTTAGAGCAACGTGGAACCGACGCAAAAAAATCGGACTTCAATTTTATCAGCTTCTGACCTCCTGAACCCTTTAGAAATAATTAAAAAAACGCATTTAAGCACAAGAATGACTCAAAAATGTTATCTGAGCTAGGAGTTAGCCCCAAAACACGTTTTTGGCCCAAAGCAACGTGGAACTGAAGCGAAAAGTCGGACTTCATTTTTTTCAGCTTCTCACCTCACGAACCCTTTAGAAATGGTAAAAAAACGCATTTAGGAAAAAGAATGACTCAAAAATGTTATCCAAGCTAGGAGTTAGGCCTAAGTCACGTTATGGGCCTAGAGCAACGTATAACCGACGCGAAAAACCGGACTTCAATTTTTCAGTTTCTGACCTCCTGAACACTTTAGAAATGGTGAAAAAACGCATTTAAGCAAAAGAATGACTCAAAAATGTTATCCAAGCTAGTCGGACTTCAATTTTTTCAGCTTCTGACCTCCTGAACCCTTTAGAAATGGTAAAAAACGCATTTAGGCGAAAGAATGACTCAAAAATGTTATTTGAGCTAGGAGTTAGGCCCAAGTCACGTTTTGGGCCAGAGCAACGTGGAACCGACACTAAAAATCGGTCTTATATTTTTTCTGGCTCTGACCTCCGAAACCCTTTAGAAATGGTAAAAAAAACGCATTTAGGAAAAAGAATGACTCAAAAATGTTATCCGAGCTAGGAGTTAGGCCTAAAACATGTTTTTGGCCCCGAGCAACGTGGAACCGACGCGAAAAGTCGGACATCATTTTTTTCAGCTCCTGACCTCACGAACCATTTAGAAATGGTAAAAAAACGCATTTAGGCGAAAGAAAGACTCAAAAATGTTATATGAGCTAGGAGTTAGGCCCAAGTCACGTTTTGGGCCCAAAACAACGTGAAACCGACGCGAAAAATCGGACTTCAAATTTTTCAGTTTCTGCCCTCCTAAACACTTTAGAAATGGTGAAAAAACGCATTTAAGCAAAAGAATGACTCAAAAATGTTATACGAGCTAGGAGTTATTCCCAAAACACGTTTTTGGCCCAAAGCAACGTGGAACTGACGCGAAAAGTCGGACTCATTTTTTTCAGCTTCTGACCTCACGAACCCTTTAGAAATGTTAAAAATACGCATTTAGGCGAAAGAATGACTCAAAAAAGTTATCCGAGGTAGGAGTTTGGCCCAAAACACGTTATGGGCCTAGAAAAATGAGGAACCGACAAGAAAAATCGGACTTATATTTTTTCAGGTTCCGACCTCCGAAACCCTTTAGAAATGGTAAAAAAAACGCATTTAGGAAAAAGAATGACTCAAAAATGTTATCTGAGCTTGGAGTTAGGCTTAAGTCACGTTTTGGGCGTAGAGCAACGTGGAACCGACGCGAAAAATCGGACTTCTATTTTTTAAGCTTCTGACCTTCTTAACCCTTTAGAAATGGTAAAAAAACGCGTTTAGGAAAAAGAATGACTAAAAAATGTTATATGAGCTAGGAGTTAGGCCCAAGTCACGTTTCGGGCCTAGATCAACGTGGAACCGACGCGAAAAATCGGACTTCAATTTTTTCAGCTTCTGACCTCCTGAACCCTTTAGAAATGGTAAAAAAACGCATTGAGGCGGAAAAATGACTCAAAAATGTTATCCGAGCTAAGAGTTAGGCCCAAGTCACGTTTTAGGCCTAGAGAAACGTGGAACCGACGCGAAAAGTCGGACTTCAATTTTTTCAGCTTCTGACCTTCTGAACACTTTAGAAAGGGTATAAAAACTCATTTAGGTGAAAGAATGACTCAAAAATGTTATCCGAGCTAGGAGGTAGTCCCAAAACACGTTTTGCGCCCACAGCGACGTGGAACCGACGCGAAAAATCGAATGTCAATTTTTTCAGCTTTTGACCTCACGACCCCTTTAGAAATGGTAAAAGAACGCATTTAAGCAAAAGAATGTCTCAAAAATGTTATCCGAGCTAGGAGTTAGCCCCAAAACACGTTTTGGGACCAGAACAACGTGGAACCGACGCGAAAAATCGGACTTATATTTTTTCAGGTTCTGACCTCCGGAACCCTTTAGAAATGGTAAAAAAACGCATTTAGGAAAAAGAATGACTCAAAAATGTTATCCGAGCTAGGAGTTCGGCCTAAGTCACGTTTTGGGCCTAGAGCAACGTGGAACCGACGCGAAAAATCGGACTTCAATTTTTCCAACTTATGACCTCCTGAACCCTTTAGAAATGGTAAAAAACACATTTCGGTGAAAGAATGACTCAAAAATGTTATCCGAGCTAGGAGGTAGGCCCAAAACACGTTTTAGGCACAAAGCAACGTGTTACCGACGCGTTAAATTGGACTTAAATTTTTTCATCTTCTGACCTCCTGAACCATTTAGCAATGGTAAAACACGCATTTAGGCGGAAGAATGACTCAAAAATGTTATCCAAGCAAGGACTTAGGCCCAAAACACGTTTTGGGCCCACAACAACGTGGAACAAGACCTCCTGAACGCTTTTGAAATGTTAAAAAAAACACATTTAAGCAAAAAAATGACTTAAAAATGTTATCCGAGCTAGGAGTTAGCCCCAAAACAGGTTTTATTCCCCGAGCAAAGTGGAACCGATACGAAAAGTCGGACTTCATTTTTTTCAGCTTCTGACCTCACGAACCCTTTAGAAATGGTAAAAAAACGCGCTTAGGCGAAAGAAAGACTCAAAAATGTTATATGAGCTAGGAGTTAGGCCCAAGTCACGTTTTGGGTCCAGAACAACGTGGAACAGACGCGAAAAATCGTACTTCAATTTTTTCAGCTTCTGACCTCCTGAACGCTTTAGAAATGGTAAAAAAACGCTTTTAAGAAAAAGAATGCCTCAAAAAAGTTATCCGAGCTAGGAGCTAGGCCCAAGTCACGTTTTGGGCCTAGAGCAACGTGGAACAGACGCAAAAAACCGAACTTCAATTTTTTCATCTTCCGACCTCCTGAACGATTTATAAATGGTAAAGAAACGTATTTAAGCAAAAGAATGACTCAAAAATGTTATCCGAGCTAGGAGTTAGCCCCAAAACATGTTTTTGGCCCCGAGCAACGTGGAACCGACGCGAAAAGTCGGACTTCATTTTTTTCAGCTCCTGACCTCACGAACCATTTAGAAATGGTAAAAAAACGCATTTAGGCGAAAGACAGACTCATAAATGTTATATGAGCTAGGAGTTAGGCCCAAGTCACGTTTTGGGCCCAGAACAACGTGGAATCGACGCGAAGAATCTGACTTCAATTTTTTCAGCTTCTGACCTCCTGAACGCTTTATAAATTGTAAAAAAACGCATTTAAGTAAAAGAATGACTCCAAAATGTTATCCGAGCTAGGAGTTAGCCCCAAAACACGTTTTTGGCCCCGAGCAACGTGGAACCGGCGCGAAAAGTCGGACTTCATTTTTTTCAGCTTCTGACCTCATGAACCCATTAGAAATGTTAAAAATAAGCATTTAGGCGAAAGAATGACTCAAAAAAGTTATCCGAGGTTGGAGTTTGGCCCAAAACACGTTATGGGCCTAGAACAAGGAGGAACCGACAAGAAAAATAGGACTAATATTTTTTCAGGTTCTGACCTCCGAAACTCTTTAGAAATGGTAAAAAAATGCATTTAGGAAAAAGAATGACTCAAAAATGTTATCCGAGCTAGGAGTTAGGCCTAAGTCACGTTTTGGGCGTAGAGCAACGTTGAACCGACGCGATAATTCAGACTTCAATTTTTTCAGCTTCTGACCTCCTGAACCCTTTAGAAATGGTAAAAAAACGCATTGAGGAAAAAGAATGACTCAAAAATGTTATATGAGCTAGGAGTTAGGCCCAAGTCACGTTTTGGGCCTAGAGCAACGTGGAACCGACGCAAAAAACTGGACTTCAATTTTTTCAGCTTCTGAGCTCACGAACCATTTAGAAATGGTAAAAAAACGCATTTAGGCGAAAGAATGACTCAAAAAAGTTATCCGAGGTAGGAGTTTGGCCCAAAACACGTTTTGGGCCTAGAACAACGAGGAACCGACACGTAAAATCGGACTTACATTTTTTTAGGTTCTGACCTCCGAAACCCTTTAGAAATGGTAAAAAAAATCATTTAGGAAAAAGAATGACTCAAAAATGTTATCCGAGCTAGGAGTTAGGCCTAAGTCACGTTATGGGCTTAGAGCAACGTGGAACCGACGCGAAAAATCGGACTTCAATTTTTTCAGCTTCTGAACTCCTGAACCCTTTAGAAATGGTTAAAAAAACGCATTTAGGAAAAACAATGACTCAAAAATGTTATCCGAGCTAGGAGTTAGGCCTAAGTCACGTTTTGGGCTTAGAGCAACGTGGAACCGAAGCAAAAAAAATCGGACTTCAATTTTATCAGCTTCTGACCTCCATAACCCTTTAGAAATGGTAAAAAAAATGCATTTAGGAAAAAGAATGAATAAAAAATGTTATATGAGCTAGGAGTTAGGCCCAAGTCACGTTTTGGGCATAGAGCAACGTGGAATCGACGCGAAAAACCGGACTTCAATTTTTTGAGCTTCTGACCTCCTGACCACTTTAAAAATGGTGAAAAAACGCATTTAAGCAAAAGAATGACTCAAAAATGTTATCCGAGCTAGGAGTTAGCCCCAAAACACTTTTTTGGTCCAAAGCAACGTGGAACTGACGCAAAAAGTCGGACTCATTTTTTCAGCTTATGACCTCCTGAACCCTTTAGAAATGTTAAAAAAACGCATTTAGGCGAAAGAATGACTCAAAAAAGTTATCCGAGGTAGGAGTTTGGCCCAAAACACGTTATGGGCCTAGAACAACGAGGAACCGACTCGAAAAATCGGACTTTTATTTTTTCAGGTTTTGACCTCCGAAACACTTTAGAAATGGTAAAAAAAACGCATTTAGGAAAAAGAATGACTCAAAAATGTTATCCGAGCTAGGAGTTAGGCCTAAGTCACGTTTTGGGCGTAGAGCAACGTGGAACCGACGCGAAAAATCAGACTTCAATTTTTTCTGCTTCTGACCTCCTGAACCCTTTAGAAATGGTAAAAAAACGCATTTAGGAAAAATAATGACTCAAAAATGTTATATGAGCTAGGAGTTAGGCCCAAGTCACGTTTTGGGCCTACGGCAACGTGGAACCGACGCAAAAAACCGGACTTCAATTTTTTCAGCTTCCGACCTCCTGAACGATTTATAAATGGTAAAAAAACGTATTTAAGCAAAAGAATGACTCAAAAATGTTATCCGAGCTAGGAGTTAGCCCCAAAACACGTTATTGGCCCAAAGCAACGTATTTTTTTCATCTTCTGACCTCACGAACCCTTTAGAAATGGTAAAAAAGCGCATTTAGGCGAAAGAATGACTCAAAAAAGTTATCCGAGGTAGGAGTTTGGCCCAAAACACGTTTTGGGTCTAGAACAACGAGGAACCGACACGAAAAATCAGACTTAGATTTTTTCTGGTTCTGACCTCCGAAACCCTTTAGAAATGGTAAAAAAAACTCATTTAGGAAAAAGAATGACTCACAAATGTTATCCGAGCTAGGAGTTAGGCCTAAGTCACGTTATGGGCTTAGAGCAACGTGGAACCGATGCGAAAAATCGGACTTCAATTTTTTCAGCTTCTGAACTCCTGAACCCTTTAGAAATGGTTAAAAAACGCATTTAGGAAAAGGAATGACTCAAAAATGTTATATGAGCTTGAAGTTAGGCCCAAGTCACGTTTTGGGCCTAGAACAAAGAGGAATTGACACGAAAAATCGGACTTACATTTTTTCAGGTTCTGACCTCAGAAACCCTTTAGAAATGGTAAAAAAAACGCATTTAGTAAAAAGAATGACTCAAAAATGTTATCCGAGCTAGGAGTTAGGCCTAAGTCACGTTTTGGGCTTAGAGCAACGTGGAACCGACGCGAAAAATCGGACTTCAATTTTTTCAGCTTCTGACCTCCTGAACCCTTTAGAAATAGTAAAAAAACGAATTTAGGCGAAAGAATGACTCAAAAATGTTATATGAGCTAGGAGTTAGGCCCAAGTCACGTTTTGGGCCCAGAGCAACGTGGAACCGACAAGAAAAATCGGACTTATATTTTTTCTGGCTCTGACCTCCGAAACCCTTTAGAAATGGTAAAAAAAAAGGCATTTAGGAAAAAGAATGACTCAAAAATGTTATCCGAGCTAGGAGTTAGGCCTAAGTCACGTTTTGGGCTTAGATCAACGTGGAACCGACGCAAAAAATCGGACTTCAATTTTATCAGCTTCTGACCTCCATAACCCTTTAGAAATGGTAAAAAAACACATTTAGGCGAAAGAATGACTCAAAAAAGTTATCCGAGGTAGGAGTTTACCCCAAAACACGTTTTGGGCACAGAACAACGAGGAACCGACACGTAAAATCGGACTTACATTTTTTCAGGTTCTGACCTCCGAAACCCATTAGAAATGGTAAAAAAAACGCATTTAGGAAAAAGAATGACTCAAAAATGTTATCCGAGCTAGGAGTTAGGCCTAAGTCACGTTTTGGGCTTAGAGCAACGTGGAACCGACGCAAAAAAATCGGACTTTAATTTTATCAGCTTCTGACCTCCTGAACCCATTAGAAATGGTAAAAAAAAACGCATTTTGGAAAAAGAATGACTCAAAAATGTTATCCGAGCTAGGAGTTAGGCCTAAGTCACGTTTTGGGCTTAGAGCAACGTGGAACCGACGCAAAAAAATCGGACTTCAATTTTTATCGCTTCGACCTCCCGAACCCATTAGAAATGGTAAAAAAAACGCATTTTGGAAAAAGAATGACTCAAAAATGTTATCCGAGCTAGGAGTTAGGCCTAAGTGACGTTTTGGGCTTAGTGCAACGTGGAACCGACGCAAAAAAATCGGACTTCAATTTTATCTGCTTCTGACCTCCTGAACCCATTAGAAATAGTAAAAAAAAACGCATTTAGGAAAAAGAATGACTCAAAAATGTTATCCGAGCTAGGAGTTAGGCCTAAGTCACGTTTTGGGCTTAGAGCAACGTTGAACAGACGCAAAAAAATCGGACTTTAATTTTATCAGCTTCTGACCTCCTGAACCCATTAGAAATAGTAAAAAAACGCATTTAGGAAAAAAGAATGACTCAAAAATGTTATCCGAGCTAGGAGTTAGGCCTAAGTCACGTTTTGGGCCTAGAGCAACGTGGAACCGACGCGAAAAATCGGACTTCAATTTTTAGAGCTTCTGACCTCCTGAACCCTTTAGAAATGGTAAAAAAACGCATTCAGGCGGAAAAATGACTCAAAAATGTTATCCGAGCTAAAAGTTAGGCCCAAGTCACGTTTTAGGCCCAGATCAACGTGGAACCGACGCGATAAATCGGACTTCAATTTTTTTGACTTATGACCTCCCGAACCCTTTAGAAATAGTATTAAAACGCAATTAGGAGAAAGAATGACTCGGGAGAAGTTATCCAAGCTAGGAGTTTGGCCCACAACACGATTTGGGCACAGAGCAACAAGGAGCCGACGTGAAGAATCGGACTTCAAATTTTTCACTTTCTGACCTCACGAACCCTTTAAAAATTGAAAAATAGCTATGACCTCCGAAACCCTTTAGAAATGGTAAAAAAAACGCATTTAGGAAAAAGAATGACTCAAAAATGTTATCCGAGCTTGGAGTTAGGCCTAAGTCACGTTTTGGGCTTAGAGCAACGTGGAACCGACGCAAAAAAATCGGACTTCAATTTTATCAGCTTCTGACCTCCATAACCCTTTAGAAATGGTAAAAAAAAACGTATTTAGGAAAAATAATGACTAAAAAATGTTATATGAGCTAGGAGTTAGGCCCAAGTCACGTTTTGGGCATAGAGCAACGTGAAATAGACGCGAAAACCGGACTTCAATTTTTTCAGCTTCCGACCTCCTGAACGATTTAGAAATGGTTAAAAAACGTATTTAAGCAAAGAATGACTCAAAAATGTTATCCGAGCTAGGAGTCAGCCCCAAAACATGTTTTTGGCCCCGAGCAACGTGGAACCGACGTGAAAATTGGGACATCATTTTTTTTAGTTTTCGACCTCACGAACCCTTTAGAAATGGTAAAAAAAGGCATTTAGGCAAAAGAAAGACTCAAAAATGTTATCTGAGCTAGGAGTTAGGCCAAAGTCACGTTTTGGGCCTAGAGCAACGTGGAACCGACGCAAAAAATCGGACTTCAATTTTTTCGGCTTTCGACCTCCCGAACCCTTTAGAAATGGTAAAAAAACGCATTTAGGAAAAAGAATGACTCAAAAATGTTATATGAGCTAGGAGTTAGGCCCATGTCGCGTTGGGAGCAACGGGACCGACTCGAAAAGAGCTAGGAGTTAGGCCCAAGTCACGTTTTTGACAGAACAACGTGGAACCGACGAAAAATCGGACTTCAATTTTTTAGCTTCGACCTCCTGAACGCTTTAGAAATGGTAAAAAACGTATTTAAGCAAAAAGAATGACTCAAAAATGTTATCCGAGTTAGGAGTTAGCCCCAAAACATGTTTTTGGCCGAGCAACGTGGAACCGACGCGAAAATTCGGACTTCATTTTTTTCGGCTTCGACCTCACGAACCATTTAGAAATGGTAAAAAACGCGTTTAGGCGAAAGAAAGACTCATAAATGTTATCCGAGCTAGGAGTTAGGCCCAAAGCAACGTGGACCGCGAAAAGTCTTACTTCATTTTTTTTAGCTTCTAACCTCAAGAACCCTTTAGAAATGGTAAAAAAACGCATTTAGGCGAAAGAATGACTCAAAAAAGTTATCCGAGGTAGGAGTTTACCCCAAAACACGTTTTGGGCCTAGAACAACGAGGAACCGACACGTAAAATCGGAATTACATTTTGTTCGGTTTTGACATCCGAAACCCTTTAGAAATGGTAAAAAAAACGCATTTAGGAAAAAGAATGACTCAAAAATGTTATCCGAGCTAGGAGTTAGGCCTAAGTCACGTTTTGGGCTTAGAGCAACGTGGAACCGACCAAAAAATCGGACTTCAATTTTATCGGCTTCGACCTCCCGAACCCTTTAGAAATGGTAAAAAAAACGCATTTAGGAAAAAGAATGACTCAAAAATGTTATCCGAGCTAGGAGTTAGGCCTAAGTCACGTTTTGGGCCTAGTGCAACGTGGAACGGACGCAAAAAATCGGACTTCAATTTTTTCGCTTCCGACCTCCTGAACCCTTTAGAAATGGTAAAAAAAACGCATTTAGGAAAAAGAATGACTCAAAAATGTTATCCGAGCTAGGAGTTAGGCCTAAGTCACGTTTTGGGCTTAGAGCAACGTTGAACGACGCAAAAATGACTTTAATTTTTTCAGCTTCGACCTCCCGAACCCTTTAGAAATGGTAAAAAAACGCATTTAGGAAAAAGAATGACTCAAAAATGTTATCCGAGCTAGGAGTTAGGCCTAAGTCACGTTTTGGGCCTGAGAGCAACGTGGAACCGACGCGAAAAATCGGACTTTAATTTTTTGAGCTTCGACCTCCCGAACCCTTTAGAAATGGTGAAAAACGCATTGAGGCGGAAAAATGACTCAAAATGTTATCCGAGCTAAAAGTTAGGCCAGTCACGTTTAGGCCCGGATCAACGTGGAACGACGCGATAAATCGGACTTCAATTTTTTCACTTATGACCTCCGAACCCTTTAGAAATAGTATTAAAACGCAATTAGGTGAAAGAATGACTCGAGAAGTTATCCGAGCTAGGAGTTTGGCCCAGACACGATTTGGGCAGAGCAACAGGAGCGTGAAGAATCGGACTTCAAATTTTTCACTTTCGACCTCACGAACCCTTTAAAAATTGAAAATAGTAGTACTCCGAAACCCTTTTAGAAATGGTAAAAAAAACGCATTTAGGAAAAAAGAATGACTCAAAAATGTTATCCGAGCTAGGAGTTAGGCCTAAGTCACGTTTTGGGCTTAGAGCAACGTGGAACCGACGCAAAAAAATCGGACTTCAATTTTTATCAGCTTTCGACCTCCATAACCCTTTAGAAATGGTAAAAAAAAACGCATTTAGGAAAAATAATGACTAAAAAATGTTATATGAGCTAGGAGTTAGGCCCAAGTCACGTTTTGGGCATGGAGCAACGTGGAATTGACGCGAAAATCGGACTTTCATTTTTTGGTTCCGACCTCTGAACGATTTAGAAATGGTTAAAAAACGTATTTAAGCAAAGAATGACTCAAAAATGTTATCCGAGCTAGGAGTTGGCCCAAAACATGTTTTTGGCCGAGCAACGTGGAACGACGTGAAAATTGGGACATCATTTTTTTAGCTCTGACCTTACGAACCATTTAGAAATGGTAAAAAAGGCATTTAGGCGAAAGAAAGACTCAAAAATGTTATATGAGCTAGGAGTTAGGTCCAAGTCACGTTTTGGGCCCGAACAACGTGGAACCGACGCGAAAATCGGACTTCAAATTTTTCGGCTTTAGACCTCTGAACACTTTAAAAATGGTGAAAAACGCATTTAAGCAAAAGAATGACTCAAAAATGTTATCCGAGCAAGGAGTTAGCCCAAAGCAACGGGCCGGCGCGAAAAGTCGGACTCATTTTTTCTATGACCTCCGAACCCTTTAGAAATGTTAAAAACGCATTTAGGCGAAAGAATGACTCAAAAAGTTATCGAGGTAGGAGTTTGGCCCAAAACACGTTATGGGCCTAGAACAACGAGGAACCGACACGAAAAATCGGACTTATATTTTTTTGTTTTTGACCTCGAAATCCTTTAGAAATGGTAAAAAAACGCATTTAGGAAAAAAGAATAACTCAAAAATGTTATCCGAGCTAGGAGTTAGGCCAAAGTCACGTTTTGGGCCTAGAGCAACGTGGAACCGACGCGAAAAATCGGACTTCAATTTTTTCAGCTTCTGACCTCCTGAACCCTTTAGAAATGGTAAAAAAACGCATTTAGGCAAAAGAATGACTCAAAAATGTTATATGAGCTAGGAGTTAGGCCCATGTCGCGTTTTGGGCCTAGAGCAACGTGGAACCGACCAAAAATCGGAGTTAGAGTTTTTCCAGAACGTGACAGGAAAATCGGACTTAATTTTTGCTTCGACCTCCTGAACGCTTTAGAAATGGTAAAAAACGTATTTAGGAAAAAGAATGACTCAAAAATGTTATCGAGTTAGGAGTTAGCCCAAAACATGTTTTGGCCCAGAGCAACGTGGAACCGACGCGAAAAATCGGACTTCATTTTTTTCGGCTCGACCTCCGAAACCCTTTAGAAATGGTAAAAAAAAGGCATTTAGGCAAAAGAATGACTCAAAAATGTTATCCGAGCTAGGAGTTAGGCCTAAGTCACGTTTTGGGCTTAGATCAACGTGGAACCGACGCAAAAAATCGGACTTCAATTTTATCAGCTTCTGACCTCCATAACCCTTTAGAAATGGTAAAAAAACACATTTAGGCGAAAGAATGACTCAAAAAAGTTATCCGAGGTAGGAGTTTACCCCAAAACACGTTTTGGGCACAGAACAACGAGGAACCGACACGTAAAATCGGACTTACATTTTTTCAGGTTCTGACCTCCGAAACCCATTAGAAATGGTAAAAAAAACGCATTTAGGAAAAAGAATGACTCAAAAATGTTATCCGAGCTAGGAGTTAGGCCTAAGTCACGTTTTGGGCTTAGAGCAACGTGGAACCGACGCAAAAAAATCGGACTTCAATTTTATCAGCTTCTGACCTCCTGAACCCATTAGAAATGGTAAAAAAAAACGCATTTTGGAAAAAGAATGACTCAAAAATGTTATCCGAGCTAGGAGTTAGGCCTAAGTCACGTTTTGGGCTTAGAGCAACGTGGAACCGACGCAAAAAAATCGGACTTCAATTTTATCAGCTTCTGACCTCCTGAACCCATTAGAAATGGTAAAAAAAAACGCATTTTGGAAAAAGAATGACTCAAAAATGTTATCCGAGCTAGGAGTTAGGCCTAAGTGACGTTTTGGGCTTAGTGCAACGTGGAACCGACGCAAAAAAATCGGACTTCAATTTTATCTGCTTCTGACCTCCTGAACCCATTAGAAATAGTAAAAAAAACGCATTTAGGAAAAAGAATGACTCAAAAATGTTATCCGAGCTAGGAGTTAGGCCTAAGTCACGTTTTGGGCTTAGAGCAACGTTGAACAGACGCAAAAAAATCGGACTTTAATTTTATCAGCTTCTGACCTCCTGAACCCATTAGAAATAGTAAAAAAAACGCATTTAGGAAAAAGAATGACTCAAAAATGTTATCCGAGCTAGGAGTTAGGCCTAAGTCACGTTTTGGGCCTAGAGCAACGTGGAACCGACGCGAAAAATCGGACTTCAATTTTTAGAGCTTCTGACCTCCTGAACCCTTTAGAAATGGTAAAAAAACGCATTCAGGCGGAAAAATGACTCAAAAATGTTATCCGAGCTAAAAGTTAGGCCCAAGTCACGTTTTAGGCCCAGATCAACGTGGAACCGACGCGATAAATCGGACTTCAATTTTTTCAGCTTATGACCTCCTGAACCCTTTAGAAATAGTATTAAAACGCAATTAGGAGAAAGAATGACTCAGAGAAGTTATCCAAGCTAGGAGTTTGGCCCACAACACGATTTGGGCACAGAGCAACAAGGAGCCGACGTGAAGAATCGGACTTCAAATTTTTCACTTTCTGACCTCACGAACCCTTTAAAAATTGAAAAATAGCTATGACCTCCGAAACCCTTTAGAAATGGTAAAAAAAACGCATTTAGGAAAAAGAATGACTCAAAAATGTTATCCGAGCTTGGAGTTAGGCCTAAGTCACGTTTTGGGCTTAGAGCAACGTGGGCAACCGACAAAAAAATCGGACTTCAATTTTATCAGCTTCTGACCTCCATAACCCTTTAGAAATGGTAAAAAAAAACGTATTTAGGAAAAATAATGACTAAAAAATGTTATATGAGCTAGGAGTTAGGCCCAAGTCACGTTTTGGGCATAGAGCAACGTGAAATAGACGCGAAAACCGGACTTCAATTTTTTCAGCTTCCGACCTCCTGAACGATTTAGAAATGGTTAAAAAACGTATTTAAGCAAAGAATGACTCAAAAATGTTATCCGAGCTAGGAGTCAGCCCCAAAACATGTTTTTGGCCCCGAGCAACGTGGAACCGACGTGAAAATTGGGACATCATTTTTTTTAGCTCCTGACCTTACGAACCATTTAGAAATGGTAAAAAAAGGCATTTAGGCGAAAGAAAGACTCAAAAATGTTATATGAGCTAGGAGTTAGGTCCAAGTCACGTTTTGGGCCCAGAACAACGTGGAACCGACGCGAAAAATCGGACTTCAAATTTTTCAGCTTTAGACCTCCTGAACACTTTAAAAATGGTGAAAAAACGCATTTAAGCAAAAGAATGACTCAAAAATGTTATCCGAGCAAGGAGTTAGCCCCAAAGCAACGTGGAACTGACGCGAAAAGTCGGACTCATTTTTTTCAGCTTATGACCTCCTGAACCCTTTAGAAATGTTAAAAAAACGCATTTAGGCGAAAGAATGACTCAAAAAAGTTATCCGAGGTAGGAGTTTGGCCCAAAACACGTTATGGGCCTAGAACAACGAGGAACCGACACGAAAAATCGGACTTATATTTTTTTTGTTTTTGACCTCCGAAATCCTTTAGAAATGAAAAAAAAAACGCATTTAGGAAAAAGAATAACTCAAAAATGTTAACCGAGCTAGGAGTTAGGCCAAAGTCACGTTTTGGGCCTAGAGCAACGTGGAACCGACGCAAAAAATCGGACTTCAATTTTTCAGCTTCTGACCTCCTGAACCCTTTAGAAATGGTAAAAAAAACGCATTTAGGAAAAAGAATGACTCAAAAATGTTATATGAGCTAGGAGTTAGGCCCATGTCGCGTTTTGGGCCTAGAGCAACGTGGAACCGACTCGAAAAACCGAGCTAGGAGTTAGGCCCAAGTCACGTTTTTGACCAAGAACAACGTGGAACCGACGCGAAAAATCGGACTTCAATTTTTTCAGCTTCTGACCTCCTGAACGCTTTAGAAATGGTAAAAAACGTATTTAAGCAAAAGAATGACTCAAAAATGTTATCCGAGTTAGGAGTTAGCCCCAAAACATGTTTTTGGCCCCGAGCAACGTGGAACCGACGCGAAAATTCGGACTTCATTTTTTTCAGCTCCTGACCTCACGAACCATTTAGAAATGGTAAAAAAACGCGTTTAGGCGAAAGAAAGACTCATAAATGTTATCCGAGCTAGGAGTTAGGCCCAAAGCAACGTGGAACTGAAGCGAAAAGTCTTACTTCATTTTTTTTAGCTTCTAACCTCAAGAACCCTTTAGAAATGGTAAAAAAACACATTTAGGCGAAAGAATGACTCAAAAAAGTTATCCGAGGTAGGAGTTTACCCCAAAACACGCTTTGGGCCTAGAACAACGAGGAACCGACACGTAAAATCGGAATTACATTTGTTCAGGTTCTGAAATCCGAAACCCATTAGAAATGGTAAAAAAAACGCATTCAGGAAAAAGAATGACTCAAAAATGTTATCCGAGCTAGGAGTTAGGCCTAAGTCACGTTTTGGGCTTAGAGCAACGTGGAACCGACGCAAAAAAATCGGACTTCAATTTTATCAGCTTCTGACCTCCTGAACCCATTAGAAATGGTAAAAAAAAACGCATTTTGGAAAAAGAATGACTCAAAAATGTTATCCGAGCTAGGAGTTAGGCCTAAGTCACGTTTTGGGCTTAGAGCAACGTGGAACCGACGCAAAAAAATCGGACTTCAATTTTATCAGCTTCTGACCTCCTGAACCCATTAGAAATGGTAAAAAAAACGCATTTTGGAAAAAGAATGACTCAAAAATGTTATCCGAGCTAGGAGTTAGGCCTAAGTGACGTATTGGGCTTAGTGCAACGTGGAACGGACGCAAAAAAATCGGACTTCAATTTTATCTGCTTCTGACCTCCTGAACCCATTAGAAATAGTAAAAAAAACGCATTTAGGAAAAAGAATGACTCAAAAATGTTATCCGAGCTAGGAGTTAGGCCTAAGTCACGTTTTGGGCTTAGAGCAACGTTGAACAGACGCAAAAAAATCGGACTTTAATTTTATCAGCTTCTGACCTCCTGAACCCATTAGAAATAGTAACAAAAACGCATTTAGGAAAAAGAATGACTCAAAAATGTTATCCGAGCTAGGAGTTAGGCCTAAGTCACGTTTTGGGCCTAGAGCAACGTGGAACCGACGCGAAAAATCGGACTTTAATTTTTTGAGCTTCTGACCTCCTGAACCCTTTAGAAATGGTAGAAAAACGCATTGAGGCGGAAAAATGACTCAAAAATGTTATCCGAGCTAAAAGTTAGGCCCAAGTCACGTTTTAGGCCGAGATCAACGTGGAACCGACGCGATAAATCGGACTTCAATTTTTTCAGCTTATGACCTCCTGAACCCTTTAGAAATAGTATTAAAACGCAATTAGGTGAAAGAATGACTCAGAGAAGTTATCCGAGCTAGGAGTTTGGCCCACAACACGATTTGGGCACAGAGCAACAAGGAGCCGACGTGAAGAATCGGACTTCAAATTTTTCACTTTCTGACCTCACGAACCCTTTAAAAATTGAAAAATAGCTATGACCTCCGAAACCCTTTAGAAATGGTAAAAAAAACGCATTTAGGAAAAAGAATGACTCAAAAATGTTATCCGAGCTTGGAGTTAGGCCTAAGTCACGTTTTGGGCTTAGAGCAACGTGGAACCGACGCAAAAAAATCGGACTTCAATTTTATCAGCTTCTGACCTCCATAACCCTTTAGAAATGGTAAAAAAAAACGTATTTAGGAAAAATAATGACTAAAAAATGTTATATGAGCTAGGAGTTAGGCCCAAGTCACGTTTTGGGCATAGAGCAACGTGAAATAGACGCGAAAACCGGACTTCAATTTTTTCAGCTTCCGACCTCCTGAACGATTTAGAAATGGTTAAAAAACGTATTTAAGCAAAGAATGACTCAAAAATGTTATCCGAGCTAGGAGTCAGCCCCAAAACATGTTTTTGGCCCCGAGCAACGTGGAACCGACGTGAAAATTGGGACATCATTTTTTTTAGCTCCTGACCTTACGAACCATTTAGAAATGGTAAAAAAAGGCATTTAGGCGAAAGAAAGACTCAAAAATGTTATATGAGCTAGGAGTTAGGTCCAAGTCACGTTTTGGGCCCAGAACAACGTGGAACCGACGCGAAAAATCGGACTTCAAATTTTTCAGCTTTAGACCTCCTGAACACTTTAAAAATGGTGAAAAAACGCATTTAAGCAAAAGAATGACTCAAAAATGTTATCCGAGCAAGGAGTTAGCCCCAAAGCAACGTGGAACTGACGCGAAAAGTCGGACTCATTTTTTTCAGCTTATGACCTCCTGAACCCTTTAGAAATGTTAAAAAAACGCATTTAGGCGAAAGAATGACTCAAAAAAGTTATCCGAGGTAGGAGTTTGGCCCAAAACACGTTATGGGCCTAGAACAACGAGGAACCGACACGAAAAATCGGACTTATATTTTTTTTGTTTTTGACCTCCGAAATCCTTTAGAAATGAAAAAAAAAACGCATTTAGGAAAAAGAATAACTCAAAAATGTTAACCGAGCTAGGAGTTAGGCCAAAGTCACGTTTTGGGCCTAGAGCAACGTGGAACCGACGCAAAAAATCGGACTTCAATTTTTCAGCTTCTGACCTCCTGAACCCTTTAGAAATGGTAAAAAAAACGCATTTAGGAAAAAGAATGACTCAAAAATGTTATATGAGCTAGGAGTTAGGCCCATGTCGCGTTTTGGGCCTAGAGCAACGTGGAACCGACTCGAAAAACCGAGCTAGGAGTTAGGCCCAAGTCACGTTTTTGACCAAGAACAACGTGGAACCGACGCGAAAAATCGGACTTCAATTTTTTCAGCTTCTGACCTCCTGAACGCTTTAGAAATGGTAAAAAACGTATTTAAGCAAAAGAATGACTCAAAAATGTTATCCGAGTTAGGAGTTAGCCCCAAAACATGTTTTTGGCCCCGAGCAACGTGGAACCGACGCGAAAATTCGGACTTCATTTTTTTCAGCTCCTGACCTCACGAACCATTTAGAAATGGTAAAAAAACGCGTTTAGGCGAAAGAAAGACTCATAAATGTTATCCGAGCTAGGAGTTAGGCCCAAAGCAACGTGGAACTGAAGCGAAAAGTCTTACTTCATTTTTTTTAGCTTCTAACCTCAAGAACCCTTTAGAAATGGTAAAAAAACACATTTAGGCGAAAGAATGACTCAAAAAAGTTATCCGAGGTAGGAGTTTACCCCAAAACACGTTTTGGGCCTAGAACAACGAGGAACCGACACGTAAAATCGGAATTACATTTGTTCAGGTTCTGAAATCCGAAACCCATTAGAAATGGTAAAAAAAACGCATTCAGGAAAAAGAATGACTCAAAAATGTTATCCGAGCTAGGAGTTAGGCCTAAGTCACGTTTTGGGCTTAGAGCAACGTGGAACCGACGCAAAAAAATCGGACTTCAATTTTATCAGCTTCTGACCTCCTGAACCCATTAGAAATGGTAAAAAAAAACGCATTTTGGAAAAAGAATGACTCAAAAATGTTATCCGAGCTAGGAGTTAGGCCTAAGTCACGTTTTGGGCTTAGAGCAACGTGGAACCGACGCAAAAAAATCGGACTTCAATTTTATCAGCTTCTGACCTCCTGAACCCATTAGAAATGGTAAAAAAAAACGCATTTTGGAAAAAGAATGACTCAAAAATGTTATCCGAGCTAGGAGTTAGGCCTAAGTGACGTATTGGGCTTAGTGCAACGTGGAACGGACGCAAAAAAATCGGACTTCAATTTTATCTGCTTCTGACCTCCTGAACCCATTAGAAATAGTAAAAAAAACGCATTTAGGAAAAAGAATGACTCAAAAATGTTATCCGAGCTAGGAGTTAGGCCTAAGTCACGTTTTGGGCTTAGAGCAACGTTGAACAGACGCAAAAAAATCGGACTTTAATTTTATCAGCTTCTGACCTCCTGAACCCATTAGAAATAGTAAAAAAACGCATTTAGGAAAAAGAATGACTCAAAAATGTTATCCGAGCTAGGAGTTAGGCCTAAGTCACGTTTTGGGCCTAGAGCAACGTGGAACCGACGCGAAAAATCGGACTTTAATTTTTTGAGCTTCTGACCTCCTGAACCCTTTAGAAATGGTAGAAAAACGCATTGAGGCGGAAAAATGACTCAAAAATGTTATCCGAGCTAAAAGTTAGGCCCAAGTCACGTTTTAGGCCCAGATCAACGTGGAACCGACGCGATAAATCGGACTTCAATTTTTTCAGCTTATGACCTCCTGAACCCTTTAGAAATAGTATTAAAACGCAATTAGGTGAAAGAATGACTCAGAGAAGTTATCCGAGCTAGGAGTTTGGCCCACAACACGATTTGGGCACAGAGCAACAAGGAGCCGAAGTGAAGAATCGGACTTCAAATTTTTCACTTTCTGACCTCACGAACCCTTTAAAAATTGAAAAATAGCTCTGACCTCCGAAACCCTTTAGAAATGGTAAAAAAAACGCATTTAGGAAAAAGAATGACTCAAAAATGTTATCCGAGCTTGGAGTTAGGCCTAAGTCACGTTTTGGGCTTAGAGCAACATGGAACCGACGCAAAAAAATCGGACTTCAATTTTATCAGCTTCTGACCTCCATAACCCTTTAGAAATGGTAAAAAAAAACGTATTTAGGAAAAAGAATGACTAAAAAATGTTATATGAGCTAGGAATTAGGCCCAAGTCACGTTTTGGGCATAGAGCAACGTGGAATAGACGCGAAAAACCGGACTTCAATTTTTTCAGCTTCCGACCTCCTGAACGATTTAGAAATGGTTAAAAAACGTAATTAAGCAAAGAATGACTCAAAAATATTATCCGAGCTAGGAGTTAGCCCCAAAACACTTTTTTTGCCCAAAGCAACGTGGAACTGACGCGCGAAAAGTCGGACTCATTTTTTTCAGCTTATGACCTCCTGAACCCTTTAGAAATGTTAAAAAAACGCATTAAGGCGAAAGAATGACTCAAAAAAGTTATCCGAGGTAGGAGTTTGGCCCAAAACACGTTATGGGCCTAGAACAACGAGGAACCGACACGAAAAATCGGACTTATATTTTTTTTGTTTTTGACTTCCGAAACCCTTTAGAAATGAAAAAAAAAACGCATTTAGGAAAACGAATAACTCAAAAATGTTATCCGAGCTAGGAGTTAGGCCAAAGTCACTTTTTGGGCCTAGAGCAACGTGGAACCGACACAAAAAATCGGACTTCAATTTTTCAACTTCTGACCTCCTGAACCCTTTAGAAATGGCAAGAAAAACGCATTTAGGAAAAAGAATGACTCAAAAATGTTATATGAGCTAGGAGTTAGGCCCAAGTCGCGTTTTGGGCCTAGAGCAACGTGGAACCGACTCGAAAAACCGAGCTAGGAGTTAGGCCCAAGTCACGTTTTTGACCAAGAACAACGTGGAACCGACGCGAAAAATCGGACTTCAATTTTTTTTTGCTTCTGACCTCCTGAACGCTTTAGAAATGGTAAAAAACGTATTTAAGCAAAAGAATGACTCAAAAATGTTATCCGAGATAGGAGTTAGCCCCAAAACATGTTTTTGGCCCCGAGCAACGTGGAACCGACGCGAAAATTCGGACTTCATTTTTTTCAGCTCCTGACCTCACGAACCATTTAGAAATGGTAAAAAAACGCATTTAGGCGAAAGAAAGACTCATAAATGTTATATGAGCTAGGAGTTAGGCCCAAGTCACGTTTTGGGCCCAGAACAACGTGGAATCGACGTGAAGAATCTGACTTTAATTTTTTCAGCTTCTGACCTCCTGAACGCTTTAGAAATTGTAAAAACGCATTTAAGCAAAAGAATGACTCCAAAATGTTATCCGAGCTAGGAGTTAGCCCAAATCACGTTTTTGGCCCCGAGCAACGTGGAACCGGCGCGAATAGTCGGACTTCATTTTTTTCTGCTTCTGACCTCGCCTCACGAACCCATTAGAAACGGTATAAAAACGCATTTAGGCGAAAGAATGACTAAAAAAAGTTATACGAGGTAGGAGTTTGGCCCAAAACACGTTTTGGACCCAGAACAACGAGGAACCGACACGAAAAATCAGACTTATATTTTTTCTGGTTTTGACCTCCGAAACCCTTTAGAAATGAAAAAAAAAACGCATTTAGGAAAAAGAATAACTCAAAAATGTTATCCGAGCTAGGAGTTAGGCCAAAGTCACGTTTTGGGCCTAGAGCAACGTAGAACCGACGCAAAAAATCGGACTTTAATTTTTCAGCTTCTGACCTCCTGAACCCTTTAGAAATGGTAAAAAAAACGCATTTAGGAAAAAGAATGACTCAAAAATGTTATATGAGCTAGGAGTTAGGCCCAAGTCGCGTTTTGGGCCTAGAGCAACATGGAACCGACTCGAAAAACCGAGCTAGGAGTTAGGCCCAAGTTACGTTTTTGGCCAAGAACAACGTGGAACCGACGCGAAAAATCGGACTTCAATTTTTTCAGCTTCTGACCTCCTTAACGCTTTAGAAATGGTAAAAAAACGCATTTAAGAAAAAGAATGACTCAAAAATGTTATCCGAGCAAGGAGTTAGCCCCAAAACACGTTTTTGGCCCAAAGCAACGTGGAACTGACGCGAAAAGTCGGACTTCATTTTTTTCAGCTTCTGACCTCACGAACCCTTTAGAAATGGTAAAAAAACGCATTAAATCGAAAGAATGACTCAAAAAAGTTATCTGAGGTAGGAGTTAGGCCTAAGTCACGTTTTGGGCCTAGAGCAACGTGGAACCGACGCGAAAAACCAGACTTCAATTTTTTCAGCTTCCGACCTCCTGAACGATTTAGAAATGGTAAAATAAGCAAAAGAATGACTCAAAAATGTTATCCGAGCTAGGAGTGAGCCACAAAACATGTTTTTGGCCCCGAGCAACGTGGAACCGACGCGAAAAGTCGGACTTAATTTTTTTCAGCTCCTGACCTCACGAATCATTTAGAAATGGTAAAAAAACGCATTTAGGCGAAAGAAAGACTCATAAATGTTATATGAGCTAGGAGTTAGGCCCAAGTCACGTTTTGGGCCAAGAACAACGTGGAACCGACGTGAAAAATCGGACTTCAATTTTTTGAGCTTCTGACCTCCATAACTCTTTAGAAATGGTAAAAAAAAACGCATTTAAGCAAAAGAATGACTCAAAAATGTTAACCCAGCTAGGAGTTAGCCCCAAAACACGTTTTTGGCCCCGAGCAACGTGGAACCGACGCGAAAAGTCGGACTTCATTTTTTTCATCTCCTGACCTAACGAACCATTTAGAAATGGTAAAAAAACGCATATTGGCGAAAGAAATACTCAAAAATGTTATATGAGCTAGGAGTTAGGCCCAACTCACGTTTTGGGCCCAGAACAATGTGGAACCGACACGAAAAATCGAACTTTTATTTTTTCAGCTTCTGACCTCCTGAACACTTTAGAAATGGTAAAAAAACGCATTTAAGCGCAAGAATGACTCAAAAATGTTATCCGAGCTAGGAGTTAGGCCCAAAGCAACGTGGAACTGAAGCGAAAAGTCTGACTTCATTTTTTTTAGCTTCTAACCTCAAGAACCCTTTAGAAATGGTAAAAAAACACATTTAGGCGAAAGAATGACTCAAAAAAGTTATCCGAGGTAGGAGTTTACCCCAAAACACGTTTTGGGCACAGAACAACGAGGAACCGACACGTAAAATCGAAATTACATTTTTTCGGGTTCTGACCTCCGAAACCCATTAGAAATGGTAAAAAAAACGCATTCAGGAAAAAGAATGACTCAAAAATGTTATCCGAGCTAGGAGTTAGGCCTAAGTCACGTTTTGGGCTTAGAGCAACGTGGAACCGACGCAAAAAAATCGGACTTCAATTTTATCAGCTTCTGACCTCCTGAACCCATTAGAAATGGTAAAAAAAAACGCATTTTGGAAAAAGAATGACTCAAAAATGTTATCCGAGCTAGGAGTTAGGCCTAAGTCACGTTTTGGGCTTAGAGCAACGTGGAACCGACGCAAAAAAATCGGACTTCAATTTTATCAGCTTCTGACCTCCTGAACCCATTAGAAATGGTAAAAAAAAACGCATTTTGGAAAAAGAATGACTCAAAAATGTTATCCGAGCTAGGAGTTAGGCCTAAGTGACGTTTTGGGCTTAGTGCAACGTGGAACGGACGCAAAAAAATCGGACTTCAATTTTATCTGCTTCTGACCTTCTGAACCCATTAGAAATAGTAAAAAATCGCATTTAGGAAAAAGAATGACTCAAAAATGTTATCCGAGCTAGGAGTTAGGCCTAAGTCACGTTTTGGGCTTAGAGCAACGTTGAACAGACGCAAAAAAATCAGACTTTAATTTTATCAGCTTCTGACCTCCTGAACCCATTAGAAATAGTAAAAAAAACGCATTTAGGAAAAAGAATGACTCAAAAATGTTATCCGAGCTAGGAGTTAGGCCTAAGTCACGTTTTGGGCCTAGAGCAACGTGGAACCGACGCGAAAAATCGGACTTCAATTTTTAGAGCTTCTGACCTCCTGAACCCTTTAGAAATGGTAGAAAAACGCATTGAGGTGGAAAAATGACTCAAAAATGTTATCCGAGCTAAAAGTTAGGCCCAAGTCACGTTTTAGGCCCAGATCAACGTGGAACCGACGCGATAAATCGGACTTTAATTTTTTCAGCTTATGACCTCATGAACCCTTTAGAAATAGTATTAAAACGCAATTAGGCGAAAGAATGACTCAGAGAAGTTATCCGAGCTAGGACTTTGGCCCACAACACGATTTGGGCACAGAGCAACAAGGAGCCGACGTGAAGAATCGGACTTCAAATTTTTCACTTTCTGACCTCACGAACCCTTTAAAAATTGAAAAATAGCTCATTTAGGCGAAAGAATTTCTCAAAAATGTTATCCGAGCGAGATGTTAGGCCCAAAACACGTTTTGAGCCCGGAGAAACGTGGAACTGACGCAAAAAATCAGACTTCAATTTTTTACGCTTCTGACCTCCTGAACCCTTTAGAAATGCTAAAAAAACGCATTTAGGTGAAAAAAGAACTCAAAAATGTTATCTGAGCTAGGAGTTAGGCCCAAAACACGTTTTGGGCCAATTGAAACGTGTAAACGACGTGAAAAAGCAGACTTCAATTTTTTCAGTTTCTGACCTCACGAACCCTTTAGAAATGGTTAAAAAACGCATTTAGGCGAAAGAATGACTCAAAAAAGTTATCCGAGCTACGAGTTTGGCCCAAAACAACGTGGAAACGACGCGAAAAATCGGACTTTAATTTTTTCAGCTTTTGACCTCCTGAAAGCTTTAGAAATGGTAAAAAAACGTATTTAGTCGAAAGAATGACTCAAAAATGTTATCCGAGCTAGGAGTTAGGCCCAAAACAGGTTTTAAGCCCAGAGCAACGTCGAACTGACGCTAAAAATCGGACTTCAATTTTCTCAGCATCTGACCCCATGAACCCTTTTGAAATGATAAAAAAACGCATTTAGGCAAAAGAATGACTCAAAAATGTTATCCGATCGAGGATTTAGGCCCAAAACATGTTTTAAGCCCAAAGCAACGTCAAATCGATGCGAAAAATCAGACTTCAATTTTTTCAACTTCTGACCTCGTTAACCCTTTACAAATGGTAAAAAAACACATTTAGACGAAAGAATAACTCAAAAATGTTATCCGAGCTAGAAGTTAGGCCCAAAACACGATTTGGACCTAGAACAATGAGGAACCGACAAGAAAAATAGGACTTATATTTTTTCAGGTTCTGACCTCCGAAACCCTTTAGAAATGGTAAAAAAAACGCATTTAGGAAAAAGAATGACTCAAAAATGTTATCCGAGCTAGGAGTTAGGCCTAAGTCACGTTTTGGGCGTAGAGCAACGTTGAACCGACGCGATAAATCAGACTTCAATTTTTTCAGCTTCTGACCTCCTGAACCCTTTAGAAATGGTAAAAAAACGCATTGAGGAAAAAGAATGACTCAAAAATGTTATATGAGCTAGGAGTTAGGCCCAAGTCACGTTTTGGGCCTAGAGCAACGTGGAACCGACGCAAAAAACCGGACTTCAATTTTTTCAGCTTCTGAGCTCACGATCCCTTTAGAAATGGTAAAAAAACGCATTTAGGCGAAAGAATGACTCAAAAAAGTTATCCGAGGTAGGAGTTTGGCCCGAAACACGTTTTGGGCCTAGAACAACGAGGAACCGACACGAAAAATCGGACTTACATTTTTTTAGCATCTGACCTCCGAAACCCTTTAGAAATGGTAAAAAAAATCATTTAGGAAAAAGAATGACTCAAAAATGTTATCCCAGCTAGGAGTTAGGCCTAAGTCACGTTATGGGCTTAGAGCAACGTGGAACCGACGCGAAAAATCGGACTTCAATTTTTTCAGCTTCTGAACTCCTGAACCCTTTAGAAATGGTTAAAAAACGCATTTAGGAAAAACAATGACTCAAAAATGTTATCCGAGCTAGGAGTTAGGCCTAAGTCACGTTTTGGGCTTAGAGCAACGTGGAACCGAAGCAAAAAAAATCGGACTTCAATTTTATCAGCGTCTGACCTCCAGAACCCTTTAGAAATGGTAAAAAAAATGCATTTAGGAAAAAGAATGAATAAAAAATGTTATGTGAGCTAGGAGTTAGGCCCAAGTCACGTTTTGGGCATAGAGCAACGTGGAATCGAAGCGAAAAACCGGACTTCAATTTTTTCAGCTTCCGACCTCCCGAACGATTTAGAAATGATTAAAAAACGTATTTAAGCAAAGAATGACTCAAAAATGTTATCCGAGCTAGGAGTCAGCCCCAAAACATGTTTTTGGCCCCGAGCAACGTGGAACCGACGCGAAAATTCGGACATCATTTTTTTCAGCTCCTGACCTCACGAACCATTTAGAAATGGTAAAAAAACGCATTTAGGCGAAAGAAAGACTCAAAAATGTTATATGAGCTAGGAGTTAGGCCCAAGTCACGTTTTGGGCCCAGAACAACGTGGAATCGAAGCGAAAAATCGGATTTCCAATTTTTCAGCTTCTGACCTCCTGACCACTTTAAAAATGGTGAAAAAAAGCATTTAAGCAAAAGAATGACTCAAAAATGTTATCCGAGCTAGGAGTTAGCCCCAAAACACTTTTTTGGTCCAAAGCAACGTGGAACTGACGCAAAAAGTCGGACTCATTTTTTTCAGCTTATGACCTCCTGAACCCTTTTGAAATGTTAAAAAAACGCATTTAGGCGAAAGAATGACTCAAAAAAGTTATCCGAGGTAGGAGTTTGGCCCAAAACACGTTATGGGCCTAGAACAACGAGGAACCGACACGAAAAATCGGACTTTTATTTTTTCAGGTTCTGACCTCCGAAACACTTTAGAAATGGTAAAAAAAACGCATTTAGGAAAAAGAATGACTCAAAAATGTTATCCGAGCTAGGAGTTAGGCCTAAGTCACGTTTTGGGCGTAGAGCAACGTGGAACCGACGCGAAAAATCGGACTTCAATTTTTTCAGCTTCTGACCTCCTGAACCCTTTAGAAATGGTAAAAAAACGCATTTAGGAAAAATAATGACTCAAAAATGTTATATGAGCTAGGAGTTAGGCCCAAGTCACGTTTTGGGCCTAGGGCAACGTGGAACCGACGCAAAAAACCGGACTTCAATTTTTTCAGCTTCCGACCTCCTGAACGATTTATAAATGGTAAAAAAACGTATTTAAGCAAAAGAATGACTCAAAAATGTTATCCGAGCTAGGAGTTAGCCCCAAAACACGTTATTGGCCCAAAGCAACGTGGAACTGACGCGAAAAGTCGGACTTCATTTTTTTCATCTTCTGGCCTCACGAACCCTTTAGAAATGGTAAAAAAGCGCATTTAGGCGAAAGAATGACTCAAAAAAGTTATCCGAGGTAGGAGTTTGGCCAAAAACACGTTTTGGGTCTAGAACAACGAGGAACCGACACGAAAAATCAGACTTATATTTTTTCTGGTTCTGACCTCCGAAACCCTTTAGAAATGGTAAAAAAAACTCATTTAGGAAAAAGAATGACTCACAAATGTTATCCGAGCTAGGAGTTAGGCCTAAGTCACGTTATTGGCTTCGAGCAACGTGGAACCGATGCGAAAAATCGGACTTCAATTTTTTCAGCTTCTGAACTCTTGAACCCTTTAGAAATGGTTAAAAAACGCATTTAGGAAAAGGAATGACTCAAAAATGTTATATGAGCTTAAAGTTAGGCCCAAGTCACGTTTTGGGCCTAGAACAACGAGGAACCGACACGAAAAATCGGACTTCAATTTTTTCAGCTTCTGACCTCCGGAACCCTTTAGAAATAGTAAAAAAACTTATTTAGGCGAAAGAATGACTCAAAAAACTTATATGAGCTAGGAGTTAGGCCCAAGTCACGTTTTGGGCTTAGAGCAACGTGGAACCGACACGAAAAATCGGACTTATATTTTTTTGGCTCTGACCTCCGAAACCCTTTAGAAATGGTAAAAAAAAACGCATTTAGGAAAAAGTATGACTCAAAAATGTTATCCGAGCTAGGAGTTAGGCCTAAGTCACGTTTTGGGCTTAGAGCAACGTGGAACCGACGCAAAAAAATCGGACTTCAATTTTATCAGCTTCTGACCTCCATAACCCTTTAGAAATGGTAAAAAAAAAACGCATTTAGGAAAAAGAATGACTAAAAAATGTTATATGAGCTAGGAGTTAGGCCCAAGTCACGTTTTGGGCATAGAGCAACGTGGAATAGACGCGAAAAACCGGACTTCAATTTTTTCAGCTTCCGACCTCCTGAACGATTTAGAAATGGTTAAAAAACGTATTTAAGCAAAGAATGACTCAAAAATGTTATCCGAGCTAGGAGTCAGCCCCAAAACATGTTTTTGGCCCCGAGCAACGTGGAACCGACGCGAAAATTCGGACATCATTTTTTTCAGCTCCTGACCTCACGAACCATTTAGAAATGGTAAAAAAACGCATTTAGGCGAAAGAAAGACTCAAAAATGTTATATGAGCTAGGAGTTAGGCCCAAGTCACGTTTTGGGCCCAGAACAACGTGGAACCGACGCGAAAAATCGGACTTCAAATTTTTCAGCTTTAGACCTCCTGAACACTTTAAAAATGGTGAAAAAACGCATTTAAGCAAAAGAATGACTCAAAAATGTTATCCGAGCAAGGAGTTAGCCCCAAAACACTTTTTTTGCCCAAAGCAACGTGGAACTGACGCGAAAAGTCGGACTCATTTTTTTCAGCTTATGACCTCCTGAACCCTTTAGAAATGTTAAAAAAACGCATTTAGGCGAAAGAATGACTCAAAAAAGTTATCCGAGGTAGGAGTTTGGCCCAAAACACGTTATGGGCCTAGAACAACGAGGAACCGACACGAAAAATCGGACTTATATTTTTTTTGTTTTTGACCTCCGAAACCCTTTAGAAATGAAAAAAAAAACGCATTTAGGAAAAAGAATAACTCAAAAATGTTATCCGAGCTAGGAGTTAGGCCAAAGTCACGTTTTGGGCCTAGAGCAACGTGGAACCGACGCAAAAAATCGGACTTCAATTTTTTCAGCTTCTGACCTCCTGAACCCTTTAGAAATGGTAAAAAAACGCATTTAGGAAAAAGAATGACTCAAAAATGTTATATGAGCTAGGAGTTAGGCCCAAGTCGCGTTTTGGGCCTAGAGCAACGTGGAACCGACGCGAAAAACCGAGCTAGGAGTTAGGCCCAAGTTACATTTTTGGCCAAGAACAACGTGGAACCGACACGAAAAATCGGACTTCAATTTTTTCAGCTTCTGACCTCCTGAACGCTTTAGAAATGGTAAAAAAACGCATTTAAGAAAAAGAATGACTCAAAAATGTTATCCGAGCAAGGAGTTAGCTCCAAAACACGTTTTTGGCCCAAAGCAACATGGAACTGACGCGAAAAGTCGGACTTCATTTTTTTCAGCTTCTGACCTCACGAACCCTTTAGGAATGGTAAAAAAACGCATTAAATCGAAAGAATGACTCAAAAAAGTTATCTGAGGTAGGAGTTAGGCCTAAGTCACGTTTTGGGCCTAGAGCAACGTGGAACCGACGCGAAAAACCATACTTCAATTTTTTCAGCTTCCGACCTCCTGAACGATTTAGAAATGGTAAAAAAACGCATTTAAGCAAAAGAATGACTCAAAAATGTTATCCGAGCTAGGAGTGAGCCACAAAACATGTTTTTGGCCCCGAGCAACGTGGAACCGACGCGAAAAGTCGGACTTAATTTTTTTCAGCTCCTGGCCTCACGAATCATTTAGAAATGGTAAAAAAACGCATTTAGTCGAAATAAAGACTCATAAATGTTATATGAGCTAGGAGTTAGGCCCAAGTCACGTTTTGGGCCAAGAACAACGTGGAACCGACGTGAAAAATCGGACTTCAATTTTTTGAGCTTCTGACCTCCATAACTCTTTAGAAATGGTAAAAAAAACGCATTTAAGCAAAAGAATGACTCAAAAATGTTAACCCAGCTAGGAGTTAGCCCCAAAACACGTTTTTGGCCCCGAGCAACGTGGAACCGACGCGAAAAGTCGGACTTCATTTTTTTCAGCTCCTGACTTAACGAACCATTTAGAAATGGTAAAAAAACGCATATTGGCGAAAGAAATACTCAAAAATGTTATATGAGCTAGGAGTTAGGCCCAACTCACGTTTTGGGCCCAGAACAACGAGGAACCGACACGAAAAACCAAACTTCTATTTTTTCATCTTCTGACCTCCTGAACACTTTAGAAATGGTAAAAAAAATGCATTTAGGAAAAATAATGACTCAAAAATGTTATCCGAGCTAGGAGTTAGGCCTAAGTCACGTTTTGGGCTTACAGCAACGTGGAACCGACGCAAAAAAATCGGACTTCAATTTTATCAGCTTCTGACCTCCTGAACCCATTAGAAATGGTAAAAAAAAACGCATTTTGGAAAAAGAATGACTCAAAAATGTTATCCGAGCTAGGAGTTAGGCCTAAGTCACGTTTTGGGCTTAGAGCAACGTGGAACCGACGAAAAAAATCGGACTTCAATTTTATCAGCTTCTGACCTCCTGAACCCATTAGAAATGGTAAAAAAAAACGCATTTTGGAAAAAGAATGACTCAAAAATGTTATCCGAGCTAGGAGTTAGGCCTAAGTCACGTTTTGGGCTTAGTGCAACGTGGAACCGACGCAAAAAAATCGGACTTCAATTTTATCTGCTTCTGACCTCCTGAACCCATTAGAAATAGTAAAAAAAACGCATTTAGGAAAAAGAATGACTCAAAAATGTTATCCGAGCTAGGAGTTAGGCCTAAGTCACGTTTTGGGCTTAGAGCAACGTGGAACAGACGCAAAAAAATCGGACTTTAATTTTATCAGCTTCTGACCTCCTGAACCCATTAGAAATAGTAAAAAAAACGCATTTAGGAAAAAGAATGACTCAAAAATGTTATCCGAGCTAGGAGTTAGGCCTAAGTCACGTTTTGGGCCTTGAGCAACGTGGAACCGACGCGAAAAATCGGACTTCAATTTTTAGAGCTTCTGACCTCCTGAACCCTTTAGAAATGGTAAAAAAACGCATTGAGGCGGAAAAATGACTCAAAAATGTTATCCGAGCTAAAAGTTAGGCCCAAGTCACGTTTTAGGCCCAGATCAACGTGGAACCGACGCGATAAATCGGACTTCAATTTTTTCAGCTTATGACCTCCTGAACCCTTTAGAAATAGTATTAAAATGCAATTAGGCGAAAGAATGACTCAGAGAAGTTATCCGAGCTAGGAGTTTGGCCCACAACACGATTTGGGCACAGAGCAACAAGGAGCCGACGTGAAGAATCGGACTTCAAATTTTTCACTTTCTGACCTCACGAACCCTTTAAAAATTGAAAAATAGCTCATTTAGGCGAAAGAATTTCTCAAAAATGTTATCCGAGCGAGAAGTTAGGCCCAAAACACGTTTTGAGCCCAGAGAAACGTGGAACTAACGCGAAAAATCAGACTTCAAGTTTTTACGCTTCTGACCTCCTGAACCCTTTCGAAATGCTAAAAAAACGTATTTAGGTGAAAAAAGAACTCAAAAATGTTATCTGAGCTAGGAGTTAGGCCCAAAACACGTTTTGGGCCAATTGAAACGTGTAAACGACGTGAAAAAGCAGACTTCAATTTTTTCAGTTTCTAACCTCACGAACCCTTTAGAAATGGTAAAAAAACGCATTTAGGCGAAAGAATGACTCAAAAAAGTTATCCGAGCTACGAGTTAAAACAACGTGGAAACGACGCGAAAAATCGGACTTTAATTTTTTCAGCTTTTGACCTCCTGAAAGCTTTAGAAATGGTAAAAAAACGTCTTTAGTCGAAAGAATGACTCAAAAATGTTATCCGAGCTAGGAGTTAGGCCCAAAACAGGTTTTAAGCCCAGAGCAACGTCGAACTGACGCTAAAAATCGGACTTCAATTTTCTCAGTATCTGACCCCATGAACCCTTTTGAAATGGTAAAAAAACGCATTTAGGCAAAAGAATGACTCAAAAATGTTGTCCGATCGAGGATTTAGGCCCAAAACATGTTTTAAGCCCAAAGCAACGTCAAACCGATGCGAAAAATCAGACTTCAATTTTTTCAACTTATGACCTCTTTAACCCTTTACAAATGGTTATCCGAGCTAGGAGTTAGGTCAAAGTCACGTTTTGGGCCTAGAGCAACGTGGAACTGATGCGAAAAATCGGACTTCAATTTTTTGAGCTTCTGACCTCCTGAACCCTTTTTAAATGGTAAAAAAACTAATTGAGGCGGAAAAATGACTCAAAAATGTTATCCGATCTAAGAGTTACGCCCAAGTAACGTTTTAGGCCTAGAGCAACATGGAACCGACGCGAAAAATCAGACTTTAATTTTTTCTGCTTCTGACCTCCTGATCCCTTTAGAAATGGTATAAAAACGCGTTTGGCCCATAACAATGACTCAGAAAAGTTATCCGAGCTAGGAGTTTGGCCCATAACAAGTTTTGGGCCCAGAACAATGTGGAACCGACGCGAAAAATTGGACTTATATTTTTTCAGGTTCTGAGCTCCGGAACCCTTTATAAATAGAAAAAAAACGCATTTCGGAAAAAGAATGACTCAAAAATATTATCCGAGCTAGGAGTTAGTCCCAAGTAACGTTTGGGGCCTAGAGCAACGTGGAACCGAGGCGAAAAACCGAACTTCAATTTTTTCAGCTTTTGACCTCCTGAATGCTTTAGAAATGGTAAAAAAAGCATTTAAGCAAAAGAATGACTCAAAAATGTTTTCCGAGCTAGGAGTTAGCCCCAAAACACGTTTTTGGCCCCGAGCAACGTAGAACCGACGCGAAAAGTTGGACTTCATTTTTTTCAGCTCCTGACCTCATGAACAATTTTGAAATGGTAAAAAAACGCTTTTATTTGAAAGAAAGACTCAATAATGTTATATGAGCTAGGAGTTAGGCCCAAGTCACGTTTTAGGCCCAGAAAAAACGTGAAACGACGCGGAAAATCGGACTTCAATTTTTTCAGCTTCTGACCTCCTGAACACTTTAGAAATGGTAAAAAAACGCATTTAAGCAAAAGAATGACTCAAAAATGTTATCTGAGCTAGGAGTTAGTCCCAAAACACGTTTTTGGCCCCGAGCAACGTGGAACCGACGCGAAAAGTCGGACTTCAATTTTTTCAGCTTCTGACCTCACGAACCCTTTAGAAATGGTAAAAAAACGCATTTAGGCGAAAGAATAACTCAAAAAAGTTATCCGAGGTAGGAGTTTGGCCCAAAACAACGTGGAACCGACACGAAAAATCGGACTTATATTTTTTCAGGTTCTGACCTCCGAAACCCTTTAGAAATGGTAAAAAAAATGCATTTAGGAAAAAGTATGACTCATAAATGTTATCCGAGCTAGGAGTTAGGCCTAAGTCACGTTTTGGGCCTAGAGCAACGTGGAACCGACGCGGAAAATCGGACAACAATTTTTTCAGTTTCTGACCTCCTGAACCCTTTAGAAATGGTATTAAAACGCATTTAGGTGAAAGAATTACTCAGAAAAGTTATCCGAGCTAGGAGTTTGGCCCAAAAAACGTTTTGGGCCCAGAACAACGTGGAACCGACGCGAAAAATCGAACATATATTTTTTCAGCTTCTGACCTCCGGAACCCTTTAGAAATGGTAAAAAAAACGCATTTAGGAAAATGAATGACTCAAAAATGTTATCCGAGCTAGGAGTTAATCCCAAGTCACGTTTGGGGCCTAAAGCAACGTGGAACCGACGCAAAAAACCGAACTTCAATTTTTTCAGCTTTTGACCTCCTGAATGCTTTAGAAATGGTAAAAAAACGCATTTAAGCAAAAGAATGACTCAAAAATGTTATCCGAGCTAGGAGTGAGCCCTAAAACACGTTTTTGGCCCCGAGCAACGTGGAACCGACGCGAAAAGTCGGACTTCATTTTTTTCAGCTCCTGACCTCACGAACCATTTAGAAATGGTTAAAAAACGCTTTTAGGTGAAAGGAAGACTCAATAATGTTATATGAGCTAGGAGTTAGGCCCATTCACGTTTTAGGCCCAGAAAAACGTGGAACAGACGCGGAAAATCGGACTTCAATTTTTTCAGCTTCTGACCTCCTCAACACTTTAAAAATGATAAAAAAACGCATTTAAGCAAAAGAATGACTCAAAAATGTTATCCGAGCTAGGAGTTAGCCCCAAAACATGTTTTTGGCCCCGAGCAACGTGGAACCGACGTGAAAAGTCGGACTTCAATTTTTTCAGCTTCTGACCTCACGAACCCTTTAGAAATGGTAAAAAAACGCATTTAGGCGAAAGAATAACTCAAAAAAGTTATCCGAGGTAGGAGTTTGGCCCAAAACAACGTGGAACCGACACGAAAAATCGGACTTATATTTTTTCAGGTTCTGACCTCCGAAACCCTTTAGAAATGGTAAAAAAAATGCATTTAGGAAAAAGAATGACTCATAAATGTTATCCGAGCTAGGAGTTAGACCTAAGTCACGTTTTGGGCCTAGAGCAACGTGGAACCGACGCGGAAAATCGGACTTCAATTTTTTCTGCTTCTGACCTCCTGAACACTTTAGAAATGGTATTAAAACGCATTTAGGTGAAAGAATGACTCAGAAAAGTTATCCGAGCTAGGAGTTTGGCCCAAAACACGTTTTGGGCCCAGAACAACGTGGAACCGACGCGAAAAATCGGACATATATTTTTTCAGCTTCTGACCTCCGGAACCCTTTAGAAATGGTACAAAAACGCATTTAGGAAAATGAATGTCTCAAAAATGTTATCCGAGCTAGGAGTTAATCCCAAGTCACGTTTGGGGCCTAGAGCAACGTGGAACCGAAGCGAAAAACCGGACTTCAATTTTTTCAGCTTTTGACCTCGTGAATGCTTTAGAAATGGTAAAAAACGCATTTAAGCAAAAGAATGACTCAAAAATGTTATCCGAGCTAGGAGTTAGCCCCAAAACACGTTTTTGGCCCCGAGCAATGTGGAACCGACGCGAAAAGTCGGACTTCATTTTTTTCAGCTTCTAACCTCACGAACCCTTTAGAAATAATAAAAAAACGCATTTAGGCAAAAGAATGACTCAAAAAAGTTATCCGGGGTAGGAGTTTGGCACAAAATACATTTTGGGCCCTAAACAACGTGGAACCGACGCGAAAAATCGGACTTATATTTTTTCAGGTTCTGACCTCCGGAACCCTTTAGAAATGGTAAAAAAAACGCATTTAGGCGAAAAAAGGACATAGAAATGTTATCCGAGCTAGGAGTTAGGCCCAAAAAACACGTTTTGGGCCAAGAGAAACGTGGAACTGACGGGAAAAGTCGGACTTCATTTTTTCAGCTTCTGACCTCCCGAACCCTTTAGAAATGGTAAAAAAACGCATTTAGGTGAAAGAATGACTCAAAAAAGTTATCCGAGGTAGGAGTTTGGCCCAAAACAACGTGGAACCGAAGCGAAAAATCGGACATATATTTTTTCAGGTTCTGACCTCTGGAACCCTTTAGAAATGGTAAAAAAAACGCATTTAATAATAAGAATGACTCAAAAATGTTATTCGAGCTAGGAGTTAGGTCTATGTCACGTTTTGGGCCTAGAGCAACGTGGAACTGACGCGAAAAATCGGACTTCAATTTTTTGAGCTTCTGACCTTCTCAACCCTTTAGAAATGGTAAAAAAACAAATTGAGTCGGAAAAATGACTCAAAAATGTTATCCGAGCTTAGAGTTAGGCCCAAGTAACGTTTTAGGCCTAGAGCAACATGGAACCGACGCGAAAAATCAGACTTTAATTTTTTCAGCTTCTGACCTCCTGATTCCTTTAGAAATGGTATAAAAACGCATTTAGGCGAAAGAATGACTCAGAAAACTTATCCGAGCTAGGAGTTTGGCCCAAAACAACGTGGAACCGACACGAAAAGTCGGACTTCAATTTTTTCAGCTTCTGACCTCACGAACCCTTTAGAAATGGTAAAAAAACACATTTAGGCGAAAGAATAACTCAAAAAAGTTATCCGAGGTAGGAGTTTGTCCCAAAACAACGTGGAACCGACACGAAAAATCGGACTTATATTTTTTCAGGTTCTGACTTCCGAAACCCTTTAGAAATAGTAAAAAAAATGCATTTAGGAAAAAGAATGACTCAAAAATGTTATCCGAGCTAGGAGTTAGGCCTAAGTCAAGTTTTTGGCCTAGAGCAACGTGGAACCGACGCGGAAAATCGGACTTCAATTTTTTTAGCTTCTGACCTCCTGAACCCTTTAGAAATGGTAAAATAAACGCATTTAGGAAAAAGAATGACTCAAAAATGTTATATGAACTAGGAGTTACGCCCAAGTAACGTTTTGGGCCTAGAGCAACGTGGAACCGACGCAAAAAACCGAACTTCTATTTTTTCAGCTTTTGACCTCCTGAATGCTTTAGAAATGGTAAAAAAACGCATTTAAGCAAAAGAATGACTCAAAAATGTTATCCGAGCTAGGAGTTTGCCCCAAAACACGTTTTTGGCCCCGAGCAACGTGGAACCGACACGAAAAGTCGGACTTCATTTTTTTCAGCTTCTGACCTCACGAACCCTTTAGAAATGGTAAAAAAACGCATTTAGGCGAAAGAATGACTCAAAAAAATTATCCGAGGTAAGATTTTGGCACAAAACACGTTTTGGGCCCTAAACAACGTGGAACCGACGCGAAAAATCGGACTTATATTTTTTCAGGTTCTGACCTTCGGAACCCTTTAGAAATGGTAAAAAAAAAACGCATTTAGGCGAAAAAAGGACTCAGATATGTTATCCGAGCTAGGAGTTAGGCCCAAAACACGTTTTAGGCCAATAGCAACGTGGAACTGACGGGAAAAGACGGACTTCATTTTTTTCAGCGTATGACCTCACGAACCCTTTAGAAATGGTAAAAAAACACATTTAGGCGAAAGAATGACACAAAAAAGTTATCCGAGGTAGGAGTTTGGCCTAAAACAACGTGGAACCGACGCGAAAAATCGGACATATATTTTTTCAGGTTCTGACCTCTGGAACCCTTTAGAAATGGTAAAAAAAACGCATTTAATAAAAAGAATGACTCAAAAATGTTATCCGAGCTAGGGGTTAGTCCTATGTAACGTTTTGGGCCTAGAGCAACGTGAACTGACGCGAAAAATCAGACTTCAATTTATTGAGCTTCTGACCTCCTGAACCCTTTAGAAATGGTAAAAAAACGAATTGAGGCGGAAAAATGACTCAAAAATGTTATCCGAGCTAAGAGTTAGGACCAAGTAACGTTTTTGGCCCAGAGCATCGTGGAACCGACGCGATAAATCAGACTTTAATTTTTTCAGCTTATGACCTCCTGATCCCTTTAGAAATGGTATAAAAACGCATTTAGGCGAAAGAATGACTCAGAAAAGTTATCCGAGCTAGGAGTTTGGCCCAAAACAACGTGGAACCGACACGAAAAATCGGACTTATATTTTTTCAGGTTCTGACCTCACGAACCCTTTAGAAATGGTAAAAAAACGCATTTAGGCGAAAGAATAACTCATAAAAGTTATCCGAGGTAGGAGTTTGGCCCAAAACAACGTGGAACCGACACGAAAAATCGGACTTATATTTTTTCAGGTTCTGACCTCCGAAACCCTTTAGAAATGGTAAAAAAAATGCATTTAGGAAAAAGAATGACTCAAAAATGTTATCCGAGCTAGGAGTTAGGCCAAAGTCACGTTTTTGGCCTAGAGCTACGTGGAACCGACGCGGAAAATCGGACTTCAATTTTTTCAGCTTCTGACCTCCTGAACCCTTTAGAAATGGTAAAATAAACGCATTTAGGAAAAACAATGACTCAAAAATGTTATATGAGCTAGGAGTTACGCCCAAGTCACGTTTTGGGCCTAGAGCAATGTGGAACCGACGCGAAAAACCGAACTTCAATTTTTTCAGCTTTTGACCTCCTGAATGCTTTAGAAATGGTTAAAAAACGCATTTAAGCAAAAGAATGACTCAAAAATGTTATCCGAGCTAAGAGTTAGCCCCAAAACACGTTTTTGGCCCCGAGCAACGTGGAACCGACGCGAAAAGTCGGACTTCATATTTTTCAGCTTTTGACCTCACGAACCCGTTAGAAATGGTAAAAAAACGCATTTAGGCGAAAGAATGACTCAAAAAAGTTATCCGAGGTAAGAGTTTGGCACAAAACACGTTTTGGGCCCTAAACAACGTGGAACCGACGCGAAAAATCGGACATATATTTTTTCAGGTTCTGAACTTCGGAACCCTTTAGAAATGGTAAAAAAAAACGCATTTAGGCGAAAAAAGGACTCAGAAATGTTATCCGAGCTAGGAGTTAGGCCCAAAACACGTTTTAGGCCAATAGAAACGTGGAACTGACGGGAAAAGACGGACTTCATTTTTTTCAGCTTATGACCTCACGAACCCTTTAGAAATGGTAAAAAAACACATTTAGGCGAAAGAATGACTCAAAAAAGTTATCCGAGGTAGGAGTTTGGCCCAAAACAACGTGGAACCGACGCGAAAAATCGGACATATATTTTTTCAGGTTCTGACCTCTGGAACCCTTTAGAAATGGTAAAAAAAAACACATTTAATAAATAGAATGACTCAAAAATGTTATCCGAGCTAGGGGTTAGGCCTATGTAACGTTTTGGGCCTACAGCAACGTGAACTGACGCGAAAAATCAGACTTCAATTTTTTGAGCTTCTGACCTCCTGAACCCTTTAGAAATGGTAAAAAAACGAATTGAGGCGGAAAAATGACTCAAAAATGTTATCCGAGCTAAGAGTTAGGCCCAAGTAACGTTTTTGGCCCAGAGCAACGTGGAACCGACGCGAAAAATCAGACTTTAATTTTTTCAGCTTCTGACCTCCTGATCCCTTTAGAAATGGTATAAAAACGCATTTAGGCGAAAGAATGACTCAGAAAAGTTATCCGAGCTAGGAGTTTGGCCCAAAACAACGTGGAACCGACACGAAAAATCGGACTTATATGTTTTTTCAGGTTCCGACCTCCGAAACCCTTTAGAAATGGTAAAAAAAATGCATTTAGGAAAAAGAATGACTCAAAAATGTTATCCGATCTAGGAGTTAGGCATAAGTCACGTTTTGCGCCTAGAGCAACGTGGAACCGACGTGGAAAATCGGACTTCAATTTTTTCAGCTTCTGACCTCCTGAACCCTTTAGAAATGGTAAAAAAACGCATTTAGGAAAAAAAATGACTGAAAAATGTTATATGAGCTAGGAGTTACGCCCAAGTCACGTTTTGGGCCTAGAGCAACGTGGAACCGACGCGAAAAACCAAACTTCAATTTTTTCAGCTTTTGACCTCCTGAATACTTTAGAATTGGTAAAAAAAATGCATTTAAGCAAAAGAATGACTCAAAAATATTATCCGAGCTAGGAGTTAGCCCCAAAACACGTTTTTGGCCCCGAGCAACGTGGAACCGACGCGAAAAGTCGGACCTCATTTTTTTCGGCTCCTGAGCTCACGAACCATTTAGAAATGGAAAAAAAACGTATTTAGGCGAAAGAAAGACTCAAAAATGTTGTATGAGTTAGGTGTTAGGCCCAAGTCACGTCTTGGGCCCAGAACAACGTGGAACCGACGCGAAAAATCGGACTTCAAGTTTTTCAGCTTCTGACCTTCTGAACACTTTAGAAATGGTAAAAAAACGCATTTAAGCAAAAGAATGACTCAAAAATGTTATCCGAGCTAGGAGTTAGGCCCTAAACACGTTTTTGGCCCCGAGCAACGTGGAACCGACGCGAAAAGTCGGACTTCAATTTTTTCAGCTTCTGACATCACGAACCCATTAGAAATGGTTAAAAAACGCATTTAGGCGAAAGAATAACTCAAAAAAGTTATCCGAGGTAGGAGTTTGGTCCAAAACAACGTGGAACCGATACGAAAAATCGGACTTATATTTTCAGGTTCTGACCTCCGAAACCCTTTAGAAATGGTAAAAAACGCATTTAGGAAATTGAATGACTCAAAAATGTTATCCGAGCTAGGAGTTAGGCATAAGTCACGTTTTTGGCCTAGAGCAACGTGGAACCGACACGGAAAATCGGACTTCAATTTTTTTGAGCTTCTGACCTCCTGAATCCTCACTACTACATTTTGAAGCAATTGCAACGGTCTAATGTAACGGTTGACTATAAAGCAACTGTCCATTGCAACGCCATCCGTTAATGCAACACGTTGTTGCAACGGTGTGTGCTAATGCAGCGTTTATTGCAACGGTTAAAGTCAACCGTTGCATTAGCGTTGTAAATGCAACATCATTTAAATATATTGCAACGGTCAATGCAAAACAGTTGCAATAGTGTATATTATATCATTGCATTAACATAGTACAACTTAAAAATTAATTAGCCATAGGCCATACGCGCGCCTACTATTGATTTCCCTCCTTATTTCCCTACAATTTCTAGAACCCTAACTACACTTTTCTCCTTCCCTCTTTCATCATAACACAGCACCGAAAATTCTCACATGCCTAGTCAAAGAGATAGTTAAGCAATTCAACTTCTCACAGATTCTCATCTTCACCGGCACCGGAAATTCTCATCTTCACCGGCACCGGAAATTCTCATCTTCACCGGCACCGGAAATCTCATCTTCACCGGCAATTGGAAGTCAGTGGCTAGCAATTCTCGTCTAAACTCGTCGGCTCTTCTGCTTTCTCAACCCTCGCCGGAATTCGCTGCTTGTAGTGGTTGGTATCCCTCCCCTTCTCTCTCTAAATTCACTGTTTCTTTCATTGCTTCGAAATTTTACCCAAATTCCATTTTTTGGGATGTTTGGTTTCTCTTGCATAGAATTCAATCAATGCTTGTCATGTCTCTATCAGGGAATAAGTGTTCGTTAATTTGGTTATGATAATCTTCATAGTTTGTTCAGTATTTATATTTCTTATTGATGGATTGTTGGAGTTGCTTCAGTAGCAGAGTCCCATTGGTATGCTCCTGATCATATTCCATTGTTATGCTAAGGTGGTGGCAACTATATCTTAAGAGTGATTGGTCAATAGCATTTGAATGGTTTAAAAGGGGTGCATCTTGCAATTTATGAATACTCTACTGTTGAATTTGTACTATTACTAAGGAGTATTGTACTGAGTTAAAGAGTGTTTCCTTATCCTTTACAAAGACGTACAAACTCTGTAACTTCGCAGTAGGATATTGGCATTTTTCAAACCCGGATATGTTAAAAATGGAGGTGAGATACTCAAGATCACAGCAATCAAATAAAACAGCAGGTCTGGTGGTGTATTTCATGACTCCAATCCAAACCACATAAATGTCAACTTCGTGATCGGGTGACTTTGATGTTATTTGTAGTGACCAAATTCCATGGTATAGTATACACCAAAAAAAATAAGAAAGCATCAGAGAAATAAAGACAGCTAGACCAATTCAGAAAATAAGAAAGCATCAGAGAAATAAAGTGTCAGCAAAGACAATGTCAATGAGATTCTAAGTCCAATAAAAAGAACACAGCTGAGTGGTAGAAATAAGGAAAGAAATAGAATAAGAAGCTATTGAAATATTTACCGAAGCAACCAACCCAATAGCAATCACTAAACTACGATCTGACAAGTGTCACACATTTGCTATAAGCTCAACTCTCAAATGTATAATGATGATGTTGTAGCAGCTATAGGAGCTTTACCGTTAGGAGATTGAGAGATATGCAAAGCAGCTGTTTTCTCTGTCTTGAGTAACAAAAGATCGTGGAGGAACATTTTGGTTTCCGGGGGCTCATCTACATACAAACGACCTTCGAGCATATTAACCACCTGACCCATGCTAGGCCTAATCTTGACCTTCTCCTAATCTTGACCTTCGTTAATTTGGTTCTGATAATCTTCATAGCGACCAATTTTAATCATCTTATATTTCTTATTAGACTATTACACTTATTGAGTCAATTTTGCTGCATTTCTTAAATTTGTGTTTATATATAGCTTTTAATATGACATTCTAGGGGTGTTTTTGGCGTCTAGTCCCAATATAAACTACTTTTTCTTTTTCATTGGTGTCTCAGAGAATCTTTTATCGGCAATAACATGAATTGTATATAATGAAGTGTTAAAGAGCGGTATGATGATCTATTAGTAAGTTAAGTAAAAAGTTTTGGATCAATGATTAAGATTTTAGATACGTTAAATAATGAAGTGTTAAAAAAATTTTGTTTCCTGTTTAATTATAATAATTTGTAATCTATACAGATTATGGTTTCACATAGTGACAAGACTTATTTTAAGTAAATCTTTAGTATTATTATGTTGATCATTTAGAAAGAATTTCAACATTAGTGCTATTAACATGATTTCCATTGATCTCTATGATATTTAGATTAATGGCTAGCGGAATTAAAAATTGGTGGACATTTGCTAGATGGAGTGATGAGTATGAACAAGGAGCCGATGAATACATTGAAAAAGCTTTTGCTACTAAGTCACAAGGAGATCAAATATGTTGTCCATGTGAAATTTGTCATTATCGTTATTGGCATCGTAGGAATGTTGTTCGAGATCATATAATATGCAATGGTTTTGTGCCAAGATTAGATAAATTGTTTGAGTTAGGGGAGGACAACGAAAGGGAAAAGGTGACAATGGACCATGATGTATCATCAAACATGAATGATGACATAGAGGGGTTATTGCGTGATACTTTGAGAGAAGGACCAAATGAAGATGCAAAAAATTTTTATAAATTAATTGAAGAAGGTCAGCAAGAGTTATACCCCGGCTGCAAAAAGTTTTCTAAACTCTCTTTTACAATTCGCCTGTTTTTGTTAAAGGTTGACTACAAACTCACCAATGTTGCATTTGGTGCTATATTAGAACTGTTTCGGGAAGTGCTACCTGATGCGAAATTGCCTTCATCTTTTTATGAAGCCAAAAATTCATTAAAAGCGTTAGGATTGGACTATTCAAAGATAGATGCATGTCCCAATGACCGTATGTTATCTTTGGGAGGAGCATGCCTGATGCAACACATTGCCATGTTTGCAAGACTCCTAGGTGGAAATTGAATGATAAAGATGAGATGGATGAGGGAAAAACCCATAGGGTTCCAAAAAAATTCCGAGGTACTTTCCAAAGAAAGAAAAGGCTGCAAAAGTTATTTATGTGCCCAGAGACTGCAAGACACATGACATGGCATGCAAACGGTCGTGAAAAAGATGGCTATTTACGACATCCAGCGGATGGGCAAGCCTGGAAGGACTTTAACAAGGAGTATCCAAAGTTTGCGGAAGACCCTCGTAATGTTAGGCTAGGTTTAGCCACAGATGGATTCAATCCATTTCACTCTATGAGCATTGTTCATAGTACATGGCCAGTTATTTTGATTAACTATAACTTGCCTCCATGGATGCTCATGAAGCATGAGTTCTTGATGTTGTCATTGCTCATTCCCGGTCCTTTATCCCCTGGCAATGACATTGATGTTTATCTACAACCACTAATCAAAGATCTTAAGGATTTGTGGGAGTTTGGACTAGAAACATATGATGCTTCATGTGATAAAAGGTTTGACATGCATGTAGCTTTGATGTCCACTATTAGTGACTTTCCAGCTTATGCAATGTTGTCTGGATGGAGCACGAAAGGGAAAATGGCATGTCCTAATTGTCATTATGAGACCGAATCTGATTGGTTGAACCACAGTCGTAAGCATTACTATCCAGGATTTCGGAAATTCTTGGACCCGACACATCCTTGGCGCCATAATAAGAGGAACTTCAATGGAGAAATTGAGGAAAGACTTCCACCTTCTTGTTTGAAAGGAAACGAGATTGAGGACCTCCTTTGTGATTTTCCAAACAGCTTTGGAAAGAAAGGAACGAAAAAGAAGAAAAATAAGGATGGGGATAATACTCCATGGAAGAAGTTCTCGATACTTTTTAAATTGCCTTACTGGAAGCATTGTGCTAATCGCCATAACCTCGATGCGATGCATATAGAAAAAAATGTGTTTGATAATCTCATTTGTACATTGCTGGACATACCGGGGAAGACCAAGGATACTTCAAGTGCTCGTTGGGATTTAGTCGACCTCAATATTATGCCAAACCTGCAACCTATAGAATTAGAAGGCGGTGGTGTAGAGATTCCAAGATCATGCTTTTGGATGACACTGGAAAAGAAGCGTTTATTTTGCCAGATCATAAAGAATGCAAAACTACCGCAGGGTTATGCTTCTAATATTGCTCGTTGTGTGCAGGTTAATGAGGGTAGAATCACAGGTTATAAGAGCCATGATGCTCATTTTATGATGCATTATTTGCTTCCTATTGCTGCGAAGACAACATTACCAGAAGATGTTGCAACTCCCATAATAAGACTTTGTCGGTTTTTTAAAGGCATATGGAGTAAATCTATTGACCCTCGAGATCTTGGCAATCTTCAAACTGAGATAGTTGAAGCTCTTTGTCACCTTGAAGGCATTTTCCCGCCTGCATTTTTTACCGTGATGGTCCATTTACCTGTTCACTTGGTTGAAGAAATTAGGCTTGGTGGTCCCGTTGGAATAAGGTGCATGTATGCAATTGAGAGGTATCTCAAAGAATTGAAGAATGATGTTCGGAATAAGGCTTTCCCCGAGGGGTTAATGGCGGAAGGAAATTGGGCTAAAGAATGTTTGAGGTTTTGTGGTAGATATATAGATCGATCAGACACTCCTTCTGCTAGCATTATGGAGCCTAGCATCTTGCGTCCATTCCTTCCTAAAATTGGACGTCCTGTCCCCGGAAAAGGAAAAAGCTCCAAGAAAACCCAATGCGGGTCTATGATTGACAACATCATATTGGCTCAAGCGCATACATATATCTTATTTAATTGTGAATGTAAATAAGTTGAGACATACATTAGGTACGATGACTACATATAGTCTAATACAATTTTATTTAATTTTTTTAATGCTTTACAACTCAGTTACTAAGTCTGATTTTTATTACAGTGAGCACAAGAAATCTCTCAGTTGTCATAGGAAAAGAAAATGGGATAATGCTCAAAATCATAGCAAGGGCTTTATGGATTGGTTTAAGGAGAAAGTTGCTTTGAAGCTTGAAAAAGGGGAAGTGGTATCAAGCCATGTGAAATGGTTATCAAAAGGGCCTTCTTATGTTGTTAGAAAGTACACTGGGTACTCTGTTAATGGCTATAGGTTCTACTCTATGAAGCGTGACGCCAATTTGGTTACTCAAAACAGTGGTGTTACCTTGAAAGCTTTGACACCTAGCTTTTCTAGCAGCAAAGATCAAAATCCTACCGTTGGACACGTTGTCTACTATGGTGCATTAGAAGAAATTATTGAGTTGTCTTATCATGGTCAATTTAGTGTTGTCTTGTTCAGGTGTGTTTGGTATCACTCAGAAACGAATGATGAGTTTACTTTAGTTAATAAAAATAAGACCATTTGCAAAGCAGAACCATTTATCTTGGCATCTCAAGCACGTCAAGTTTTTCCTTGTTACTTGTTAGTAGTTGAAGTTGAATGTCTACTACTCCACCCTGTCTAAATTCATTGTTTGTCAATAAAATTTGGTGTAGTACAAATTAGGCTTTGTTTTCAGATATCTAAAGAATAGTGATCTTGCAACCTCTTTTTTGTGTGTGTTTTGAGGGAGAGAGGAACCTTGCTCTTTTCTAGTGATATATATATCCACGTAATGTTAAATATACGTATGCATACATATAATGTTAAAGATATAACATATAGAGGATTTTGGTTTAAATATATGTTGAAGTTTGGTTGTAGTTTATTTTCGTCGAGAGCTACTTCATCTGCTGAATTGTTAATAGCTCTTTTAAATGTCAGTCACGGCTACAGCTGAAAATGCAATCAATAGGCCGAGTTCAGGATTTTCTCTGTAACTTCGCGCCCAGTTATAGATTTCCAGCTCTGGTCTCTCTACTACCTTAGTTGATGTAACATTATTTGTGGTATTATATATATGTAGGTAAAAACTAATTATTGCAAACAACACTGTTGATAACTTTTGTATATTTCTATAGGTACATGAAGGAGACGAAAATGTATCACATGATCAAGAACAATTGCAATCGCGTGAATAACAAGTTTTTGGCTATGGATCTCGCTTAAAAGTGGAGCATGATTTTGGAATTAATTGGCAACTAGCTAGAAAATAATTTTTTGGTAATATATTTACACTACAAGTAGATATTTTTTGGTGCATACATTTTAGGTTGGAAGTAAATATGTTTTGATGGTCAAACTACTCTTGGGATTTGATATATATATATATATATATATATATATATATATATATATATATATATATATATATATATATATATATATATATATATATATATATATATATATATATACACGATAGTACTATATTAAGTACTTGGTATTGTAAATCATCGAACCATTGGATGATATTGGATATATTTATGGCTCTTTTTGGAAAGCTAAATTTTTATCATCATGTTTATTTGGAATTTTTTGAATTATTTCAGCTTTGCATCAACATCAAATTAGTAGGTTAATATATCCATATTTATAGATCCGTTGCAGTAGCTTCAATATGCAAAAAGAGTAAATTGCAACGGTTCATGGGATACCATAGTGGCGTTGCATTAGACTTTGAAATGTGTTGCATCATATGTGATGCAACGGTTCATGGGATACCACGGAGGCGTTGCATTAGACTCTGATATGTGTTGCATCATATGTAATGCAACGGTTCATGGGATCCATAGAGGTGTTGCATTAGACAATAAACATGCGTTGCTTCAAATTTATTGCAACGGTTCATGGGATCCATAGAGGCGTTGCATTAGACAATAAACATGCGTTGCTTTAGATTTATTGCAACGGGTATTTGATGTTGCAACTAGTCGTTGCATTAGAAGTGCAACACCGTTGCATTAGATCTAATGCAAGGGCAACAACAGCAACGGTTGACTAACCGTTGCAATAGAGCTATTGCAACGGTTATTGAGTCTATTGCAACGGTTTTCAGGGGTTGCAATAGCTCATTTATGTAGTAGTGCCTTTAGAAATGGTAAAAAAACGCATTTAGGAAAAAGAATGACTCAAAAATGTTATATGAGCTAGGACTTACGCCCAAGTCACGTTTTGGGCCTAGAGCAACGTGGAACCGACGCGAAAAACCGAACTTCAATTTTTTCAGCTTTTGACCTCCTGAATGCTTTAGAAATGGTAAAAAAACGCATTTAAGCAAAAGAATGACTCAAAAATGTTATCCGAGCTAGGAGTTAGCCCCAAAACACGTTTTTGGCCCCGAGCAACGTGGAACCGACGCGAAAATCGGACTTCATTTTTTTCAGCTCCTGACCTCACGAACCATTTAGAAATGGTAAAAAAACGCTTTTAGGTGAAAGAAAGACTCAATAATGTTATATGAGCTAGGAGTTAGGCCCAAGTCACGTTTTAGGCCCAGAAAAACGTGGAACCGACGCGGAAAATCGGACTTCAATTTTTTCAGCTTCTGACCTCCTGAACACTTTAGAAATGGTAAAAAAACGCATTTAAGCAAAAGAATGACTCAAAAATGTTATCCGAGCTAGAAGTTAGCCCCAAAACACGTTTTTGGCCCCGAGCAACGTGGAACCGACGCGAAAAGTCGGACTTCAATTTTTTCAGCTTCTGACCTCACGAACCCTTTAGAAATGGTAAAAAAACGCATTTAGGCGAAAGAATAACTCAAAAAAGTTATCCGAGGTAGGAGTTTGGCCCAAAACAACGTGGAACCGACACGAAAAATCGGACTTATATTTTTTCAGGTTCTGACCTCCGAAACCCTTTAGAAATGGTAAAAAAAATGCATTTAGGAAAAAGAATGACTCATAAATGTTATCCGAGCTAGGAGTTAGGCCTAAGTCACGTTTTGGGCCTAGAGCAACGTGGAACCGACGCAGAAAATCGGACTTCAATTTTTTCAGCTTCTGACCTCCTGAACCCTTTAGAAATGGTATTAAAACGCATTTAGGTGAAAGAATGACTCAGAAAAGTTATCCGAGCTAGGAGTTTGGCCCAAAACACGTTTTGGGCCCAGAACAACGTGGAACCGACGCGAAAAATCGGACATATATTTTTTCAGCTTCTGACCTCCGGAACCCTTTAGAAATGGTAAAAAAACGCATTTAGGAAAATGAATGACTCAAAAATGTTATCCGAGCTAGGAGTTAATCCCAAGTCACGTTTGGGGCCTAGAGCAACGTGGAACCGACGCGAAAAACCGGACTTCAATTTTTTCCGCTTTTGACCTCCTGAATGCTTTAGAAATGGTAAAAAAACGCATTTAAGCAAAAGAATGACTCAAAAATGTTATCCGAGCTAGGAGTTAGCCCCAAAACACGTTTTTGACCCCGAGCAACGTGGAACCGATGCGAAAAGTCGGACTTCATTTTTTTCAGCTCCTGACCTCACGAACCATTTAGAAATGGTAAAAAAACGCATTTAGGCGAAAGAAAGACTCAAAAATGTTACATGAGCTAGGAGTTAGGCCCAAGTCACGTTTTAGGCCCAGAACAACGTGGAACCGACGCGAAAAATTGGACTTCAATTTTTTGAGCTTCTGACCTCCTGAACACTTTAGAAATGGTAAAAAAACGCATTTAAGCACAAGAATGACTCAAAAATGATATCCAATCTAGGAGTTAGCCCCAAAACACGTTTTTGGCCCCAAGCATCGTGGAACCGACGCGAAAAGTCGGACTTCAATTTTTTCAGCTTCTGACCTCACGAACCCTTTAGAAATGGTAAAAAAACGCATTTAGGCGAAAGAATAACTCACAAATATCATATATATGAAAAATTTATGAGTGCATAGCGGGCAATGTATAAGAACATAAACTTTTAGTAAAATGTATACAATCTCGAAGCCCAATATGAAGTAGAATTTGATCATAAAGTCTCATAATGTATAATATGACACCATATACATATTTAGCAAACATCGCAATAATGCAACAATATAACACCAAAGTATAAAATAAACATATAAAATATTTTCTTTCGACAAAGTAACAATAACTTCAACTATTAGCGCCTCGATTTTCAGTTATTAAACTAAAAAAGTAGAATGTATGATGAATAACAACATAGCTAAGAAATCCCAAACCAAATTAAAGAATGGCATATAAATTATAGGAAAATTTTCAAAAAACTACCTTTTATAACCTACTTTTTTCAAAACATTACCTTTTAAAAATTTTCTTTCAAAAAACTACCTTATATAACAAATTCCTTTTAATATATTACCATTTTACGTTTAAATTTAATATTAATCAATAAATGACAATCCCCGTAAGTGTTACTGTCGGGGGGTAGTGAGAAAAGAAGAGAGAAACGAGAGGTGAAGAAAGAAAAACAATTTACGGTGACTCAATTATTAGTGATTAAACCCCATTTACGGTAAAATGGTAGTATATGGAAAGAAATCTTGTTATATAAGGTAGTTTTTTGAAAGAAATTTTTTAAAAGGTAGTTTTATGAAATTTTCCCAAAATTATAAGGTCCTCTAAACATCGTTATAAGATAAACGCATATTAGTAAAATATTTGTTCATCTCTCTTTGAAATCTTCAAAATCTCCCCCCCTCTCTCTCTAAACCTCCGCCCCTCTCCTCCCGTCTTCCACCAACACCACCAGCCCCACCCCGTTTGTTCGCTCCTCTTGCTCTTTTTTGTCTATCTCTTTCTCCTCCTCTACACTCTTTATCTATGAAATTTACATCTTTCTTCCTCCTTTATCTTCCCTCAAACGCATCTATGTATCCCATATTGCGTCTTCGTCGTCATCGGTGCCTTACGTTTCGCCGCCATTTGGCTCACTACCCATCGCATTGCAGTGCTAAGAAAACAGCTAGTTTCGTTCTTTAAATCCGCTGGGAAAATTAATTCCAATTAGAAATTTTAGAATTTAAATGCCTATTATTCAGCAACACTTATTCGACACACATTGAAGGTAGAGGAAGAAGGATTGAAAAAAGAAATCAGATATTTTACCCACAGGGGAAGCGAAATAGAGATTTCGGATTATGAGGAACTCAAAATTGCAGATTTCGATATTGGCTTTGGGGTGAGTTTGAAAACACTACATTTTCTTTTTTGCATGCAAAAATACCAAAAATTGTTGTTTAGTGTAATTTTTTTGCATTTTTGTCTAATTTGTATGGTGGTTTGTTTGTTGTGTTGTCATAAAGCAAGAGATATACGTGGATCCACAATTTTTCGAATTTTGGGGTTTTGTTGGAAGCGAATTATTATTAAATAACGTTTTTTTTGCAATTCATACAATGGTATGAATTTTAATTCCCCAACCATGTATTTTTTTAATTACCTAAAAGGATTGAATTTTGATAGTTGGGGAATGGTGCTCAAATTTAGAGTTTGGAGATCAAGAAATATCTCATTTACAGGAAGAAAGCAGCTGGTGAATTATGTGTTAATGAGTATCAATGTATATTGGTCTCATATCTTTATACTTCCTAAGGCTGTGTTGAAGCAAGTGAATTCTATATATAGAGCTTTTTTATGGACAGGCACTTGTAACAGTCCTATACCAGGTTATATTAGTTGGGATAAAGTGTGCAAGCGTAAGCGACATGGTGGGCTGGGTTTTAGAGCTTTGTTGCCTTGGAACTTGGCTATTGTTGGTAGGCAGGTGTGGGATATAGCTATGAAAGCTGACAATCTTTAGGTCAAGTGGATCCATGATAGATATATTAAGGAGCATAACTGGGGCACTTTTGTTGCTCCCAACAGTGCTAGTTGGGTTGTTAAACACATACGTAATGCTAAGCAAGCAATTTCCAGTGTGTGTGGCAGTGACTGGTTTAGCAAGCCTAAATGCAGTACAGCTGAGACTTATAAGAAGCTGCAAGCTCATGGAGATAAAATAGACTGGTGTAAAGCAATATGGGACCATCACAACATTCCAAAGCATAGTTTTGTTGGGTGGTTAGCCATGAGGAATAGACTGCATACCAGATGGAGATTGGCAGATATTGGTGTATGTGATAGCAATACTTGCCTCCTGTGTGAGAATGCAGTAGAAGATCACAATCATTTGTTTTTTGGGTGTCATTACAATACTCAATGCCTGTCAAAGATTAAGAGTTGACTGGGGGTACATGTTGTCACTAATAATCTTCGTCAACTTATTGGCTGGGGCCTGGGTGAAGAGGAGGCACAAAGGCAACAAGTTTAGGAAACAGGTAGTTGTGGCTAGTATTACAGCTACTGTGTACAAAGTTTGGCAAGAAAGTAACAATGCTTTATGGAATCAAAAGCTGTAACACCCCGACAATTCTCTATTTTCCAAAATACCTTTCTAATATAAAACTTAGAGAATTATCAAAGCATTATCACCCTTGTGATAACGTATCGGCTTATTCAGAATTTTGCAGCAGAAAATAATAACTTAGTCAACCAAAAGTCAACTCCAAAACCAAACTAAAGTCAAACAAACACAAAGTCAAACTCAAACCATAAATTAAAAGTCAACTATAATAATAATAATAAAGTCAACACAAGCTCTCCAAGAAAATTCCGAACCCATGATGCATCATCTTCAAACCTGAAATGGACGATGTTCTATTGATCCCAAGAGACTGCTCACCAAATGGGTCATCACAGGATCAGTAAGGCATAACCATGATCAACATACACACACAAAGCACGTAATCGGCAAAGCTGAGTACTATATAGTAAATAAATATAAAACCTAACATGATACTAATGAACATTAAGGCAAAGATAAATAATAATATAATAACATAGCAGAGTACTTTACTGAACTGGACTCCACAACCAATAAGTTAATTAATTTAGATGGAATAGGCAATGGAAAGAGTTGTCCAAACCAAATCAGTCTTCAATTTAGAAGACAAAGTACGGGTGCGACTCCGTACTCCCCTGACCTACGATATCGAGGAACCTTTTAAATAAAATAGGACACGATGATCAATCCAGTCCTAAGAAAAGCCATGGGCTACCACCATTTACTCCAACTCATACTAGTCCAACACTTCAGACGTGCACAAGTCTAAAACTTATTGCTATTCACTTTCCACTTTAAGTGATTAATACATTATTTACTTGTTATGACTCACAAAAGTAAGACAAACAATATAATCAATGATACATAAACTTCCATTTTTATCTTAGGAATAGATAAGGTGATCATCAACTTAACAATCTAAGAATAATTCCAATATTAATTCCATAACCATTATTTATTTGTTGATCCAAGTCGACAATCAACCAACCTTTCATAGGTGAATAACCAACTTACCAAATAAGGCCCTCGGTCCTCATAAAGTAATTAAAATAATCCAAAGAGAACAACAACATGATCCAATTCATGATCCACACAACATAATTATTAATCCCTCATGTGAATTAATAAAATAAAGTTTCCAATCTCATATGCTTGCACCAATCATCCATACAAACATAATATAATCAATATAATCAACATGCTTCACACAACGGCATAAAACATGTAATTTCACTTGAATATAAATCATATATGAACTATAAATAGTTCCCTATACATGATACTACATCAATCTCATCTTCAGGACATGATACTAATCCAACCAACACATAGGTATGTACTTACATTGTTTAGACAAAATGCGAGGCCACTTTAATAATCTTAGAAGCCGCCTAAAGAGAATTCTCCGCCTACCAAATACCAACATAACCAAGAATCAATACTCTAATAAATTTCCAGCAACTTTAAAATATTTTAAACCCTCTTTAAAAGTGTTTAAAAACCTTTTTAATCATTAAAACTTCAATCATTAATGCCTCCTAGTATAGAACTACCATACTAGTCATTAAAATCCTCAAAAACTCATACTTTGACAATTAAAACTCCATCGTAAGCATACTAATCAAAATTCCAGCAACTTATAATGCGTTTAAAACCTTTTAAAACATGCTTAGACATAATCATAATCATAAGAGTATCCAATTTCATAAACTATAATATAATACAATGATTTTCCAACTCATAAAACCCTAAAAATCCATACTTTGATACTTAAAACCTTAGTTTAAACATAATAACTAAATCTGAAATTTAATTACTTCACTATATAAATTACATAATCTGAAATTTATATTTAAATCATCAAACTATAACTTTAATCATGAAAACATTAAATCAATCCTTAAAAACATGGATAAATTTTCAGAAACCACCTTTTATAACCACTTTTTTTGTGAGAAACCACCTTTTAAAAAAAATTGGGCACGCAACCACCTTTTTGGTTCTTTTTTTGGTGTAAGCCACCACTTGCCAGAATCCGGTGGTTGACCTTAAATTTCCGGCGTTGACCATCACGTGTGTTGCACGTGAGGTCATCAAACCCCCATTTCTTCCTCCAATCCTTCTCACTTTTTCCTCTCTTCTTCATCCATTGTACCCGGCCCCTCCACACCACCACCGCCACCACTGTATGCCCCTCCTCCTCCCTCCTCTCTTTGGTTGTCTGCCATTGTCGTCCTTCTTTTTCTCTCCTTCTCTTGGTCCATTGTTTTTCTTACACTCCAGAGGTTGAACGAAATTTTCGCCATTAACAACAACAATGTAGTGACAGAAAAGGAGAGGAGTTTCCCTAAAAAAAAAGGAGAGGAGAGAGAAAATGAGAGGAGAGAGAGGAGAACGCATTAGGTGGAGGGGTTTTTGCAATTTGGTGGAGTAATGATGGTGAAGGCTAGACGAGTGTGTGCACGCTGCCATTAATAGAGAAATGAGGAGATAGAAAGAGAGAGAGGGGGAATGCAATAGTGAAGACTGAGTGGAAGTGGACGGTGGCACTTGTTATATGTTGCATATGGTGGATGCATTTGTGGATGGGTGGTCGTGGTGGTGGTGTGCAACGATAGTAAAGGGGTGGGCATTGTAGGTTTTGGGACGCTAAAATGAAGTGAGGAAGAAGAGATGGAGAAAGGAGAAAGAAATGAAGTTGATAATGAGGTTAACACCGGAAAATCGAGGTCAACCATCGGATTCCGGCAAGTGGTGGCTTCCAACAAAAAAAAACCAAAAAGGTGGTTGCGTGCTCAATTTTTTTAAAAGGTGGTTCCTCACAAAAAAGTGGTTATAAAAGGCGGTTTATGACAAATTTTCCATGTTTTTAAGGATTGATTTAATGTTTTCATAAGTAAAGTTATAGTTTGATGATTTAAATATAAATTTCAGATTATGTAATTTATATAGTGAAGTAATTAAATTTCAGATTTTGTTATTATGTTTAAACTAAGGTTTTAAGTATCAAAGTATGGATTTTTAGGGTTTTATGAGTTGGAAAATCATAGTATTATATTATAGTTTATGAAATTGGATACTCTTATGATTATGATTATGTCTAAGCATGTTTTAAAGGGTTTTAAACGAATTATAAGTTGCTGAAATTTTTATTAGTATGCTTATGATGGAGTTTTAATTATCAAAGTATGAGTTTTTGAGGATTTTAATGACTTGTATGGTAGTACTATACTATGAGGCATTAATGATTGAAGTTTTAGTGATTAAAAAGGTTTTTAAACACTTTTAAAGAGGGTTTAAAATATTTTAAAGTTGCTGGAAATTTATTAGAGTATTGATTCTTATTTATGTTGGTATTTGGTAGGCGGAGAATTCTCTTTAGGCGACTTCTAAGATTATTAAAGTTCCTTCGCATTTTGTCTACACAATGTACGTACATACCTATGTGTTGGTTGGATTAGTATCATGTCCTAAGGATGGGATTGATGTAGTACATGTATAGGGAACTATTTATAGTTCATATATGATTTACGGTTATTTCACCAAATACCCCTGACAAATAAATTTATTCACCAAATACCCCCACTTTTTTCAAAATTCACCAGATACCCCTGACCTTTAAAAAAATTCACCAGATACCCTTTTGTTGACTGACGTTAGTCCTCCGTTAGCTTTTATTTACAATTTTGCCCTAAGTCAACCTAATTAGCCTAAGTCAACCTAATTAGCCCTAAGTCAACCTAATTAATCCTAACTAACCCTAAACCTCCCTCTCCCCTAACCCACCACCCCCCCCCCCCAACCCCAACCCCACCGGCCTCCCGGCCCACCACCCCCAACAACCCCAAACCCCACCGAGATCCCCCCCTCCCCTCCCCCTCCCACGCAGCCTTCCCTCCCGCAGCCCCCCTCCCCATCCTCTTTTCCGGTAACCCCCACCCCCTCTCCCCTCCCACGCAGCTTTCCTCCTCCGCAGCCCCCCTCCCCATCCCCTTTCCCGGCAACCCCACCCCCTCCCCCCGCACGCACTCCCCCCCCCTTCCACGCATCCCCCTCCCCACGCATCCCCCATCCCCCTCTCACGCAGCCTCCTCCTCCCCGATCCCACCACCCCCGCCCGCATCAACCGACGAGATCGAGTGAGTGTAGGAAGGGGAGGCGCCCGGCGAGATCGAATTTAGGCTACGTAGTTTAGGCGAGATCGAGATCGCGGGGGTGGGCGAGGAAAGGTGGGGGGCTGCGTGGGTTGTTTGGGGGCCGGGGGTGGAGGGGTGGGGGTGGGGTTAGGATCTCGACGGGGGTGGGGGAGGGTGGGGGAATTCGACAAGGGGGGGGGAGCCGCTGCAGGGTCGACAAGGGTGGGGGGAGCCGCGGATGTCGGGGGTGGGGGGGGGGCGCGCGGCCGCGGGGAGGGGGAGGGGGAGGGGCAGGTGGGGTTGGAGTTGTGGGGGTGGGGATGGGGGTGGTGGGTCGGGGGTGGGGTGGGAGGGTGGTGGGCTTGGGGGTGGTTTTAGGGTTAGTTAGGGTTTTAGGGTTAGTTAGAGTTTTAGGGTTTTTAGGGTTTTTTTAGGGTTTAATTAGGGTTTTTTAGGTTAATTAGTTAATTAATTAACGGAGCACTAACGTCCGTTAGCCAAAAAGGGCATTTTTGGTATTTTTTAAAATGTCAGGGGTATCTGGTGAATTTTTTTAAAGGTCAGGGGTATTTGGTGAATTTTGAAAAAAGTGGGGGTATTTGGTGAATAAATTTATTTGTCAGGGGTATTTGGTGAAAAAACCGTATGATTTATATTCAAGTGAAATTACATATTTTATGCCGTTGTGTGAAGCATGTTGATTATATTGACTATATTATGTTTGTATGGATGATTGATGCAAGCATATGGGATTGGGAACTTTATTTTATTAATTCACATGAGGGATTAATAATTATGTTGTGTGGATCATGAATTGGAGGGAGAAATAAACCAAAGAGAAAAGAAGAGGGAGGACACGCCGGAAAAAAGGAGGGAGAAAGGGCGGCGTGCTATCGCCGGTTGCTGCTGCCGGACGGTGGTGGCGGCTGCCGTGGCCGAGAGAAGAGGAGGCCGAAGATAGAGAGAGAAGGAGGAAAAGGGAGAGGGCCGAAAAAGGGAGGAGGAAGAGAGAGAAAATAGAGTGTGTTTAATGTGGGGAAAATTTTGGGTTTTGTGGGTTTATATAGTTATCCCTTGTGGGCTTAGAGAATTGTGTTTGGGCTTTTAATAATATTTAATGATTAGGTTATTTAGTATAGTTGGGTTCCTCTAACCCATTTTAAAATCCTTTTTACTAAACTCAAAGATGTTTAAGCTATTTAAATAATTTTCAAAGTATGACTATATATAAATATTTGATTATTTGAAATCATTAAATAATTCTTTTGACTTTGAAATAGTTAAACTTTTAAGAAATAAGTCATTTAAACATTAAAATATATATAAATATACATTAAAATGCATTTATAAAATTCATAAATTACGGGGGATTACAAAAGCATACATACTATAGATAAAATTGTACACGACATTCAATATATGGTGAAGCAAGGGTTAAATCGAGGTTGCCTAGACAAATGGTAGATGCTGATATATCAGTGGTTATACTGTTTATAAGTTGGTGTTGTATAGATGTTGTTGAGCTGCTGCTGTTGCAGTTTAGGTTGTATTGTTATCATGTGCTTTAATATACTTACTTACCAAAAAAAAATTGTTAAAAATGAATTTGTTGATTCCCTTAAGAAATTGTACTTTGATTCATTTTAGAAAATACAAATTATTTTCCCTCATTGAAAGTAAATTGTTAGGAAATAAGAGTGTAGTTGGTTCTCTTGAAAACATTGATTTTTTTAAAATTCCTCCTTAGTACCGATCTCTTCTTCGATTTCTTGAAAAACCACTCTATAATCAGCTGATTTTCCATTGGGCAAAAAAAGTATGTTTTATTTTTAATTAGAAGGAAAAAAATTGCGTAATTTGGATAAGTTGGCAAAGGTTCAAGTATTACCTTTATGGTTGTGATTTCCTTGTTACTCCTCTTGGTTTGTTTCGGCTCCTCTTGGTTTGATTATGATGTATCACATTTTCATATAGTTTTTAGATGTATTTAGGTTGCATTTTAGGAGCGTTTAGGTGCATTGTAGTTCATAATTACATATAATTACTTAAGTGGTGAAATAAAACTCCTTTTGTGCGTTTTCGGTGTTCTTTGATGAATTTCAGGTATCGAGAACATAATTGGAGTATGATTGGACGAGCTTGAGTATTATGAGCAATTGGAAGGAAGCTACATCGATAAGGATTGGTATGGAATATGTTTGAGTGCAAATTAAAGCTAAAACAAAGTTGGAATTTCATATAAGAATTTTGGAAATTGAGTTATGTTCACTCTTTTATCCATAACTTTTGACATGATAATGATAATTGATTGATTCCAGTGGCATTGGAAAGTTTATTTGAAGATCTTTCCAATGATATGTTACGCGGCCCAAGTCGAGTTATATTCTAGGAAATATGGGCTTTACAAGATCGCACTGTTCTGCTCAGGCTTGTTACGCGTACGCGAATAATTTTGCCTATTTAATGATTTAGTTGACCTTCCTTATCTTGTAACTTACTTCCCTAGTTATAATATTAGGTTACATAGTCTTATATATATTAGAAATCACTTATTGTTGAGTCTCTCTTTCCCCTTCTCATAGATGGTAGACGTAACTTTTGTTTTCTTTTGGTTTTGAAGAAGAGTTCGTTTTTGAAGAGACGATCTCACGTTAGCATTAACGTAAGACCATCTGATGTCATGCTGACATCACACGTGTGCATCAAACCAGCAACGAAATTAGTTAAGCGCTTGGACCTATTAGATATGCTTGCCTTAAATTGCTTCTGGATGAATTAGTTAAGCGCTGGAGTATATTAGTTAAGCGCTAAAGTATATTAGTTATATCATAGAATCCAGATTATAACGCTATTGGCCCTAATTTCACTATCCCGCATAAAGCATTCTCTCTTTCTTCTCTAATCCATCGAGACGCCCTAAAAGATGCATTGTTCTCCTCCACCATTCTCTGTCTACAACCTGAATTCGCTGTTTAATTTGAATGTAAGTAAAATATTTGAGCACGAGCTAGTTTGTAATGGCAAGGTCCACAAACACTTACTTTGTTGTTGTTTCACCTGCCAATATGTCAATCATGTTGGAAGTGAAAGAAGTGTGTGACACAAATTCATCACAAAAGGTAATATATACTGCCCATGATAAGACGATGACTTGCACTTGCAAAAACTTTGAAGAAACAGGTCAGATCACTTTTGGTACCGAAAACTTAACTTTTGCATTTGAAAGTTTAACTTTTTATATGAAAAACATAACTAATACCTAAATATTATTAGTTATTAATTTATCCGTAATAGTTAAATAACATGATGTAAAAGTTATACTGTCAGGATTGTTTTATTTTGATGCCTTAAGAATCATGCACATGCATTCAATCACGCACATGCATTCAATCACAACAATACCACATAGGTACATGTGCAAAAGGTGGACTAGATTTCTAAAGAGCGAAGTGTGGAAAAGAGAAATGAATAGAGAAATCTCTGGAGCAGTTACAAACAACGTAACCCCATGGCTAATATAAATTGTTCTTGATTTTTTTCTTGATACTCTAAAAATAAAATGATGAATTTTTATATTATTCCTATTCTCATATCAATTTTTTCATCTATTTACTTATAGTAAATATATTCAGAATGTGTCATATTTGAAAATGCCATATGTTCACGTAGATAATAATGTCATTGTAAGTTGATAATATGAAAAATTATCATCAGATAAATGTTTGTTTCATATATAGATTTGTAAACATAGATGTAATTAGTTTTGCCACCATAGATTTACAAAGTTATAATACAACAAGGATTCCAAAAGGTATAAGTGTTAGTTCAATAACAATTAATTGTCACGAATATCTTCTATTTTAGATAACACGCGTGATGTTCAGTCAATGAAGTGTACACCAACATCAGATGGAATAATTAAGTTGCTACATCACAAAGGAGAGGGGTTGAGTGAGACTGCAGAATTCGGGAGCGGAAATAGTTGCATGAAGGAGTGCTAGTAATAGTGCAAATTATCATTTTATTTGAACCTCTAAATGAAGCAATGTGTTAAGCGAATACTTTTTCATTGGATAGGTTGAACTATAGTGTTAGAGAATCTAATAAATGGTTCTACAAACTTAAATAAAAGAACAACCAAAGTGGTACACTATACGATACGGTACCATTTTTTTTATATTTTTACTCCTTATTAAAAACAAAAAAGTTCATTAAATTCAGTCAAATTCATATAAGTTCACATAAAATCTAATAAAAATTGATATGTCCGGGTAAGTCCAGACAAAGTCAGTTCAGCAAATATAATAAGAAAATAAAGTTCAACGTACTTATAAAATAAGGTCTAATAAATTCAGATTTGTTTATATAAATTGGATTCAGGTCTAATAATCACTAATAAGTTCAAAAAGGTAGGTTTATTTCCAAATGTAAGAAAATCGATTGATTATATTATTGAGACATTTACGCAATCCTATTAATCATACTATATAAGTTTAAATAATCATAAATCCAAACTTGATGTGTTGAATTTCCTTAAATATAATATTTAGATTTACAAAGTTAATACAATAAGGATGGAAAAAGCTATAAGTGTTAGTTCAACAACATTTAATTGTCACGAATATCTTTTATTTTTGATAACATGCACGATGTTGAGTCAATGAAGTGTACATCAACATTAGATGGGTTAATTGATACTATATCACAAATGAAAGGGGTTGAGCAAGACTACGGAATTCGCAAGCGGTAATGGTTGCATGAAAGAGTGCCAGTAAAAGTGCAATTTGTCATTTGATCTGAACCTCTAAATGAAGCAATGGGTTAAGCGCATATTTTTTCATTAGATAGATTGAACTTTAGTGTTAGAAAATCTAATAAATGGTTCTAAAAACTTAAATAAAAGAACAACCAAAGTGGTACACTATACAATACGGTACCATTCTTTTTATTTTTTTATTCCTTATTAAAAACAAAAAGAGTTTAATAAATTCAGTTAAATTCAAAAAAGTTCACATAAAATATAATCAAAATTAATAAGAAGAAAATAAAGTTCGACGTACTCATAAAATAAGGTCTAATAAGTTCAGATTTGTTCAAATGAATTCGGTTAAGGTCTAATAATGACTAATAAGTTCAAAAAGATAGGTTTATTTCCAAATGTAAGAAAATCTATTGATTATATTATTGAGACATTTATGCAATCCTATAAATCATACTATATAAGTTAAAACATTCATAAATACAAACTTGATGTGTTGAATTTCCTTAAATATAATAATTAGATTTACAAAGTTATAATACAATAAGGGTTGCAAAAGCTATAAGTGTTAGTTCAACAACAATTAATTGTCAAGAATATCTTTTATTTTAGATAACACGCACAGTGTTCAGTCAATTAAGTGTACACCAACATCATATGGGTTAATTGATACTATATCACAAAAGAGAGGGGATGAGCGAGAATACGGAATTCGGGAGCAGAAATGGTTGCATGAATGAGTGCCAGTAGTAGTGCAAATTGTCATTTTATCTGAACCTCTGAATGAAGCAATGAGTTAAGCGAATACTTTTTCATTAAATATATAGGTTGAACTATAGTGTTAGAAAATCTATTAAATAGTTCTACCAAATTAAAAGAACAACCAAAGTGGTATACTTTACGACAGGGTACCATTATGTTTATTTTTCATTCCATATTAAAAACAAAAAAAGTTCAACAAATTCAGTCAAATTCATATAAGTTCACATAAAATCTAATAAAAATTACTATGCCCGGGTTTTCAGCAAGAATAATAAGAAAATAAAGTTCGACGTACTCATAAAATAAGGTCTAATAAATTCAGATTTGTTCAAATAAATTTGGTTAAGCTTTAAAATATAATGACTAATAAGTTCAAAAAGATAGGTTTATTTACAAATGTAAGAAAATCTATTGATTATATTATCGAGACATTTACGCAATCCTATTAATCATACTGTATAAGTTAAAACATTCATAAATCCAAACTTGATGTGTTGAATTTTCTTAAATATAATAATTAGATTTACAAAGGTATAATCCAACAAGGATTGCAAAAGCTATAAGTGTTAGTTCAACAATAATTAATTGTCAAGAATATCTTTTATTTTAGATAACACGCGCGGTGTTCAGTCAATTAAGTGTACACCAACATCAGATGGGTTAATTGATACTACGTCACAAAGGAGAGGGGTTGAACGAGAATACGGAATTCGGGAGCGAAAATGGTTGCATGAAAGAGTGCCAGTAGTAGTGCAAATTGTCATTTTATCTGAACCTCTAAATGAAGCAATGGGTTAAGCGAATACTTTTTCATTAGATATATATAGGTTGAACTATAGTGTTAGAGAATCTAATAAATGGTTCTACAAAATTAAATAAAAGAGCAACCAAAGTGGTATACTATACGATAGGGTACCATTCTGTTTATTTTTTATTCCTTATTAAAAACAAAAAAATTAAATAAATTCAGTCAAATTCACATAAAATATAATAAAAATTAATATGCCCGGGTGAGTTCAGACAAAGCCAGTTCAGCAAGAATAAAAAGGAAATAAAGTTCGACGTACTCATAAAATAAGGTCTAATAAATTCAGATTTGTTCAAATAAATTCGGTTAAGATTTAATATATAATGACTATTAAGTTCAAAAAGATAGGTTTATTTCCAAATGTAAGAAAATCTATTGATTATATTATTGAGACATTTACGCAATCATATTAATCATACTATATAAGTTAAAACATTCATAAATCCAAACTTGATGTGTTGAATTTCCTTAAATATAATAATTAGATTTACAAAGTTATAATCCAACAAGGATTGCAAAAGCTATATGTGTTAGTACAACAACAATTAATTGTCAAGAATATCTTTTATTTTAGATAACACGCGCGGTGTTCAGTCAATTAAGTGTACACCAACATCAGATGGGTTAATTGATACTATGTCACAAAAGAGAGGGGTTGAGCGAGAATACGGAATTCGGGAGCTAAAATGGTTGCATGAAAGAGTGCCAGTAGTAGTGCAAATTGTCATTTTATCTGAACCTTTAAAAGAAGCAATGGGTTAAGCGAATACTTTTTCATTAGATATATAGGTTGAACTATAGTGTTAGAGAATCTAATAAATGGTTCTACAAAATTAAATAAAATAGCAACCAAAGTGGTACACTATACGATAGGGTACCATTCTGTTTATTTTTTATTCCTTATTAAAAACAAAAAAAGTTAAATAAATTCAGTCAAATTCACATAAAATATAATAAAAATTAATATGCCCGGGTGAGTTCAGACAAAGCCAGTTCAGCAAGAATAAAAAGAAAATAAAGTTCGACGTACTCATAAAATAAGGTCTAATAAATTCAGATTTGTTCAAATAAATTCGGTTAAGGTTTAATATATAATGACTTTTAAGTTCAAAAAGATAGGTTTATTTCCAAATGTAAGAAAATCTATTGATGATATTATTGAGACATTTACGCAATCATATTAATCATACTATATAAGTTAAAACATTCATAAATCCAAACTTGATGTGTTGAATTTCCTTAAATATAATAATTAGATTTACAAAGTTATAATCCAACAAGGATTGCAAAAGCTATATGTGTTAGTACAACAACAATTAATTGTCAAGAATATCTTTTATTTTAGATAACACGCGCGGTGTTCAGTCAATTAAGTGTACACCAACATCAGATGGGTTAATTGATACTATGTCACAAAAGAGAGGGGTTGAGCGAGAATACGGAATTCGGGAGCTAAAATGGTTGCATGAAAGAGTGCCAGTAGTAGTGCAAATTGTCATTTTATCTGAACCTTTAAAAGAAGCAATGGGTTAAGCGAATACTTTTTCATTAGATATATAGGTTGAACTATAGTGTTAGAGAATCTAATAAATGGTTCTACAAAATTAAATAAAATAGCAACCAAAGTGGTACACTATACGATAGGGTACCATTCTGTTTATTTTTTATTCCTTATTAAAAACAAAAAAAAGTTCAATAAATTCAGTCAAATTCACATAAAATCTTAAAAAAATTAATATGCTCGGGTGAGTTCAGACGAAGCCAGTTCAGCAAGAATAATAAGAAAATAAAGTTCGACGTACTCATAAAATAAGGTCTAATTAATTCTGTAACACCCGACCCATACGGAATCGAGTATATTATCACCAATGCGCATGCAGGACCAACAACTATCCTCAATAACCAACACAAGTTCTTCCGGCGCATTTTGTCCTCACTCATGCGCATCCTGAGAAACTTCGCAGGAGGTCACCCATCCCTGGACTACTCCCAGCCAAGCACGCTTAACTGTGGAGTAACTAAGGAATTAAGCTCCCTAAAAGAAAGATGCATCTTGTTGGAATGAGTAGCCTGTTTAATCTCTTTAAAGCAATCATGAGGGGTATTACATACACCCCCACTTGAGAACAGCAACGCCCTCGTTGCGCCTGAGGACTCCACATATTCGGCATAGGGCATGTGGGTCGCCCCAGCCTGAAGACTGATCGCCGGAGACTCTAGATGTTCGATCTGACGACCTGTGGGTCGCTCCTTATGACAATGCAACCCCAGAATCCTCCCCCACTAGGCGCCTGAGGACTCCTAATATTCGGCCTTACGGCCTTAGGGTCGCCCCAACACGCGGTCGCAGGGTTGATTGTTACACCCCGTAATTTCACTCTTTATTTTTTGGCGTTGTTTACATTAAAATGATATTTTCCGTTAAAATAAAATAATTTATTATTAAAACTATTTTAAACATGCATAATTGTTTAGTTGTTGCATTATGTGGTTGTGTTTATTAATTTAAAGTGTATATATTTTTTTAGGAATTTCATTTGTTATTATTATTAATGTGCGTATTTGTTTTATAATATAGATAGTAATTTTTATTTTATAAATTTAAGTAGCGTGTGATTTTATCTTAAGCGTTAAATATATTTTATGGACCGACTAATGTAGCGGAATTTTTGCAAGCCCATTTCCCTCTTATGGTGTCCGAAATTTAGAGGAGTATTAAGCATAGTATTAGCATCTTCTATCCCTCTTTGTAACCACCAAAAGGTGAAGAGCCATCCCCCCATTAACCCATCTTAATGCAATTAAACCTTTGCTTAATGTTATGAACAATCACATTATTTTTGCTGCACTCAAAACCTCCCTTCACGTCAGCCTTAGAAAGAAAGACAAAGAGTCCTTCTCCCTTCTCGCGTTTTCGGCCATTTCTGCGCAACCATCTTGTTTGCCCCATATCTCCTTCGTTTCTTATCGGAATTGGGCGTGTGAGTAGTCGAAATTCATCTACTCGGAGAGATATTGCTCATGGTGTAATCAGTTTTTGAATATACTCGAATAATTGGTCGCAGTTTGCGTTTCAATCAGACGACTCATCCGGTTTTCTTGGAGTTTTCAGGAGCAATGTTATTCTCTTCTTTCTTTGCCATTCTAGTATTATTTTCCACCTAAAATCCAGGTAACTAGCATCTCTTCTAGCACGTTAGGATTAGAGTAGTGATTTTGGTATTGTTAGGATTTATGTTAGTAGGCTAGAAATCATGTTATTAGGCTTAGGAATATGTTAGGGTGCTATTAGAATTGTTCTTGTTATTTTTATTCATGTTAGTATCATGTTAGGATTGTATAAATGATATTCTTCATGCCTAATGTTATGCTTGTGATGTTATATGTATTATTATCATGAAAGTATTAGGAATTTGTGAAAAATTAGTAGAATGATGTTAGGGTTATGGTTAAGCATGTTTATTGAATGTTGTTTAAGGTTGGGTGTGGTTTTGGATGAATTCTTGTGGTTTTTGTAATCTGGAAATTTATTTATTTTGGGCTATGATTCATGTATTTGTGATTAATCATGTTAGAATAGTTATTTTATGTTGAATTATCATGTTTGGGGGCTATGTAATTTATGTTTTATGTTAATCCTCATGTTAAACTAGTTAATTTCAATGGTATAATCATATATTGGCTTGGGTATGTTTCATTTTGATGTATGAGTATATGTGGTGAAAATTTGGGTGAAATAGCATACCTCTTGCTGTGCACGAGGAAAAGAAACAGAAGGCCTTTCGCGGTCCGCGATCTATTTCACGACCCGCGACCAGTTTGGACAGTGTATGTTCAAAGTGTCATATCTCAGTCGTTTTACCTTGGAATTGAGCTTATGACCACTTATTGGAAATCTATTGAGATAAGCTTTAACATGCATTTGGAATTTCATAAAAATACTGTGTAGTCTGAAAGTTATGTCTATTTGAAGTTGCTGCTTATGTTTAAAACCATTTCAAAAGGCGTACCTTGTTGTGTTGAAGCATGTTAAGACTTGTTTTGGAGTGAAATCTTGATATATGGAGCTTTTTGAAGAATTGTTGCATGTTTTATTTATTTATTTATTTTTATTATTGAGTTGAATGACATATTTACTTATAGTTATATTGTGAGTGTCTTATTTATTTTATGATGGTATTGTTGTTTGTAATTAAATTGAGATTATAATAATGTCGTACTTTCATTAATCAATATCTAAGTTGTCGACGTTACAGTACTCGAGGGAGAATAATACTGTCTTTAGTACCATTTCGCCAAGAGTTATGTACCGGGGGTATTATAACTAACGTTGTAATTAACCTTGTACCCAAACTCAGACAACGAGAGTGTAGTAGTTAGAGTATTTGATTATACTGTGTTTTTGGTGTATGATTATGTTTTAATGAAGGTCTATTCTTTTTAGTCTGGTGAAATGATTTTATTAGTATTATTATTACTAATACTTTGGGAAGAATATAAATTGTTGAATTGAAACTCTTGGATTGCGATCCTAGTTTCTGCTGATTTTGGGTGTAAGGCCTTAAGGGCATCCTTATTATTTATATATTTGAGGGTTAATGGATGAATAAATTATTGTATTTATTTGTAGAACTGTTTTATTGAGATTAAGATATCCGGTGGGATAGATGTAGTCCCCGGTGAAGAACATGCCAACCACCTAGGTTGCGATTTAGGGGTATAACCTGGGTTAATTGTTGTCGTCCGAGAAGTTGGGAAGTGCTGAGCTGGGTACTATCCTACATCGGGAGTTTGGCCATTCTTAGACACAGGCAGTAGGGAACGTAAGCCCATAAGCTGTCTGGAGATTTCGATCTGACAAACCTTAGGAAGTGGGTTGCGATCCACTGGCGTTCTGCTCTTTCTCAAAACCTATTATATTATTTTGTGTAATTATTTTGGAGGCTTATGCTATGTATCTTGTATGATTATCTTAAGTTCATTATTGTTGATTTACTTATTGTTATTAGAAGCATGTTGCTGTGTAGTAACATTTATTTTAACTTTACTTAAAATTGCTATTTGAATCCAATATTAGGCAGGGAGAGCTACTAGTTACTCCCCACTGATTGTGGATATTTGTTGTATATTTTGCAGGTTTTGTTGATAAGGATTTTCTTTGATTTTGGGCTCGGGTTGAGATGCGAGAAATAATCTATTAGGTGTTTTAGTTCTAGACTTCTTTTTAGTTTGAGATAGTTTTCTCATTTCGATTTTAATCTAAGTAATTAATTTATTTATAGTATTTATTTAAGTTTGTTTTTATCACTTAGTTATTTAAACACTATTCATGTAGTAGTGACATTCCCAGAAGACGATGTTTCCGCCATCGTCCTATTAGATATATTAATTCTTTTTCTTTTCCGCTTTTGAATTTCTGGGGTGTTACAAATTCAGATTTGTTCAAATAAATTCGGTTAAGGTTTAATATATAATGAATAATAAGCTCAAAAAGATAGGTTTATTTCCAAATGTAAGAAAATCTATTGATTATATTATTGAGACATTTACGCAATCCTATTAATCATACTATATAAGTTAAAACATTCATAAATCCAAACTTGATGTGTTGAATTTCCTTAAATATAATAATTAGATTTACAAAGTTATAATCCAACATGGATTGCAAAAGCTATAAGCGTTAGTTCAACAATAATTAATTGTCAAGAATATCTTTTATTTTAGATAACACGCACGGTGTTCAGTCAATTAAGTGTACACCAACATCATATGGGTTAATTGATACTATGTCACAAAGGAGAGGGGTTGAGCAAGAATACGGAATTCGGGAGCGAAAACGGTTGCATGAAAGAGTGCCAGTAGTAGTGCAAATTGTCATTTTATCTCAACCTCTAAATGAAGCAATGGGGTAAGCGAATACTTTTTCATTAGATATATAGGTTGAACTATAGTGTTAGAGAATCTAATAAATTGTTCTACAAAATTAAATAAAAGAGCAACCAAAGTGGTATACTATACGATAGGATACCATTCTATTTATTTTTTATTCCTTATTAAAAACAAAAAAAAGTTCAATAAATTCTGTCAAATTCACATAAAATATAATAAAAATTAATATTCCCGGATGAGTTCAGACAAAGCCAGTTCAGCAAGAATAAAAAGAAAATAAAGTTCGACGTACTCATAAAATAAGGACTAATAAATTCAGATTTGTTCAAATAAATTCGGTTAAGGTTTAATATACAATGACTATTAAGTTCAAAAAGATAGGTTTATTTCCAAATGTAAGAAAATCTATTGATTATATTATTGAGACATTTACGTAATCCTATTAATCATACTATATAAGTTAAAACATTCATATATCCAAACTTGATGTGTTGAATTTCCTAAAATATAATAATTAGATTTACAAAGTTATAATCCAACAAGGATTGCAAAAGCTATAAGTGTTAGTTCAACAACAATTAATTGTCAAGAATATCTTTTATATTAGATAACACGCGCGGTGTTCAGTCAATTAAGTGTACACCAACATCAGATGGGTTAATTGATACTATGTCTCAAAAGAGAGGGTTTGAGCGAGAATACGGAATTCGGGAGCGAAAATGGTTGCATGAAAGAGTGCCAGTAGTAGTGCAAATTGTCATTTTATCTGAACCTCTAAAAGAAGCAATGGGTTAAGCGAATACTTTTTCATTAGATATATAGGTTGAACTATAGTGATAGAGAATCTAATAAATGGTTCTACAAAATTAAATAAATATACGATAGTGTACCATTCTGTTTATTTTTTATTCCTTATTAAAAACAAAAAAAAAGATCAATAAATTCAGTCAAATTCACATAAAATATAAAAAAAATTAAAATGCCCGGGTGAGTCCAGACAAAGCCAGTTCAGCAAGAATAATAAGAATATAAAGTTCGACGTACTCATAAAATAAGGTATAATAAATTGATATTTGTTCAAATAAATTCGGTTAAGGTTTAATATATAATGAATAATAAGTTCAAAAAGATAGGTTTATTTCCAAATGTAAGAAAATCTAATGATTAATTATGTTATTGAGACATTTACGCAATCCAATTAATCATACTATATAAGTTAAAACATTCATAAATTCAAACTTGATGTGTTGAATTTCCTTAAATTTAATAATTAGATTTACAAAGTTATAATCCAACAAGGATTGCAAAAGCTATAAGTGTTAGTTCAACCATAATTAATTGTCAAGAATATCTTTTATGTTAGATAACACGCGCGGTGTTCAGTCAATTAAGTGTACACCAACATCAGATGGGTTAATTGATACTATGTCACAAAAGAGAGGAGTTGAGCGAGAATACGAAATTCGGGAGCGAAAATGGATGCATGAAAGAGTGTCAGTAGTAGTGCAAATTGTCATTTTATCTGAACCTCTAAATAAAGCAATGGGTTAAGCGAATACTTTTTCATTATATATATAGGTTGAACTATAGTGTTAGAGAATCTAATAAATGGTTCTACAAAATTAAATAAAAGAGCAACCAAAGTGGTATACTATACGATAGAGTACCATTCTGTTTATTTTTTATTCCTTATTAAAAACAAAAAAAGTTCAATAAATTCAGTCAAATTCACATAAAATATAATTAAAATTAATATGCCCGGGTGAGTTCAGACAAAGCCAGTTCAACAACAATAAAAAGAAAATAAAGTTCGACGTACTCATAAAATAAGGTCTAATAAATTCAGATTTGTTCAAATAAATTCGGTTAAGGTTTAATATAATGACTAATAAGTTCAAAAAGATAGGTTTATTTCCAAATGTAAGAAAATCTATTGATTATATTATTGAGACATTTACGCAATCCTATTAATCATACTATATAAGTTAAAACATTAATAAATCCAAACTTGATGTGTTGAATTTCCTTAAATATAATAATTAAATTTACAAAGTTATAATCCAACAAGGATTGCAAAAGCTATAAGTGTTAGTTCAACAATAATTAATTGTCAAGAATATCTTTTATTTTTGATAACACGCACGGTGTTCAGTCAATTAAGTGTACACCAACATCAGATGGGTTAATTGATACTATGTCCCAAAGGAGAGGGGTTGAGCGAGAATGCGGAATTCGGGAGCGAAAATGGTTGCATGAAAGAGTGCCAGTAGTAGTGCAAATTGTCATTTTATCTGAACCTCTATATGAAACAATGGGTTAAGCGAATACTTTTTCATTAGATATATAGGATGAACTATAGTGTTAGAGAATCTAATAAATGGTTCTACAAAATTAAATAAAAGAGCAACCAAAGTGGTATACAATACGATAGGGTACCATTCTGTTTAATTTTTATTCCTTATTAAAAACAAAAAAAGTTTAATAAATTCAGTCGAATTAACATAAAATGTGAAAAAAATTAATATGCCCGGGTGAGTTCAGACAAAGCCAGTTCAGCAAGAATAATAAGAAAATAAAGTTCGATGTACTCATAAAATCAGGTCTAATAAATTCAGATTTGTTCAAATAAATTCGGTTAAGGTTTAATATATAATGACTAATAAGTTCAAAAAGATAGGTTTATTTCCAAATGTAAGAAAATCTATTGATTATATTATTGAGACATTTACGCAATGCTATTAATCATACAATATATGTTAAAACATTCATAAATCTAAACTTGATGTGTTGAATTTCCTTAAATTTAATAATTAGATTTACAAAGTTATAATCCAACAAGGATTACAAAAGCTATAAGTGTTAGTTCAACAACAATTAATTGTCAAGAATATCTTTTATGTTAGAGAACACGTGCGGTGTTCAGTCAATTGAGTGTACAACAACATCAGATGAGTTAATTGATACTATGTCACAAAAGAGAGGGGTTGAGCGAGAATACAGAATTCGGGAGCGAAAATGTATGCATGAAAGAGTGCCAGTAGTAGTGCAAATTGTCATTTTATCTGAACCTCTAAAAGAAGCAATGGGTTAAGCGAAAACTTTTTTATTATATATATAGGTTGAACTATAGTGTTAGAGAATCTAATAAATTATTCTACAAAATTAAATAAAAGAGCAACCAAAGTGGTACACTCTACGATAGGGTATTGTTCTGTTTGTTTTTTTATTCCTTCTTAAAAAAAAAAAAGTTCAATAAATTCAGTCGAATTAACATAAAATCTGAAAAAAATTAATATGCCCGGGTGAGTTCAGACAAAGCCAGTTCAGCAAGAATAATAAGAAATAAAGTTCGACATACTCATAAAATTAGATCTAATAAATTCAGATTTGTTCAAATAAATTCGGTTAAGGTTTAATATATAATGACTATTAAGTTCAAAAAGAAAGGTTTATTTCCAAATGTAAGAAAATCTATTGATTATATTATTGAGACATTTACGTAATCCTATTAATCATTCTATATAAGTTAAAACATTCATATATCCAAACTTGATGTGTTGAATTTCCTAAAATATAATAATTAGATTTACAAAGTTATAATCCAACAAGGATTGCAAAAGCTATAAGTGTTAGTTCAACAATAATTAATTGTCAAGAATATCTTTTATTTTAGATAACACGCGCGGTGTTCAGTCAATTAAGTGTACACCAACATCAGATGGGTTAATTGATACTATGTCACAAAAGAGAGGGGTTGAGCGAGAATACGGAATTCGGGAGCGAAAATGGTTGCATGAAAGAGTGCCAGTAGTAGTGCAAATTGTCATTTTATCTGAACCTCTAAAAGAAGCAATGGGTTAAGCGAATACTTTTTCATTTGATATATAGGTTGAACTATAGTGATAGAGAATCTAATAAATGGTTCTACAAAATTAAATAAAAGAGCAACCAAAGTGGTACACTATACGATAGGGTACCATTCTGTTTATTTTTTATTCCTTATTAAAAACAAAAAAAAGATCAATAAATTCAGTCAAATTCACATAAAATCTAAAAAAACTTAATATGCCCGGGTGAGTTCAGACAAAAGCAGTTCAGCAAGAATAATATATTTCCAAATGTAAGAAAATCAAATGATTAATTATGTTATTGAGACATTTACGCAATCCAATTAATCATACTATATATGTTAAAACATTCATAAATCCAAACTTGATGTGTTGAATTTCCTTAAATTTAATAATTAGATTTACAAAGTTATAATCCAACAAGGATTGCAAAAGCTATAAGTGTTAGTTCAACCACAATTAATTGTCAAGAATATCTTTTATGTTAGATAACACGTGCGGTGTTCAGTCAATTAAGTGTACACCAACATCAGATGGGTTAATTGATACTATGTCACAAACGAGAGGAGTTGAGCGAGAATACGGAATACGGGAGCGAAAATGGATGCATGAAAGAGTGCCAGTAGTAGTGCAAATTGTCATTTTATCTGAACCTCTAAATAAAGTAATGGGTTAAGCGAATACTTTTTCATTAGATATATAGGTTGAACTATAGTGTTAGAGAATCTAATAAATGGTTCTACAAAATTAAATAAAAGAGCAACCAAAGTGGTACACTATACGATAGGGTACCATTCTGTTTATTTTTTATTCCTTATTAAAAACAAAAAAAAGATCAATAAATTCAATCAAATTCACATAAAATATAAAAGAAATTAATATGCCCGGGTGAGTTCAGACAAAGCCAGTTCAGCAAGAATAATAAGAATATAAAGTTCGACGTACTCATAAAATAAGGTCTAATAAATTCAGATTTGTTCAAATAAATTCGGTTAAGGTTTAATATATAATGAATAATAAGTTCAAAAAGATAGGTTTATTTCCAAATGTATGAAAATCTAATGATTAATTATGTTATTGAGACATTTACGCAATCCAATTAATCATACTATATAAGTTAAAACATTCATAAATCCAAACTTGATGTGTTGAATTTCCTTAAATTTAATAATTAGATTTACAAAGTTATAATCCAACAAGGATTGCAAAAGCTATAAGTGTTAGTTCAACCATAATTAATTGTCAAGAATATCTTTTATGTTAGATAACACGCGCGGTGTTCAGTCAATTAAGTGTACACCAACATCAGATGGGTTAATTGATACTATGTCACAAAAGAGAGGAGTTGAGCGAGAATACGAAATTCGGGAGCGAAAATGGATGCATGAATGAGTGCCAGTAGTAGTGCAAATTGTCATTTTATCTGAACCTCTAAATAAAGCAATGGGTTAAGCGAATACTTTTTCATTAGATATATAGGTTGAACTATAGTGTTAGAGAATCTAATAAATGGTTCTACAAAATTAAATAAAAGAACAACCAAAGTGGTATACTATACGATAGAGTACCATTCTGTTTATTTTTTATTCCATATTAAAAACAAAAAAAGTTCAATAAATTCAGTCAAATTCACATAAAATATAATAAAAATTAATATGCCCTCGTGAGTTCAGACAAAGCCAGTTCAGCAACAATAAAAAGAAAATAAAGTTCAACGTACTCATAAAATAAGGTCTAATAAATTCAGATTTGTTCAAATAAATTCGGTTAAGGTTTAATATATAATGACTAATTAGTTAAAAAAGATAGGTTTATTTCCAAATGTAAGAAAATCTATTGATTATATTATTGAGACATTTACGCAATCCTATTAATCATACTATATAAGTTAAAACATTAATAAATCCAAACTTGATGTGTTGAATTTCCTTAAATATAATAATTAAATTTACAAAGTTATAATCCAACAATGATTGCAAAAGCTATAAGTGTTAGTTCAACAATAATTAATTGTCAAGAATATCTTTTATTTTAGATAACACGCGCGGTGTTCAGTCAATTAAGTGCACACCAACATCAGATGGGTTAATTGATACTATGTCCCAAAGGAGAGGGGTTGAGCGAGAATGCGGAATTCGAGAGCGAAAATGGTTGCATGAAAGATTGCCAGTAGTAGTGCAAATTGGCATTTTTTCTGAACCTCAATATGAAGCAATGGGTTAAGCGAATACTTTGTCATTAGATATATAGGTTGAACTATAGTGTTAGAGAATCTAATAAATGGTTCTACAAAATTAAATAAAAGAGCAACCAAAGTGGTATACTATACGATAGGGTACCATTCTGTTTATTTTTTATTCCTTATTAAAAACAAAAAAGGTTAATAAATTCAGTCGAATTAACATAAAATATGAAAAAAATTAATATGCCCGGGTGAGTTCAGACAAAGCCAGTTCAGCAAGAATAATATGAAAATAAAGTTCGATGTACTCATAAAATCAGGTCTAATAAATTCAGATTTGTTCAAATAAATTCGGTTAAGGTTTAATATATAATGACTAATAAGTTCAAAAAGATAGGTTTATTTCCAAATGTAAGAAAATCTATTGCTTATATTATTGAGACATTTACGCAATCCTATTAATCATACTATATATGTTAAAACATTCATAAATCTAAACTTGATATGTTGAATTTCCTTAAATTTAATAATTATATTTACAAAGTTATAATCCAACAAGGATTGCAAAAGCTATAAGTGTTAGTTCAACAATAATTAATTGTCAAGAATATCTTTTATGTTAGAGAACACGCGTGGTGTTCAGTCAATTGAGTGTACAACAACATCAGATAAGTTAATTGATACTATGTCACAAAAGAGAGGGGTTGAGTGAGAATACGGAATTCGGGAGCGAAAATGGTTGCATGAAAGAGTGCCAGTAGTAGTGCAAATTGTCATTTTATATGAACCTCTAAAAGAAGCAATGTGTTAAGCGAATACTTTTTCATTAGATATATTGGTTGAACTATAGTGTTAGAGAATCTAATAAATGATTCTACAAAATTAAATAAAAGAGCAACCAAAGTGGAACACTCTACGATAGGGTACCGTTCTGTTTATTTTTTATTCCTTATTAAAAACAAAAAAAGTTCAATAAATTCAGTCGAATTAACATAAAATCTGAAAAAAATTAATATGCCCGGGTGAGTTCAGACAAAGCCAGTTCAGCAAGAATAATAAGAAAATAAAGTTCGACGTACTCATAAAAAAAGGTCTATTAAATTCTGATTTGTTCAAATAAATTCGGTGAAGGTTTAATATATAATGACTAATAAGTTCAAAAAGATTTGTTTATTTCCAAATATAAGAAAATATATTGATTATATTATTGAGACATTTACGCAATCCTATTAATCATACTATATAAGTTAAAACATTCATACATCCAAACTTGATGTGTTGAATTTCCATAAATTTAATAATTAGATTTACAAAGTTATAATCCAACCATGATTGCAAAAGCTATAAGTGTTAGTTCAACAACAATTAATTGTCAAGAATATCTTTTATTTTAGATAACACGCGTGGTGTTCAGTCAATTAAGTCTACACCAACATCAGATGTGTAATTGATACTATGTCACAAAAGAGAGGGGTTGAGCGAGAATACGTGTTTTCGGGAGAGAAAATGGATAAATGAAAGAGTGCCAGTAGTAGGGCAAATTATCATTTTATCTGAACCTCTAAATAAAGCAATGGGTTAAGAGAATATTTTTTCATTAGATATATAGGTTGAACTATAGTGTTAGAGAATCTAATAAATGGTTCTACAAAATTAATTAAAAAAGCAACCAAAGTGGTACACTATGCGATAGGGTACCATTCTGTTTATTTTTTATTCCTTATTGAAAACAAAAAAAGTTCAATAAATTCAGTCAAATTCACATAAAATCTTATAAAAATTAATATGCCCGGGTGAGTTCAGACAAAGCCAGTTCAGCAAGAATAAAAAGAAAATAAAGTTCGACGTACTTATAAAATAAGGTTTAATAAATTCAGATTTGTTCAAATAAATTCGGTTAAGGTTTAATAAATAATGACAATTAAGTTAAAAAAGATAGGTTTATTTCCAAATGTAAGAAAATCTATTGATTATATTATTGAGACATTTACGCAATTCTATTAATCATACTATATATGTTAAAACATTCATAAATCCAAACTTGATGTGTTGAATTTCCTTAAATATAATAATTAGATTTACAAAGTTATAATCTAACAAGGATTGCAAAAGCTATAAGTGTTAGTTCAACAATAATTAATAGTCAAGAATATCTTTTATTTTAGATAACACGCGCGGTGTTCAGTCAATTAAGTGTACACCAACATCAGATGGGTTAATTGATACTATGTCACAAAAGAGAGGGGTTGAGCGAGAATTTGGAATTCGGGAGCTAAAATGGTTGCATGAAAGAGTGCCAGTAGTAGTGCAAATTGTCATTTTATCTGAACCTCTAAAAGAAGCAATGGGTTAAGCGAATACTTTTTCATTAGATATATAGGTTGAACTATAGTGTTAGAGAATCTAATAAATGGTTCTACAAAATTATATAAAAGAGCAACCAAAGTAGTACACTATACGATAGGGTACGATTCTGTTTATTTTTTATTCCTTATTGAAAACAAAAAACTTCAATAAATTCAGTCAAATTCACATAAAATCTAAAAAAAATTAATATGCCCGGGTGAGTTCAGACAAAGCCAGTTCAGCAAGAATAATAAGAAAATAAAGTTTGACGTACTCATAAAATAAGGTTTAATAAATTCAGATTTGTTCAAATAAATTCGGTTAAGGTTTAATATATAATGAATAATAAGATAAAAAAGATAGGTTTTTTTCCAAATGTAAGAAAATCAATTGATTATATTATTGAGACATTTACGCAATCCTATTAAACGTACTATATAAGTTAAAACATTCATAATTCCAAACATGATGTGTTGAATTTCCTTAAATTTAATAATTAGATTTACAAAGTTATAATCCAACAAGGATTGCAAATGCTATAAGTGTTAGTTCAACAACAATTAATTGTCAAGAATATCTTTTATGTAAGATAACACGCGCGGTGTTCAGTCTATTAAGTGTACACCAACATCAGATGGGTTAATTGATACTATGTCACAAAAGAGAGGGGTTGAGCGAGAATATGGAATTAGGGAGCGAAAATGGTTGCATGAAAGAGTGCAGTAGTAGTGCAAATTGTCATTTTATCTAAACCTCTAAAAGAAGCAATGGGTTAAGCGAATACTTTTTCATTAGATATATAGGTTGAACTATAGTGTTAGAGAATGTAATAAATGGTTCTACAAAATTAAATAAAAGAGCAACCAAAGTGGTACACTATACGATAGGGTACCATTCTGTTTATTTTTTATTCCTTATTAAAAACAAAAAAAGTTCAATAAATTCAGTCAAATTCACATAAAATCTTGCAAAAATTACAATGCACGGGCTAGTTAAGACAAAGCCAGTTCAGCAAGAATAATAAGAAAATAAATTTGGACGTACTCATAAAATAAGGTCTAATAAATTCATATTTGTTCAAATAAATTCGGTTAAGCTTTAATATATAATTACTAATAAGTTCAAAATGATAGGTTTATTTCCAAATGTAAGAAAATCTATTGATTATATTATTGAGACATTTACGCAATCCTATTAATCATACTATATATGTTAAAACATTCATAAATCCAAACTTGATGTGTTGAATTTCCTTAAATTTAATAATTAGATTTACAAAGTTATAATCCAACAAGGATTGCAAAAGCTATAAGTATTAGTTCAACAACAATTAATTGTCAAGAATATCTTTTATTTTAGATAACACGCGCGGTATTCTGTAAATTAAGTGTACACCAACATCAGATGGGTTAATTGATACTATGTCACAAAAGAGAGGGGTTGAGCGAGAATACGGAATTCGGGAGCGAAAATGGTTGCATGAAAGAGTGCCAGTAGTAGTGCAAATTGTCATTTTATCTAAACCTCTAAATGAAGCAATGGGTTAAGCGATTACTTTTTCATTAGATATATAGGTTGAACTATAGTGTTAGAGAATCTAATAAATGGTTCTACAAAATTAAATAAAAGAGCAACCAAAGTGGTACACTATACGATAGGGTACCATTCTGTTTATTTTTTATTCCTTATTAAAAACAAAAAAAGTTCAATAAATTCAGTCAAATTCATATAAGTTCACATAAAATCTAATAAAAATTACTATGCCCGGGTTTTCATCAAGAATAATAAGAAAATAAAGTTCGACGTACTCATAAAATAAGGTCTAATAAATTCAGATTTGTTCAAATAAATTCGGTTAAGGTTTAATATATAATGACTAATAAGTTCAAAAAGATAGGTTTATTTCCAAATGTAAGAAAATCTATTGATTATATTATTTAGACATTTACGCAATCCTTTTCATCATACTATATAAGTTAAAACATTCATAAATCCAAACTTGATTTGTTGAATTTCCTTAAATTTAATAATTAGATTTAAAAAGTTATAATCTAACAAGGATTGCAAAAGCTATAAGTGTTAGTTCAACAACAATTAATTGTCAAGAATATCTTTTATTTTAGATAACACGCGTTGTGTTCAGTCAATTAAGTGTACACCAACATCAGATGAGTTAATGGATACAATGTCACAAAAGAGAGGGGTTGAGCGAGAATACGGAATTCGGGAGAGAAAATGGTTGCATGAAAGAGTGCCAGTATTAGGGCAAATTGTCATTTTATCTGAACCTCTAAATGAAGCAATGGGTTAATCGAATACTTTTTGATTAGATATATAGGTTGAACTATAGTGTTAGAGAATCTAATAAATGGTTCTTCAAAATTAAATAAAAGAGCAACCAAAGTGGTACACTATACGATAGGGTACCATTCTGTTTATTTTTTATTCCTTATTAAAAACAAAAAAAGTTCAATAAATTCAGTTAAATTCATATAAAATCTAATAAAAATTAAAATTGGCCGGGTGAGTTCAGACAAAGCCAGTTCAGCAAGAATAAAAAGAAAATAAAGTTTGACGTACTTATAAAATAAGGTCTAATAAATTCAAATTTTTTCAAATAAATTCCGTAAGGTTTAATAATGACTAATAAGTTCAAAAAGTTAGGTTTATTTCCAAATGTAAGAAAACCGATTGATTATATTATTGAGACATTTTCGCAATCCTATTAATCATACGCTATAAGTTAAAACATTCGTCAATCCAAACTTGATGTGTTAAATTTTCTTTTATATAATAATACTTCCTCCGTTTTTTTTTACTTGGTACACTTTTTTTTTCATCAACTCCAATGCAAAATTTGGGTAGAAGAGAGGTAGAGAGGAAAAAAAGAGAGGGCCCCATGTGATTGGAGAGAGGTAGAGAGAAAGGAAAAGCAAAAGTATAAAGTGTTGCAAGTAATTAAGTATTTCCCTTTTAGGAAAGTGTTGCAAGTAAAAAAAACGGAGGAAATATTTAGATTTACAAAGTTATAATACAACAAGTATTGCAAAAGCTATAACTATTAGTTCAACAACAATTAATTGTCAAGAATATTGTTTATATTAGATAACATGTGCGGTGTTCAGTCAATGAAGTGTACACCAACATCAGATGTGTTAATTGATACTATATCACAAAATAGATGGGTTGAGCGAGACTTCAGAATTCGGGAGCGGTAATGGTTGCATGAAGGACTGGCAGTAATAGTGCAAATTGTCATTTTATCTGAACCTCTGAATGAAGCAATGAGTTAAGCGAATACTTTTTCATTACATAGGTTGAACTACAGTGTTAGAGAATCTAATAAATGGTTCTACAAACTTAAATTAAAGAACAACCAAAGTGGTATACTATACGATATGGTACCATTTTGTTTATTTTTTAGTCCGTATTAAAACCAAAAAAAGTTCATTAAATTTTGTCAAATTCATATATCTTCACATAAAATCTAAAAAAAATTGATATGCCCGGATAAGTTCAAACAAGTCAGTTCAGCAAAAAGAAGAAATAATAAAGTTTATTGTACTCATAAAATACGGTATAATAAATTCGGTTAAGATCTAATAATGACTAATAAGTTCAAAAGGGTAGGTTTATTTCCAAATGTAAGAAAATTTATTGATTATATTATTGAGACATTTATGCAATCCTATGAATCATACTATATAAGTTTAAACTGTCATAAAGCCAAACTTGATGTGTTGAATTTCCTTAAACATAATATTTAGATAGCAACAGTAGTAATACTCCCTCCATTTCTTTTTGTTCTACACACTTTCCTTTTTGATATGTTTCTTTTTAATCTAACATTTTTGCATTTTCTATTCTTGATAACATGTTCCAGCTACTTTCTCCTCTTTTTCCACCCATGTCATCTACTTTTTAATATCTTAACCCATTTTTAGTTTCTCTCTCTCACTCTTCAGGATCTCTCCACACCTTTTCAGTTTGAGTTTTTCAGTTTCTCACTTTATTTGTTTATATGTATATATTAAAATTCAAATTTCTATATAAATAGGCATATTAAGACAAATTTGCTCAGCAAAAGGTGAAGTCGATACATAGGTACGGTATGGTTTACCTCTATCAATCATTGACAATGTCAATGCACTTCGTACAATGATTCACTTATGAATATTAAATATATGTTACTATCTAGACAAGTATATTACTACTTGAATTTTTGGCGCTCAATACATCTATTTACCTTTTTATTTAGTTTTTATTGTACACACAACATTATATAATGTTCAAAAAATGGGTTGATATTGGTGTTGATCGTTTTAGATGATATGATGCATTGCAATAATAAAGTAAATTTTTGTTCTTTTTTTTAAGGTGGGGGTGGGGTGGGGTGGGGTGGGGGCTACAAGGGTAGGGTAGGGTGGGGGCTGTGGTGGGATTGCAGCAGGGGTTGTAAGGGTGGGGTGAAGGTGCTGGCGGGGGTAGTGATAGTGGTGGCTAGGTGGTAGTGGTTATGGAGGAAGAAGAACTAGGGGAAGGAGAAAAAAGAAAAAAATACGATATAAATACGGGCAGTAAATAGCATGTAGGTTTATATTATAAGGAATTGGTTAATCGTCGAAAAAAAGGCATTTGATTGAAAAAAATAGATGCAATAATGAACAAATGACAAAAAAAATAGTAAGAAAAAGAAAAAACAATTTAGTAAAACGAAGTATAATGAAATTTTTAATAAAAGGAGAAGTAATAACTTGGGTGACACTAAATATAGGGCAATATGAATTGAATCCCGTGAATCCTTGGTGCTGTAAATGAATAATTGACAAGCAATAAATCTTTTCAAACTTGGTCTCAATTGTTTTCGTCCTTCTTCTCTCGAATCACCTTCAGTTCCATCGCCAGCTTGAATACCAAATATACTAAAGAAAAGCGACATGTAAGTTGGGGGATTGCACTTCGAAATTCACTAACATCTAAAAAGATAGTGAAGGTTGTTTGGTTTGCCTAAACTGTCCAAAATTGATATTTTCCTATTTAAATTCAAGGAAGAAAGATTGGGATCAAGAATTTTGTTGTATGTTTTTTCTTTTTTAATGGATGAGGAAATTCAGAGGAATAAATGATGGGTATGAGCCGTGAAGTTAGCTTTAGAGATAAGGGGGGGGTAAATCTTACCTATATTTGTGTTGGAATTGGGTATGATTTAGGGAAATAACATGTGGGACCGGTTTAACGAGAAAATACGTTTAGCAACAAATTGCTGAATTATCTAAAAAAAACCTAATCTAAATGTTAAAGAAAATATTAAAAAAAATATTTACGAATTTCATTGTACCATAAAGATAAAAGTTATTAGTAAATAGGTCGTTCGTTCTAAAATAAATGAAACATGGGGGGCACGAGAATAAAGGAGAGGAGAGCGATAGAGAGAAATATAAGACGGATCCATATGATGAAAATAGAGAAAGATAATGTAATTGCCAGAAAAATTATACTTATTGAACAAAAAAATTCCCGTGCATCATGCGCGAGTCCAAGAGCTAGTTATCTATATCTATATAATACTATAAAGTAATAAGGTTTTGCTTAAGTGTCCTAAGCAAGTTAATTTGCTGACTTGGCAGCGTTTTGTTAAGCAATCCGGCCATAAATTGCTGATTTGGGTAACAATATTAATGGAAAAATTTATTTACTGCCACCTATATCAAGAAGGATTCTCTTATTTACTGAGGTCAACGCATGTGCATTAGTTGTGTAACTTTCCTATGTAGTAATTTGGGCAACTAATCTATATATGTATACAATAAGTCACCATTAATTACGGAATCATGTATATTTTAAGCCAATTTGCAATAAGGAATTTCGGCAAGTATCGTCATTTAGAATTTCGGTAAGTAAAGAATAAATTCGTGATTTGAAAATTCCTACTGTTATGCATGATTTATCTCTACATATACAGAACATTAGTCACTATATATTACTATACATCATATATTCATATATACTATAAGGTAAGTGAATCGACCATAAACCACCCAATAACATAAGTAAGTTTTTTCTAGCCTTCTACCAAAAACGAACCAAATAGAATTGTCGAGAGTGTAGCAAGAAACTAAACACGCAACAATGGACGTTAAACAAAATTCATCAAGAGAAAAGAGGAAGTCTATAAACGATAGAAAAGCGTAATATACTTCGTTGTATTTAACAAAGGTACACTCACTTTTATTTGTTAAGTTATAATACAACATATTATACATATAAGCAAAATATGTCAAGTTTATAATATGATTAGCTTAGTTTGAATGTACAGTTAATAATATATATCAATCTACAGCAATCAGTTTGAATTTTTTACTTTATATTTTCGTTAAGTTTTTTATTAGTTAGATATTGCTGTATTAATATTGTTCCTGTAATATCTTTTCCAAGGTATTTGGCAAATCACTTGGAATTTTGTACATGACAACTAATATTTCTTGAGTATTTTTGCACGATTTACCTTAATATACTATCATTGAATATGTCAATCAATTTATGATGTCTTGCTACACCTTATTTTTGAAGTAATATATGTGGTTCTATTTGCGGCCTTCAACAATGAAGTTTTATAAGTTGAGGATCCCAGACTACATTATTTTTATATATATATTAGGCAAATATTTATTTTATTAGGTAGATGTTAATTAAGTCGATGATAATGTATTGAACCTGTAATATTTTTTTCAAAATAACAAAAATAATATGTAAAAAATAACAAAAAATAATATGTAATCACTGGAACTTTTATATGAGTTTAATATGATAATTCATTCTAAATATATATGAATTTGAAGATTCAAAAAGTCTATCACTAATAAATTAATCATTATCTAATAACTTAATAAATTTTCAAAAGGGAAAGTTATTTAAACCTAGGATTGTCAATGGGTCGACATGGGTTGGGTTCGGGTTGACCTATTTACTTAAACGGGTTGGATCTTCAACCCAATCCGACATGTTTAGTTAAATTGGTTGGAATTCTCAACCCAACCCAACCTGATAATAAATGAATATTATGTAATAAACTTTTAAATTTGGGCAAAACAATGCAAAACCACAAACTTAACATTAAATTTGTGCACATATACGTATGTCGATATTTTTTGCGCTTAATTGCCATATAATAAAGTCAGATAATAAAATTAGGTTTAATTGTCATATGAAAGATGGTCGTGAAATTTGTTAGGTGATAACTAATATGAGGACATAGAAAACAAATGGAAAAGTGTGTTGTGTACATATATACTTATGTATATATTTTTTGGGAAAAATTTACACGGGGGTCCCAACTATAGGTCATTGTCTTTTGTAGGTCTTAACTACTGATTATTCTCCGCAGGACCTAAGTATGGGTTCTTCTGATTTTAATAGGGCTAACTGGGTAAATTAAAATCACAACAGTCCATAACCTATGCAGACGATTATAAGTAAGTTTGGCCCTATTAAAATTACAACAAGCCATATATAGGTCCTACTGAAAATAATCAATAGTTGGCACCTATTAAAGATAATAGCCCATAGTGTGGACCCCACCAGTATCAATATTTCCTATTTTTGGGTAAAACTATAGTTAGAGGGCTAATTTGCTTATCCTATACAATAAAATCCAAGTAAATTGACATTTTAAATTTCAAATGGGATTGTCAATCTGACAAATCGTAGAGTAAATATAAGAAGAAAGGAAATAAGAGTAATCGACTTTTCAACGCTTACTAAGTTATATACTTTTGGTGACTTCCTCTTCTAGGAAATGTGGTCAGATTTGGTGTAGCGATGGTGCAAGACGACAGTAAAGAGAGTGTGTGAGTGAGCGGGATTGTCGAAAGCAGGTGTATGGCTGAGTGTCAGTTGTGTGAATTGTGATTCTATCTTAGTCTATAAGGGAAGCAGTAGACAAAGCAAAAACTTTCTTAATCAAATCTTTTTAAAATTAAATAGTGGGTCACGTGATTCACCATGATACTAACAATATCAGCCAATAAACACATAGGTCATCAGCCAAAGATAATCTCAATACACGATTATAAAATTTTAAATCACAAGTTATTATTCATGCCATAATTATAGGGAATAACTTCCTAAAATCTTCAAATTATAAAACAAAAAATTTCCCGTGCAATTTACACGGGTCTAAAAGCTAGTTATTATAATACATACTGTTTACATTTCCTAAAGCTTGCTTAAAGGACAACATTTCTACATTTTATAAGATATGAGATTTATTGTTTACCAAAAATAAGGATTGTGGTAGTTTATACAAATTCATACTCCATCCAATTTCTAAAGATCTTCCTACTTTTCATTTGAGTCTGTTTCCAAAAGATAATCCTACTTTGTTATGTCCTATTTAATATAAGTTTGTTCCCTTTGTACACTAGCTTACCCAATTGTTTAACCCACATAATTCTACAACAATTTCCTACTAGCCTTGATTTTTGTTGCTACAGCAAGTTCTTTAGGTAGCTGATCAAGGAACATTAATCATAAAAGAAATGGAAATTTGACCAAAAATAATGTGAACTTTCACTAATATATTAAAAAATACGATTTTCAAACTCATTGCTATAAATAATATGAAATTTAATATTGGTCAAGCAAAATAATATGGGGCTCACTTACGAAAAAAATATTTGGATAATATACTGTCGAAAAACTTTTTTTTTTGGTAAAATGTAAGTAATATTACCAAAAAGCAGGCAAAAAATCACATTGCACCCAATACAACCTAAACCACACAACAGTAGCAACACAACTACAAAACTACATTACAGACTCCAGCAACCACAAGCCAACAGCACTACACTCTACACACACCAGTTACCTATCATGTATCATCAGACATATTAAGTAAATTCTCAAACCACATCTTCTCATCATGAGACCATTTAGCACTAACAAAAGCTCTGACTCTGATACAAACTTCACATTTTATGACTTTGATCACAGTACTAGGCCTAGGCACCTTCAAGTCCCAATATGCAGAATTTCTAGCCTTTCAAACATGATACACAGTAGCAGTCAATGCAGCATAACAGATTGTTTGCTTTCTCTTGCTACTATATTTGCGTACCCATTTTCTCCAGCATGAATAAATGCATTCATCCTGACTCACATGAATACCCAGCCATCTCATAACATCACAGCACACCACTCTACTGAAATAGCACCTGAAGAACAAATGATGACATGAATCAATCCCCTGGCAGCATAACAAGCATTGAGTATCAGAGCACACTCCTGCAACATCAAGTTTTTCCCTAGTGCGCAACTTATTTAGAGCCACTAGCCAAGAGATAAAAGAGTGTTTATGAACATTCATGTTATTCCAAACCCAATACTGCCATCTCACTCTCTCCACTTCCCCTCTGAGCCAATTATAACCCAGCTTAATAGTGTATGATTTACCTGCATCAAGCCATTGCCCATCATTACCATATCCTGTTCTGAACTTATCTCTTGCTTTACAGATGTTCTTCCAACCCCAACTGGCATTTTTAGGAGCTTGATACTCCCACCAGTTAGAATCCTTGATATAGACTGAGTGCACCCACTTTATCCACATCAAATTAGCCTTCTTAGCAACCAGCCACACATACACTCCAATTGCAGCTAAATTCCAAGAGTAGCAGTTCCTGACCCCAAGGCCCCTTCTATTTTTAGGCAAGCAAACTTGACTCCAAGCCACAGGTGGGGGCTTTGAAGTATACACTTTCCCTTCCCATAGAAAGGCCCTGCAGATCTGAGTGATTCTATCAAGCACCCCTTTAGGGATTAGGAACACTGTCGAAATACTTTAAAAAAGGCTTTTGGTAAACATGACAAATTTTTAAATATGCTAGCTTATATGATTTTATTTTTCTTCATTGTTTTTGAATGCTATATGATTTTATTTTGTGTATGTTTACATTGCAAACTAATCTAGCATCATATACTTGGAATATTTTGTTAGTGAAACCACAATTATTTTGCACAACTAATAATGAGGTTCATCATCATCTTACTGATACTCCCTCCATTTCTTTTTAATCTATACACTTTCTTTTTTGATATGTTTCTTCTTAATCTACACACTGTTAGTTTTTCTATTCTTGATAACATGTCCCGTCTACTTTCTCCTCTATTTCCACCCATCTCATCCACTTTTTAATATTTTAACTCACTTTTCGGTTTCTCTATTCACCTTTTCAGTTTCTCACTCATACTTTTGTACTTCTTCCTTGGTTCTTCCCCAAAGTGAAGTGAGTAAACTAAAAAGAAAAAGAGGGAGTAGTAATTAGTTAAATTTGTATTAGTTTGCATATATTAGTGAAAGTATACATAATGTTTGGGCCATTTTTGAAAAGTTTTTATTATTTTACAATTTTGTTTGGGAAATTTTAATATGTAAAACACATCTACTAAAAGTAAACTCTAATCCTGTATACTTTTAGGAGAATTTATTGTTGAGAATAATTAATTTTAATTTAAAATTTAATAGAAAGAAATATATAAATGGATAGCCTGTTTAATAAACAAGTCGAGTTAAGGATGAGTTTTTCAACACGTTTTATGAATGAGTTAGGTTTGGATTGAAACATGTTCAAATCGTTTAATCAACGTGAACACGAACCTGACTCAACCTAATTTGTTAATCAGCCCTAGTTTCATGTGAGAACTTTTTTTTTTAAGGGGAGCGAGGAGCCATTTGAGACGTTCGTTGCATACATCAAGTTTGAAGTAGCTAGTTGTTTGGATACATGCTCGTTCATTAACAGGTTTAAAATGATCAATTACCCAATATCAAAATCGCCCTTTTAAGCCCACTATATTCCCGGTAAGTTTGACAAAAGGAGTTCTTCGCTCTCTTGAGTCTTGACTCATCGTATACTGCAATAGGCCCGAATAGAACAGTACAGTCGGAGTGTTTTGGACTATCGCCCTTTTAAGCCCACTATATTCCCGGTAAGTTTGACAAAAGGAGTTCTTCGCTCTCTTGAGTCTTGACTCATCGTATACTGCAATAGGCCCGAATAGAACAGTACAGTAGGAGTGTTTTGGACTATCAGTTTGGATTGTATTTTACTAGTTTAAACTTTTTAAGTCCGTATGCACGGTTTGTAATAAATATGGTAGCGTTATGGTTAATAAGTTTGAGATGAGACGATAAATAAAAATCCTCTAATAATCACTTTTTTTCGCTTGAAAGAGCGATTAAGCATAGTGAGTAGATGATTTTCGATCCCATATCTTGGGTACTAAGCTAGATAGTAACATACCTTATTGATACATTTTTTTAAGAAACCTATGTCAGGAGTAGAGAGATAGAGATAGAGATAGAGATAGAGATAGAGATAGAGATAGAGATAGAGATAGAGATAGATTTAAAGTGAGACCCACTATGATACGATATAGATAGAGAGAAGATATTACCAAATAAGAAAACGTTGTAATTAATATGAAACTTTCAAATAAGGGAAAGCTGCAATTAAGAAAGAATTGAGGAAGTAATCATTATGCATATACATGCATGTTTGGTACTTTATAAATTTGTTATTTGTCCATAATATTTTTGATTTTTGTTGTCATTTTTGAGTTCTAATTTATACGTTATGATATTTTTAAATTATGCTAGCGTTAACTTTTTTTTTAGTGAAAGTTATGCTCTAATTTCAAACTTCATTGTTATATAATATTGTTTATGTTTTTTCTAACATAATACTTCCTCCGTTCTTTTTCTATTGCAACAATGAGATTTTTACAGTATTCACTCACCACCCTTTAACTATCTATTGTGATTTTTAAGTAAGGAAAAATATAGTCATGTGGGGTCTTGTTAGATTCGTCTCGATGTATACTTTCAAAATATCAATTTTTTTATAATTTTTACTAAAAAGTAATTAAAGATGTTAATAGTTGAAATTGTGCATTGGCAAGCGTGAAAACTCTATTGTTGCAATAGAAAAAGAACGGAGGAAGTATATTATAGTGATATCATCTTAATTAAATAATAACATCCTCTCTCCGCCTCCTAAAGATTTTCCTAGTTACAGTAGCAATAGATACCAAGGCAAAGAGGAGGGAAATCAACTGTGAAAATAGGTCTCTTTTTTAACAGTCTGTCTTGCGTGTGGCTGGCCACACCTATAAATATAGGTGTGGCAGCTCGCGAGCGTCTGTCAGCCAGCCAACTCATTTTCAAAAGGTCATATCTCACTTGTTTCTCATCGGAATCGAGCTTTTGACTAGGCGTTGGAAAGATATCGAGCCAAATTTTCATCTCCAACTTGAATTTTCCAAAGATATTGAGTGTGTTGTGAGATATGGTATTTTGAAGTTGACCCTTGTGCACAAACGTTTATGAACAAATGGAGTTACTCTTATGAGCAAATGAAGTTACTTGTATGAATATGTGGTTACTCTTAACAATAGAAGGGTGTCACTCCTATAAATAAATATTGTTACTTTTCTAACAAAAGGGAATACTAATCTTTTTTACTCTTATGAACGAATGAGGTTACTCGTATGAAGAAATGAGGTTATTTTTGTGAACAATTAGGGTTACTCGTATGATTAAATAGGGTTGTCGTATGATTAAATGAGGTTACTCATGTGAACGAATGAGGTTACTCGTATGAAAAAATGAGGTTACTTTTCTGAATAATTGGGGTTGCTCATATGATTAAATAGGGTTGTCATATGATTAAGTGAGGTTACTTGTATGAAGAAATGGGGTTACTTTTGTGGGCAGTTGGGGTTACTTTTGTGGGCAGTTGGGGTTACTCGTATGATCAAATAGCATCATCGTATGATTAAATGAGGTTACTCGTATGAAGAAATGGGGTTACTCATATGAATAAATAAGGTTACTCGTATTGATAAATGGATGTTACTTTTGTAAACAATTGAGGTTACTGATATGAATAAATGAGGTTACTAGTATGAATAATGAGGTTACTCATAAGATTAAACTAGATGATTCGTATGATTAAAATATGTTACTCATAGGATGAAACAAGGTTACCCTAAAAACTAAATGAAGTTACTGTAAAAAATAAATGAGGTTACTAATATAATATTTTAAGGTTACACGTAACAATAGAAGTGATTACTCTTATAAACAAAATGGGGTTACCTATGTGAACAAAATGGGGTTACTCATATGATTAAATGAGGTTATTGGTCTGAAAAAATAAGGTTTACCGGTATGGTTACTAGTATGAATGAACAAGGTTACTCCAAAAATAAATGGGGTTACTCTATTTAATTTGTTTAAGGTTATACATACAACAATAAAATGATTTACTCTCATGAACGAATGAGGTTTCTCATATGAGTAAATGCGGTTACTGTGGTGAACAATTCGGGTTAAATTAGGTTACTGATAGGAATACATTAAGGCTCTGTTTGGGGAAGCATTTCAGGTGACTTAAATGATAAGGTGCTACAATTTTAAGTCACCTTATATGATTAGTGGTGTTTGGTGTAGGAACTTAAATGAAATTTAAGTCCAAAATTTGATTGAAATTGGGTTGGAGAAAAATATAGCGTCTGAGATCAGGTGCTGAAATTTTTTTATTTTTTTTATTTTCTTTTTATCTTTTTAAGCCTAAAAATATATTTTCTTAAATGTTTAATAACCCTAATATATACATGCTTAAAAATTATCTTTTCTTTTTCTCCTCAATTCTGCCGTCATTGTTATAATATTGGAGATCTCAAAAAATTCAAACTTCTTTGCAGGTATGTATCATTGATTTGTTATTATGGATAGAGTTGTAATTTTTGATCTAGTGTACTGTACTTAACATGTCAACGCTTGTGATTTTGATGCTTCTCATTAGTTGAATGACTTGAATCAGTGTTGCTGCTGCATATATATCACATACATGCTTTGGTTTTAATGCAAAATGTAATGATATATTGATTTAAAATTTCAGCTACATTCATAAATAATTTTACCAAACAGGTTATGCAATCATTAGCCAGTTTATCGGGCCAAAGATCCATCAGTTCTTTGCTACCTAATCGGTTTGATCACCTTAGTTTGTTTCAATTTCCATTTTAGTATTCTTAAAAACATAGCCTAAGTTTCTTATAATTGAACGTAAACAAGTTAAATTCTATTTAGTTTTGCGCATAAATTGTAATCACTACATCTATTACTTCTTTTAAAATTGTTAAATTAATAATATCAGTTGTAAACTCAACCTTCCCTAATCTACCTGGGGCAAAATTGAAACCAAACTCACCTACCCCCACCAACTCCACGTATCCACCTTGATACCTAATTTTACTTCACTTTCTTTTTCTCTCTTTTGCCTCTTTCTTCATCTCTTCATCTCACCTGTGTTTTCTTTAATTTTTCATGAACGATTGGAAGATGTTCTCCATTTCATCTCTTCACTTTCTTCTTCTGTTCTCAATTCTGAAAACAAAAGGCTAAGAGTTCTTGGTTCAAAACCTCGGCGAAAAATTCTTGGCTAGCTACTGTTCTTTGAAGACACCGTAAATGGGAAGCAACGAAGAAGATGAAAAAATTACAACGTTATAATTTTGGGCTGGGACAAATTCCTTTAGCGTTGGGCTAGCGCTAGACTTGAACGCGCTGGGTTGGACTGGAATGCTTATATGGGCCGGCCACACGGTGTGGCCGGCTGTATATGAGAATTTGTTTTTAATATAAACGGGAGAGAAATGTGATTGTACGAAACTGTATGTATGTCTAACAAGTGGGACAAGTTAGTATGGAAAGGGAACAAACCTTATAAAATTTTTACAATAGCCTTCTTCGAAAAAGGCCACAAAAAGCGTGCAATGAGAACCACTCATTTGTCCACATCAGCATTACACGAAATGTTGACTTTGCCACGTCATTTAGGTAGTTAATTTATGCAGTTTTAATTTAGATAGTTAACTGTTTAATTCCAAAATTATATTTAATAAATTCTTTTCTTTATTTACTGTATTTACTGTATTTGGTATATAAGTATGATTTATGAACTTATACTAAAATTAAATACATGACATTATACCTTTTAATACTACTATATGATTACTTATACAGTTATACTAGAATAAAAACATGACATTATACGTTTTACTATATGATTACTTATACAGTTATACTAAATAAAAAACATGCCGTCAAAAAAAAAAAAACTATTATACCTTTTACTATATGATTACTTATACAGTTATATTCAAATAAAATACATGACATTATGCTTTTTAATATATGATTGTTTTCTGAAGGTATGAATAACAGAATTAAACCTTTATACGAAATTGTGCTTCACAAATTATAATATACTTCCTTCGTTCCATAATAAGTAAAACATAGGAATTGAGCACAAGATTTAATAAACATCACTTTCAAAAGCCAAAAAGTCATAAAATACCCTTTACTTTATCAAAAGGAGGAGAGAGAAAAGCAAACCACATAAGTTTGTGATGGGTACTCTTGTCATTTTGTCACTTTCTTTTTTCCATTTAAGGTATGTTTAACTTATTTTGAAACGTTCTAAAATAGTAAGTGTTTCACTTATTATGGAACGGAGAAAGTATGAACTTTGACCTTATGGCATACGAAATATTAATTCATTAAAAAAATTTGGCACATATTTATCACTCTTAAATTTTATTAAGTTCAACATGTATACGCATGTATTTATATAATTTATATTTAATCATACCCCATACCTCAATTAACGGCGAGCATGGTAATTTGTGGACAGTTAGGGTCCTCATTTCGATTTTATTTGAAAGAAATTAGGGTTCATGAAATTAAAATTCGCTCAGTGTTTGTGTAGCGTAACCACAAAAGAATCTGAAATTACCGGTGCCTAGGTCGAGCTTGTTGTTCAGTTGGCCGGCTATAATGGTGTTTTCCGACTTGCCTTAGGTAGAAGATAACAACCATTTATCCGTAAAAATTCGCTTAGTAGTTGTGGTTAGTGTTATAATTTGGACATCACCTTACCATGAGTTGGCCATATCATAGTAATACGTACATCAAATGAGTTTACCATGTGGGCAGCCACATTTTGACAATGCCCAAACAAAACTGTGTAGTTGACCAAAAATAAGTTTTAAGGCCCATTATCACTCTGTCAATATACAAGTTAAGTACAACATGTATAAGTTACATATTTGGAAAATGTAGTTGAACCTTAGTTAACAACGGTATTATTAAATTCCCCTCTGAAAAAAAAAAACACACAGTAATATTAAATCTGAACCCCTACATTTTATAGTTTAGAATGAAATTGTAAGGGGCCACCAGACTATTGCTATGTCCACATAACATTATGGAAACAACACAATAAACCATCATGACCCATTATTACCCTTTAGAAAAACAGTCCAACTTCTTTTAACTTCCCATTCGCACAAATTCGAGGAACTGTATCATAGTAATTGTACCTTTTGGCGCTTTGTATCCCCCTTTTTGTCTTTTGGTGTATTTAACACCCTTCCAGGAACTTCTGTTAACTTGTATTTATTCTTCCCAAGTATTTATCTTTTTTCTCCACTTTATCGCTTTTCTTCTTGTGTCATCTTTCTCAAAAAGGTTATTTTTAACACAATCCTCTCATCTTCTGTTCCTTTATGATGGCTCAAAACGACGACAATCCATGGTCCCATCTTGTTAGGAAAGTTCCAGACCTCTCTCCTCCAAATGGTAAGTAGTCTGTATTTTTTAAAATTTCGAAATCCTTTGTTTATTGGTATTTTTACTGAAATGTGTGAAACAATGATTGTTTATTTGTTTGTGGTTGTAGTAATTTAATCCCTTAAAGAGTTTTTTTTATGTGAGATGGTGTTTGTGGTTGAGCTAATTAAAACTGAACTTAAATATTTTGAAGTTGATGTCTGTAATTTTATAATACTTGTATTGTAGTTGATTTGGTTAGTTTAGTAGTCGTGGTTAGTGTTATAATTTGGATAGCACCTTACAATGTATTGGTCATATCACATACATTAAATGAGTTTACAATGTGGTAGCCACATTTTGACAATGCCCAAACAAAAATGTGTAGATGACCAAAAATCAATTTTAAGTCCCATTATCACTCTTAAATTTTATTAAGTTCAACATGTATACGTTATATATATGGAAATTGTAGCTGAACCTTAATGTTTGTGAACCCCTACATTTTATAGTTTAGAATGAAATTGTAAGGGGCAACAAGACAAATGCTATGTACACTTGACAATATGGAAACAACAAAATAAACCATCATGACCCATTATTACCTTTTAGAAATGATGTTACTTTAGGATGATGCTGAACTCTTTTTTTTTTTTAATGATGAACTAGGTTTGACAGCCCTGGAGAATGCACATGAAATCTGCAGGGATATGGATATTCTGCTCTTCCATATCTTTAACAAGCTGCACTGGCGGGATAGAAAGAATGTTGAATCTACTTGCAAAAAATGGCGCATATGGTCAACGTATGGATATCTTGGTTTCCCACAAGGGCGTATTGGGGGTGGTTTTAAGTTTTTTGAGGGGTTTACCACCTGGGCACTTGATGATATCATCTACAACGATGCCAGGGACCTCATTGCTTTCTTAGTAAAAGATATTACAGTGTATTTTGATGTGTTTCCTTTGCTATTCAAGGAGGATTAGAGGATTACAGTTAGTCTTGTTGGTTGAATTATTTTTTTGTTGATGTAAATGGTGGGTAGGCATATCATTTTTTTGAAATTAAGCTGCCTACATTGTTATGTTGATTGTTGGATTTAGGTTTGTGTCGTAGCTTGTTTTAAGTGAATGTGACAAACAATTATTTCCTTTTGTGTTTGTCACTGCTATGACACAGTACTTGTTTATACTATTTGGTTGTTAATGTAAAGTGTTTAAGCCATTAAGTAATATGTAATGTGAGATGATTTATGGAATGAAATGAAATGACTGTTTTTGTTACACACTCCACTTCGTTTACATGTTACTTATTAGTTAAGAATGTACATTATGCAGAAAAATTTGAGTTGAGTCATTGTATAGTTGTGCACTATGGGGGATCATGGAGCATGGATTGTGGTGTGGTTTACCATGGAGGACATGTCAAAGTGTTAAAGTAGTTACCTGCCTCTTTTAGTGTGTCACATATTAAGGATATATTTTATAGCCTTGGTCATATTGTAATTTCAAAAGCACGTATGGGAAATCATTCAAATACTCAGGCTTCCTATTGTGGTAGACCACATAAGTAGCTCAATAAAACTTAATATACTAAAGTTAGGCAGTAGCCAACCAATCCATAAGTTCTAGTGCAAGTTCCGATGCAGGATGTTTGGTAATAACTAACCCAAAAACTAAAAAAATTCATGATACAGCATAGCAACTACACTTACTAAACCAACATAACCTTGGTTAATCAAGATAATAACAAGTTAACAACTCTAATGCAAACTAAAATAAAAAGGTATAACATAATTCTTAATCATCTTCGGGGTCGAAACGAACATCATCCTCATCATGTTCGGTATCATCATCACCGGAAACATCATCCTCATCATCAACATCATCCCTATAAGTACGACGCGTGCATACGCCATCATCTCCCTCTTTAGCATCCAAGTTATTGCCATTGTCGTCGCCTGTGAATCACACAATGATTTTATTGCTTTAAAAAAATACAGCTATTGAGGTGTGGACTAAAGATAATACACGTGATAAAAAAATCCATATATAACGCCATCTGATAGTAGCATTCCATTCTAACAATAGCAATATGACCACAGGCGAAAAAATACACACAAATTGGAATCTACAAGTTCCCACAATGTTTGGTCCTGTCCATGACCACAGTTTGGGCATTTCCCAGTACGAGTAAATGAAATATGTGGGTATTTCCATAAGCGCCATAAACAGCTACCAAATACTCACGCGAAAATACGAGTAAATGAAAGTGGTCATGCTGGTGTAATTTAAACAGTAATACTAGTATGAATTAAGGTTTACTAGTATGAATTAAGGTTAACAATACCTAAAGCTGTATTTCCAGAAATGTTGTCGCCCGTTTCGAAACGCTTGGCCATCTCTTTCGTTGCTACTACACGAATGTCATTCATAAGTGAAGTAGTGAAGACCTCCGGATGTAGTCGCCTAAGCATCTCCTGCACCACAAGGCTTTCCAGCACAGCAGTCTGAACCAGCTCTTCAGTCACACCTAATCTACCATCTTCTTCGGGATCCTTAGCTGGTGCCTTCACATATGGAGTTGCCTTTTCGGCGCACGCCTAACACCACGCTTCTTCCATACACGCAACGTTGGATCGAACGTATATCTCAGAGCAAGAGTGATTATGTTGCTATTGAACGGCGTTGTGTATTCGTAGTCTGCAATCACCTCATTTGAAAGGTCCACTTTGAAGTGCCTAAACACCTTAGTCAGCCACATCCCGTAAGGAAGGAATCCTTTTTTTTACTGTTATGAGCAGCAACCATGTAGTTGATCATCATCATCGGCATGTTCATCTTCTTCTTGGCAAGGACGCAGTACATCACCAACATGTCTAGATAGGTTAGGGAAGATTTCCTACCCAAACGACAAATGAAAGTCTGCATCAGAATCAAGTGAAGAAGGCGAGAGGGCATTGGCAGTTCATCGATGGAAGGCTTATTTGTTCCTTCGGCATCTAGATCCCTCAACACAAGCCTGATTCCCTCCGTGGGATCAAAACCATTAACTGTACTCCACTTGTTTCCTGGTAAATTGTGTAGCCCCGTCGTCGGAATGTTCAGAATTTTCCCCAACTCGGTATCATCTAGAACTATTGATTTCCCCTTCACCCAAGTATGTATGACCCCCTGTTCTAGGTTCGCGTGGTCGAAGTGAGTGTAGAATTATCGCACTAGCTCGGGGTACACATCATCTGATTCTTCTAGAAGCTTATCCCACCTCTGATATTGAAACCACAACATCACAAAACCCGCACTTACGTCGTCCAAGGAATTAAAATCCACAGCCCTCCCAGATGCAATTTTCCTTGCCCCAAATACTTTGTTGTACAACCTTTTGTAGTTCATTGTCTTGAACCTTTGATCTGTTTGTGTAGGTCCTGTAGTTGCAACCTTGGCGACTTTGGCAGATCTTGTATTATTACAAGGACTTGAGATTTGACCAACCCCTTCCCACTTTCTTTTATTGGGGGTAATTACTTGTTCCATTGGTTCTGGGTTCTCTTCCTCAGCTACTCTACTTTGTTCTTGCTTTTTCTTCGCAGCCTTTGCACTTGCTAGTTTGTCCTTTGTCGCAACTGTCTTAACCCTCATTATGCTTCAAAATGGCAAAGGGTCATAGAAAAGATGAAAAATTGTTATGAGAAGATTACATATACATTTGGACATGACCTGAAATGTAGTTGGTAATTGCCATGCGCAATCAAAATGTAAAACATTTCTTGCAACTACATCAACAAGTGGCAATGACCAACAAAAAGGAATGTCATTGCCAACAAAAAAAAGCACGTTTTCCATGTGCTTAGCAAATCATGCACGTTTTCCAGGCTTAATGACTTATAAGAGACAAGTTGTAGGTAATCAAGATAACTCCTATGCAACATACGAAGTAGTATAGTATAACAGAAACAATACGAATTTATGTGAGCATAGGGCAGTTTGTTTGGAAAACAAAACAACTTAAAGCCTGCTTACCAATACAATCACTCGTATATGCACAATGTTAAACTCCATATCACCTTAAACACAATTCTTACCACATTTGCAAAACAATTGGAAACAATTGCAGAAGTATGGACACAAGAATGGAGTTTACAGAACATAAATAATCGACCACATACGAATAATTTCATTCTAAATGTATCCACGCAAGGATCACCCAACAAATGTTCAGCCATTGAAAATCAAATAGAATGTACCAATTACAAGTAGTTATAGTGCGAGAATACGATACCAAATTAACAATAGTTACAAATTCGCAATATGATTCCACTCCTAACATAACAAAAATATAATTTTGCATGAAACATAAAAACAACATGAGATACAGTAAAAAAAATAGCTGTAATCAAGCGAATTGAAGATGATAATTATGGCGACAGTAAAGAAATTAGGTAACCTAATCTTCGATAGAAAGTTGCACAAAATTTGCAGTTGTCAGTTGGTAGTTTTATGGACCTTATTTTCAGAGAATTGAGAGAGATTTAGATAGAAGGAGGCGATTTCAGAGAAAAGGGTTTGAACACAAGGGAGATGATGAAGGCGCAACCCGTAAGTCGTAAAAAGGGCGGGTCAATATGGTCATGTGTCATGTCAGCTTTTTGGTTATAATATATTTAATTAATTTATAGATCTGCTGGAGATTTTGTTTCTGAGGGAAGTTAACTTGCACATTTAATAAGAAAAACATAATTTTATACCTTAAATTCGTTACAATTATACACTCATATTAATAGTAGTTTTTCACATATATTAGATGCCCTAAACCACAAATGAGAAAATTTGGAAAAATATCCCATAGTTAAGGAAATATCCTATAAAAAAGAAATAGGAATGTTCTCAACATTTTACAGTTAATAATATCCCATAAATAAGCAAATTAATAAACTTAGACGTTATGTATTTTGGTGGGATTCGTTTATTTAATTAAATCTTTGTGTTATTGGTTGCTAAATTTAAGGAGGCTGTGATTGATTGCACGTAACCCAAATCCCGGCGATTATTGGCTATAATCCCGAAACATCATTTAATTTAAGTTTTTAGGAGACGACTTTTTTTTAATACTAGTCTTATATAAAATTCTTCATATATAATAGAGATAGACATATGATTTTCTTATTTTTATTTGTTTAATTAAAGCAGGTACTTAACCTCCTCTTTTTTTTTTCCTTTTTCTATTTGTTGGTGTCCCCCATTTGTTGCCTTATATAATAGAGATATAGTGAATATGCATTTGACAAATATATAGCAAATAAATACACTTTAGACGGAAAATGTTCTTCAAATATATAGCAAATATAAATATACTTAAACAGAATTTGGACGGAAAATGTTCTTCAAATGATATTGATGATTTCTATGACTTTTTGTTTTTTTGCTTGTTTCTCCGAGGTGCAATGTGAGACTATTTCACCATTTAAGTCATACTCAACACTATCCTCTACGTTAATTGGCCAGGCAGCAATCCCGAATCTTTTTTTATCCATGGATCCATACGTGTACACGCGCTTTGTTCGATGAGTATGTTCTTCTTCAAGTTGAAAGTATTCATTGATTAATTTTGACTGCTTTAATTGCACCAACACACGTACGTTTTCAAGTCAACGGGATGCAATTACGTATCTCATGAAGACTCTGAATTCGTTCAAATCTTTAGTATGTGTTACTTTGTCCCCAATCTCACCTGGAGGATCTGAAAACAAATAAATACACATAGTACAAATGTACAATTATAAGTCAGTTACGGTAGTTCATTTAGTGCAACTGATTACAATTAAAACACAGTGTATCTAATTTGGAGATGTATACAATATACAAATTAATCACCTTTGGCGTCCCCATCATAATACCAAAGCCCCATTGTATGATGAAAAAAGGTCAATTATGATTGGTAAATCGATTTCATGAATGGTACATGGCCTTCTTCTTTTTCGATTCTAACCAATGTATCATAAACAGGTTTTACCCCAATTTCATCCATCAATGTAGACACAAACAAGCTTATGGAAACTGTGTCGCACAAATGAGCTAGTTTCTTGTCCACAGACATTGCAAAAAGCTTAGATTTGGAGGGATGGTGGTTTGTAAAATGTGCACATATTATGTCATATATTTATAGTAAAAGAATTACCGCCAAATTAATGGGATTTCCCACCAAAATGAGTCGAATTTTCCACCAAAAACAAGCCCTACAAATATTTTATTTTTATAAATAAGATAATATTTACTTCAAAATGTTTATTGACCACCCTACACTTTCCTACTTCATCTTATTTTTTAAAATTTAAGCCTGATTTGACCAATGAATAATTCTCTTTGCTTTAAGGGAAAAAAACTCTATTAATATTAAGACTAAAATAAGAAAAAAAAGCTCTTAATATTAAGAGTTGAGAATACATACGAAAAAGTACTATTCTGCTGCTCCTTTACTACATTTAGTTATATATTGCAGAAGTTTACAATTTAAACATTGCTAACAATTAGTGTTCCAAACATGTTAATATGTATTTCAAAAGTAACCATTGAACAAAGTATTAAAACATAAGTAAGACCCTGATTTTCCTTTAATTTAAAATAGTCACTAATTCGTTGTTGGTAATGTCCTAAAGTGTGTCTGGACAGTCTATTAACGCTTCATAGTGTCATTTCCCATATGGTTTAAACTTTTAAGTAGTATTGTTATTGTTATATCTTTGAAAAAAATAAAGAGGTAAACCCAATTAAATCGTATAGTACATCCCACGTACTATTTTATGCTTTTGGTTATGACCGTAATAGAATATGTAGAGTGCCAGTTATCAAAAAGACGATTTTATATTTGACAATAATCTAGTTATAGGCTTGATTTTATGCTTTTGTAATGTTTTTATTAATTGAGATCTTAGAGTTATTTAAAAAATTTGTTTAAAAGTTATCATGATATGACGGGATATGGGTATATTTATTTAAATCACTATTGAAATCCCATTATCCCCCACTTTCCCCAATTTATCTTTCCTTTTATTTAAAGATTCAGTTGACCAGTGCACATTATTTTGTAATTTTTAAAATCTCTAAATATTAAGATTACATTAAAAAAGGACGTTTGCGTTTTGAACAAATGTGTAACCCAATAGAATCATAAAGTACAGCTGTACATCCTACGAAGGATTTTATGCTCTTAATTTTGATAGTAATAAGTTTAATTTTAATTTAGGAAATAGCAACACTGAAATCGCTATTAGAAATGACAACATGGGTGGGACATGGGAAAAAATTGTAACTAAGGATAGTTTTTAGGCAAAATTGGCCTCAACACTCTGAACTATAGCGCAGGTGCACTCAACGCCACCAACTACGACTTATAGCCAGAACATCACCAAGTATGGACCTGGGTGCAGTCTGTACCATAAATGAGGTTGGAGACCAAAATTATCACTGGCGACGGGAGAATCTTAATATTATATTATTATTTTTCCATTTTCCCCCAGGTCTTCGGCCTCATTTATTTTATTATATGACTTATGTTGAGGTGAGAATTAAGGTCTCCGGCCTCATTTATGGTAAGGAGTGCACCCAGGTCCGTACTTGGTGGTGTTCTGGCTATAAGTCGTAGTTGGTGGTGTTGGGTGCACATGCGCCATAGTTCAGAGTGTTGAGGCCAATTTTGCCGTTTTAATACCAAAACATATACAACCGGCAAAGTAAAATTCACAAGCCTACAAAAATATTTGATTGTTCACATATGCAGTTGGTTGGTGACATTTATTGGACATTCAAATGACCAAAATAGTGATTAGACATAACCATATTAATAATCATAGTAACTTCTGGGGTCAGTGAGTAATTGAATACTTTGACCTCTTTTTTCGAGAAGCTTATGGACTTTTAGTTGATTATTATTTATTTCAATATTACCAATTTGTTCATAAGCCTTAAAATTAATATGTCATCTTTTAGGCATTTGGGCCTAACATTACTTCCTTAGGTGTATTATTCATTTCATGAACAACAACCGAATCTGCAATTGGTACATGATATGGAAGTATAAAGAAATGACATAAATCGTAATCATTTCACTGATTGAAATAAGATATTTTACTGATATAACATCTTTAAAAAGATGTTTTTTAACTCAGAAATAAGTACACAATTCCTATGACGGATTCAAGACATGTACTACCATTAAAATATCCTAAACATTACTTGATCTATCCAGCAAGGAGATAAGTAAAACTAATGATTATTTAAGGTTCTCCCTCTTCACCAACATCAGGGACATTATCATCTGGATGATCTTCTAAGAATAAAGGGATGTTATCTTCCCTTATTTCTAGACGTTCTTGCCATATAGGACAAAGACATTTATACTGTATGAGTTTTTTCCAACTTAAATCCTCATATTGGACCAGTCTGGATTTCCTATTGAAAACACCCAGGCTGCCCTCATAGATCAGGGACCTATTGTACTTCAACTCAATATCAGGAGGAAAGTATTGTTTTGTAATACATTTTTCCCATGCCTTGCAGATAATTAATTGCTTCAACAATTCCTCCTTCTCCACTTTAGGCCAGAAGTTCAGTGCTAGGAAATCTATGTCATTTCCTATAGTAGCAGCACTGGACCCTTGCTCTTTTAAATCTCTAGATTGGACCTTTGGATCCATTCCAAAGAGCTTGATGAGTTTCGAATTCTATTTCTTCATTTCTTCTTCCTTGAATTCTTCCCAGTCTTCTTTTGAAATGTCTCTAATACATCCACGCTCCTTGCATTCTCCCGGATAGAGTGATGGAGCAACAATTTGTTGATTCGCCATACTCGAGACCTTTCTTAGGGCTTTGACTATGAAACGGAATGAAGAATTTCTGAGTTAAAATACAGTATTTATAATACTACTATGATAACTGAAACGTATGCTTTTGTAATGTTTTTATTAATTGAGATCTTAGAGTTATTTAAAAAATTTGTTTATAAGTTATCATGACATGACGGAATATGGGTTATTTATTTATAAAAATCACTATTGTGATCCCATTATCCCCCACTTTCCCCAATTTATATTTCCTTTTATTTAAAGATTCAGTTGACCAGTGCACATTATTTTGTAATTTTTAAAATCTCTAAATATTAAGATTACATTAAAAAAGGACGTTGGCATTATTTAACAAATGTGTAACCCAATAAAATCATAAAGTACAGCGGTACATCCTACAAATATGCTCTTCATTTTGATACAAATAAGTTTAATTTAAATTTAGGAAATAGCAACACTGAAATCGCTATTATAAATGGCAACATGGGTGGGAGTGGGACATGGGAAAAAATTGTAACCAAGGATAGTTTTTATACCAAAACATATACAACCGGCAAAGTAAATTTCACAAGCCTACAAAGATATTTGGTTGTTGACATTTGTATTTGGTTGGATGCATTTCTTGGACATTGAAATGACCAAAATAGTGATTAGAAATAACCATATTAATAAGCATGGGCGGAAAATTACTTTCTGTCATGAAGAAGTAATTCCCAAATATTAATTGAACAAATCAGTTAAGAATTTATATAGCCTCGGAATATAGGATGCTATTTTTCCTCCTTTGTTGAGCTATCATAATGACGTTTTATTATTACACATGTGAATGTGCCACCCATAAAAAAACAAATAAGAAGTGTGTCCACTATTCAAACAATACAAATCAAAGAACGCAAACATAGACAGGTGTTAAAACCCACAACCTAAGACATTATTTGCATTATTGTCTAAAATTAGGTGCTAGGATCCCAATCGAACACAGGTGGCATTTTGGTGAATGTGATCACTTCATAGCAGTCTTTAGCATTTGATGCATCACCTTCACAATATGTCTTGGGCATGAATTGTTTCAATAGGTTGACAAAACTAAAACAATCACCAAAATTAGCAATTTCTTGTTTATAATTAGGATCGTCAGCGACCATTTCTTCCATAGGATCAAATCTCATTCCCAATTCTTCAGTAGGATCATAATTCCTATCCACTTCTTCCACCATCCTCTTCCTAGTACGTTGCCCCTTACCCTTACCCTTACCTTTTCCCTTACCCTTGTCACCCTTCCCTTCCAATTCATCTGTATTTTGGGTCACCTTCTCCTTTTCTATGTGCACAAGCATTTTCGCTAATTTGTCTTTCAACCACATAGACCGCTCGTATGAGGTTGAAACCATCCTGCAAAGTTGCGTGCTCAGACCATTTAGAAATGCAAAACGTCCGGTAGCCGATCTCTCGTCGTTTGTTTTATGTAAACTAAGGTGTCCACATGGGTTTGAAAGATGCAACTTCGCTCTGATTGTCCATCTCCGAAGAATGCAACCTTTTGGTATTTCAACCATGCCTTCAGCTTTCATAACAGCAAACATATGTCGACAAGGAAACCCAATGGAATCGAGTTTCATACAGCAGCAAAACATCATCTGTTGGTTTATATTGTAACAAACTATATATTTCATATTTTTACTTATGCAATCATTCAGCCAGTAGGTGTTTGATGGACCGTCACAGTGGTCCAAGCATCTTTCTGTCTTAACCACAATGTGCCTTGACTCGAACTCTAGTTCCTTACAAAACAACTCGTATGCATTTCTCGTGTAAGTCTGTGCTGCGTGCGTCTTGATTTCTGACAGGACGCCTTGGATGACAGGAAAGGTGTGTGTGGAAATATACTCATCTTGATCTTCATCAAAACGGAGATGTTCAAGCACTTGATCATACAACTGAACAAACCTGTACAACATTATTTTCTTGGTGAGAACGGTCTTCAACGTGCTGTTCATTGACTCGCATCTTTGTGTGCTTCTCATCCCTACAATACGCAGACGTTAAAATTGTACTTTCCAGCAGTGTACAATAGAAAAGGAAATTAAAGGTCAAATAACCAAAAAATTAGAAATAAAAACAATGTTAGGTAATGACCAAATTAATAAAGGGGCATAACCAATATGTTTTCACTGGAGCTAACTAACTTACCGGCATCAAAATCCCCATGCATAAAAGCTTCAGCCCATTTTTCTTTGTCTCTATACAAATCTTTTGCCCACTGCTTTTCGCTAACGTCATAAGAAGTCATCAATTCTCCCCATGCTTGTTCGAAGTCGTTTATAGTCCTATATCCATCCACACATTTCATGAAACCACTACAGAAACGCTTGTTGGTATGACCTTTGACGTTCCGCATCAAGTGCCACAAACATAACCTGTGACGAGCATTTGGGAATACGACCTTGATAGCATTCGCCATGGCCCTATCACCGTCAGTGATAACAGTGCAAGGAGCATTATTTCCACCAGACTCTAATAACTGTTGGAGCACCCACTTATACGCCTCTTCCTTTTCATTTGCAATCAATGCAACGGCAAATGGGACGGTCCTCCTATGGTGGTTCACCCCAACGATGACAACAAATGGCTTCCTATATGCATTGACTTTGTAAGTTGCGTCAAATGCAATTACTGTTCCGAAAGCCTTGTAATTGTCACGACATATTCCATAACATCTTGTCAGTCCCACCTTGCTCATCACGAGTGTACCTCAAAAAAAAAGTGGGGTCCGAGGATTTTTTCCCTAATAAGTATGCAACCACAGTTTCGGTGTCTCCATCATGTATCTCTGCCTTTTTTAACTTTTCGTACGTGTTGTACAAATCACTAGTTAAGAATCCTACTTTCCTTAGCCCACCAGCATGTTGGGCTATATTCCTCATAGTGACGGAAGGACGTACTCCAGAGTTGATTAACAACTTAATCTGTATTTTATCGGATTCAGTGACCTCTCTCTGGCTCCTGCAATTTTTTAAAACTAAATAAGAATTTTTTTAAGTGAAATGAGCAAAGTTAAAAAAAGAATGTAATATATCCTATTTGTATATGTTCAGTTCGACATTTGAAGTACCTAATGAAATGGACTTGGTTCATTTGAACAAGTTCGTGATTGTGCTCTTCTATAAACCGTGTCACGTGCAATGTGTCAGAGTTTTGATCCCATTTGAAATTGATCAACGCTTTACAACCGCATCGGGTGATAGGTTTATGTTTGCGCCTCCTATTCTTTCTCTCCAAGTAGCTCACTGATCGGAATCCCTCCCGATTACACCAAACCAATTGAGATGTAATGTGTCCGTTCACTTTGCTCCTGATTGGATTCTTACGGCGTACACCAAAACCTTTCACTTTGGAGTACATCTTATAGAACTGCATACAATTGTGATGGCTCTTGAAAGAAAGTTTTTTCATGTCATCTACTGTAAAATCTTCTAAATCCTTGCCAATTTGATCCTAAACTTCAAGGTCGAAGAATGTCACTGAATTTTCATCCATGTCAGATTCTGAATCAGAGTCCTTATCACTCTCATCCCCATCTCCAGCGTCAATTTCCTGCGAAGTTTAATTCATTATTATATACTACCTCCGTATTTTTTTAGTTGCACCATTTGCCTTTTTGGCACTATTCATCAACCAACTTTGTTAAGTTATCGCACCATTATATAAAAAAAAACATAGTCAAGTGGGGTCTTGTTAGATTCGTCTCAATGCGAGGATTCCAAATATCAAATTTTTATAATTTTTACTTACACCAAATAAGAGATATTAATGTTCAAAGAAACGTCTCGGTAAATGTGCAAAAGCAAATGGTGCAACTAAAAAATTACAGAGGTAGTATTTGCCAAGTGGAATACAATTTTGGGATTAAGATCGTATATTCGTATTTAACAAACGTCCAAAAGTGCATAAAGACGTACCTCTTCAGAATTGTTGTCTTCGGTGTTATGTTCTTCATCTCCAGCCACGAATTGGTCGATGTTAATAGCAGTACTGTGGTGCTTATCGATTTTTTTAGGGTTCATTGCACAAAAAAAAAAAAAAACAAAACTAATTGAATTTAAAGTACGCCATTAAAGTTACATGAATTTTGGGTGAAATTAACCACCTGATGTTGTATTTACACTAAAATTAACAATTTTGAGGACTAATATGTGACGTACCATATTCCTATTTGCATCGTACTCTAGATGTGGTAAGCGTTCGTCAGTAGATGTGTCCATGCTGTATATAATTAAACATGATCACAATCTTTACAAAGGGTTTATCATGTGTATGATATAATCATTAAATTTATAAACAATTGAACATTAACTTCTGGTTACATACGACACAAGTTCAACAATTTATTCATAGCACGAATCAAAAAAGTGTAATTTCATCTACAAAAAATTGAAACATACCTTGAAAAATTGAGAGGCCGAAATCAATATGTGAAGATGAATATGTGTAAACTTATTTAGTCTCTTGACGCGGAATCCTTTTTTAATTCAGTGACCGAAATATATTGGATCCTTCAAGTTCAGTTCCGAAATTTACGTGGGAGGTGGTTTTCATATATCTAAATAGTTTACCCTAATTTCTACCTTTTAAAAAAAAACTACAGAAAGAAAGTTGCTTTTAGTAAAAATGGTGCGATCTTATTTAATATTAAAAATATTGTTTCCTTCCTTTTTTTTAGTGTATTAATTACTTTCCTTTTATAATTGAGTTATTCTTGTGTGGACTTGGTCCACACTAATCTATATTAGATATTTAACTTATAATAAATGATCTTTTTTCCCTACTTGACATATATTGGAGATATGCTATTTATAAGTACAAAACATCATTTTATGTCATTAAAGATTACGTTTGGATGGTAAGCATTAAAGACAAGGATTCAGTTCTCCGTAACATTGTGCCTTTTTTTCATTTAATTATTTGAGTAGCTTGTTGGTTTAGTGTTTCAGTTTAATCTAGTAAAGGAAAAGGGATAGCATTTTCCATCTGACTAGAAGTTGAGAGATTCATTTTTATCATTTGGCCACTCCATCATATCCTCAAATAAGAAAGGGAAAAAAATTATTTTATCAAAGCCACTTTATTGTAATTTGTATATAGTTAAAATAATTGAAATGGTATTCATATGTAATTACCACTTTTTGCAGTTATAACTTATAACATTAAGATACCCCCTTCATCTTTTAATGATTACTCTCATTTTTCATGGTCTCCTATAATCTTATAACATTAGATCATTGATTTAATATAAATATTTGTAATAAATTTATACTTAGTTAACTAATAACCTAGAATTGAATGAAAACACTGATCAAAAATTAAATAAACATTATAACTAAATTGGTGCAGTCAGAGAAAAAAATAAAAACTTGAATTTCATATAAGTAATTATACTGATAATATTTTAAAACCTATATGTTGATTATTATTCGGTAATCTCATCTATTATATAAATCAAACTTTTCCACTCTATTAGTATTCATCGATTGAACCCCGTTTGTGATTTATACGTGAATAAAAACATAGTCATGTGGGATATTGTTAGATTCGTCTTACTATGTATTTTATTAATATGTACTTTTTATAATTTTTACAAATACAAAACTAGAGATATATATCCTCAAAGTTTTGCATTGGCATGCGTGAAAATTATTAGTGTAACAATTAAAAAGAAACGGAGGGAGTATTTATTTCTCGCAATGCAATATTTGAATAATGATGAATAAATAGTTAAAAAACCAACGAAACATACATTTGAGAAAACATATTAAAAGATTTAAAATAATTATAAATGTTAAAACTTATGTTAAAACATTCGAATTATAATAAAACAAATGTATAATTGATAAAATTACCATTTGAGGTAACTTGGATACATTTGTCTTGGCTACATTTGTCTCATGACTTATCTACATAATAGAGATATAGTCATATTTGACATATCAATTAAAAAGACTTTCATCTAGAGATAACATTTGCAAGTATTCGCTAAGTACTGTATGTACCATAGCGTCGTATTCACTGGCTTCTAATTCGCGCCCCGCAATGCTCTTGGAAACTCCTAAATAGTAGTCATCTTCAGGGGAGTTGTTGAACCTTGCCTCGAAGATATTCCTTTGGTAACTGTTGTCCCACGCATATCTCCTGTTGATCATTGCAACATACATCCAGGAAAGGAAGTGTTCTTGTGCAAATAGATTCCATAGTTTACACATACACTTAAATTGCACTAATCTCCCTTGATGATCATTTTGACCTTCTTCCATCCTCACCACTTTGAGGGAGGACTGGGTACAAGAAATAACTAGACTCTTGGCATATGTCCAGTTCATCCATTGAGGTCTTGGGAAATTTAAAGTAGTGGAAACCTCATTTCCCCACTTCTTACAAACTATTAGCAGTTTGTCTTGCGATTTCCCATCCAATTTAGGCCATAGGTGGGTGGACAAAATGTCTATATCAGAACCGACCTTTGCAGCACTTGATCCAACTAGCCTAGGATCTCTTGGCTCCACTACCGGTTCATCGCCAAAGATTCGTGCCATCTTCTCAGTCCATCTAGCTCTCTCATTTGTAATGAAAGATTCTCTGTCTTCCTCTATACCGTTGAAGGCGAAACGATGATTATAACAATCATCATCAAACTCAGCTGCTATGTTTGCATACGCTTCGTTGTTCATTTTGATTGTTTGAAATGAAAATGTGATGTTAGGATGCTATGGTTAGGTCCCTTTAAATAACAAGCCCCTTCCGGGTTCATTGAATAATTCAATACTTTGACCTCTTTTCGAGAAGTTTTTTGACTTTTCTCTTATTATCATTTATTGTAAAGTTATGTAATGACCAAATACACCCGTGGTCATGACCAAAGAATTTGTGCACGTCAAGTAATAGATAAAAAAATGTGACAACTTTTAATTTGGTAATTTGTAAAGGCCATCATTTCATTCTAACTTACAACATGTACTTGCATAGTAGGGCAGCGTTTTATTATAAAAAAAAGCATACAATAACAAAAAAAATACCACATAATAGTAGTGGTGTAAGTGGCTACTGGCTACACTACATAAAAATGTAAAAAATTGTTAAACCCAAACTATCTTTTGCGTTTTGCCATCATATTTGTTACACAACGCATACCTAATCAAATTTTGCAAGTAGAACATGCATTGGGAGGAGGGAGCCTAATAAATCCTATCTAATGTGATTAGACACTTATAGGTTGCTCTTACACAACCTAATACACCACTAGGCTTTCATTTCATTCGTATTATTGCTTTTTAATCAATGACTTGTTTTTTTTATGTCGCCCAAAGATTGATTTAAAGGGTTTGATATTAGTATATATTAATTGGTGTGTCAAATATTAACTGTTAAAATTTAAATTTTATTTATTGTTAAAAAAAACAGAGCAGACAATTGTAAAAGTGGTGACTTTTTGCAAAAAGATCAAACATACAAATTGGGTAGTGGTGCACTTTTAAAAATGGAAAAAAATGAAGGAAATAAAATTATACCCCCTAATTTTCTGTTCCTACCATTTTAATTAATTATCATACCTCATAATTACCACACAGGAACTAGTGTGTTGACCTCATATTGAATAAGATGGCTTATTCATAAGTACATACTAAAAGGAAGAATTAGGCCTATGAAATTAAAATTAACTTTATTTCCATCAAATTCATTTGATCTACTACAGTCTGAATCTGTTTAATTCATTATTGTCCCACATAATTTATATGCTCATAACACAAGGGAATTAAAATTAAATCAGAAAAAATAATCTAACGCCTTTTAATTTTACAACAAATGATTAATGACTATGATTTCAATTTTATTTCTTTATCTTCATGTCTTAACATACCTTATCATATTTATATCCAATTACTCTTTTACAAGTATAGCCATTTTAAATTTTTAATCGTCGCTTATGAACGTTAGTTTAAGCCTAAATTAAATTGTCATGTCCAAAAACAGGATATGTCATGTCTAAAGTTGTTCATTGTAAGGAACAATAGTGTAATCATATCTTTTGCGTACATAGGGAACTGTTATTCAATTTTATTGACAGGGCAATTGAATATAATGTAGCCATAAGTACTTGTTAAAAGGAAGACTTAGGACTATTAATTTGAATTTACTTTATTTTCATCAAAAAAAAGATTGATCCACTACAGTCTAAAATGTCTAATTAATTATTGTCCCATCTACTTTATCTGCATAATATTGATGATTATATATTAATAATTCTTATGTTCATAACACTGGGAATTAAAACTAAATCAGAAAAAAGAATATAATTCTTATTAATTTTACAACAAATGATTAATGACTATGATTTCAATTTTTTTTTCTATTCATGTCTTAACCTAACTTATCATGTTTATATCCAATTACTCTTTTTCAAGTATAACCATTTTAAATTTTTAATCGTCGCTTATGAACGTCAGTTTAAGCCTAAATTACATTGTCATGTCCAAAAACAGGATATGTCATGTCTAAAGTTATTGACAGGGCAATTGAATGTAATGTAGTCATAAGTACTTGTTAAAAGGAAGACTAGGACTATTAATTTGAAATTTACTTTATTTTCATCAAAAAAATTTGATCAACTACAGTCTAAACTGTTTAATTAATTATTGTCCCAACTACTTTATCTGCATAATATTGATTATTATATGTTAATAATTCTTATGTTCATAACACAGGGAATTAAAATTAAAATCAGAATGAAGAATTATAATTAATTCTTATGTCTAACTATGACTTCAATTTTATTTTAAACTAATCATGTCATAACATAACTTATCATATACATGAAAAATTTCACATTTAATAACGTTCCATTCTAGCCATCTTACATATATAAATCTTTTTCCGTCCATAATGAACTGTAATGTAATTTTGTTGGCAGGGCAAGGAAATACGGAAATATAAAATTGGGACAACATAAGAAAATAGCATAAATAAATTGAGAGACAATTTAAGAAAAAACATACTTCATTCATAATAGATTAAATACATTACAAAAGTCTTAATACTAATTTACTACAACCAAATGCCAAACTACAGACAAAAACAAGAAAAAGAAGCATAAAAAAAGAAAACATAAAAAAAAAACCAAAAAAAAGAACCCTACACAAAAGAAGACATAGGAAAGGCCATGCAGGGGCATGATCAAACCCAATCTTGTTGTGGAATTACCGACAAATGTCAGTAAATCCAGTCGTAGTTTTCCGGAATCCAATCGTATGCATCGCCACGTTGTGGTGATGCATAGTCAGAATTGGTGGAGGAGGAGTGTGATGATGATGATGATGATGATGAGTGGGGGGGTGTTGATGATGGTGTTGTTGGTGCTGACGATGGAGGGGAGGGAGACTGGAGCCTCCTCCTCTTCCGTTCACGAGAAGAGGAGGAGGAAGAGGAAGAGGATGATGATGATTTTGGAGAGTTGGAGGAGAAAAGAGATGATGATGATGATGTATGAGGGGTGGAGGAGGAGGAGGAGGAGGAGGATGGTAATTGTAGTGGTGATGGTGGTGCTGATGGTGGTGATGGTGGTGGTGGAGGACAGCGCGGTCGGAGGCGGGACGGCCCACCAACCTCCATTTTTTCCTTTCCCTTGTAAGACATGTTTTTTTTTTTGGATGAGTGTAGGACGGTTTTTTAGGAGGAGGGAATCTAGGATGTGAATAAGAATATTGAAGTGCCTAACCTTATATAGGAAAAAAAGTGACTGTTGGAGGCACCCTATTAATGAAGTAGTACTTAATTTTAGTTTGGAAAAATAGTGCCATTTTGAGAAGAAAAAAAAAGTCCAACTAAAGTGCCTGTTCCCAAAGCATGTATTATATGAAGGGAAAATTGTATAATTACTATTTAATAGAGAATTATGAACTAGTAAATTATGTACCACTTTTATTTTGACCACATACTATATCAATGTTCTGGAATTGCCAAAAAATAAATTTTTATAGTGATATGTAGCCACTGTAATTATATAAGGCGACATATTGGGGGACACATCAAAAAAAGGTTATAAAAAAGGACATTAGTTAACTTATTTTCTTAAATAAATAATAGTAGGGAAAAAAATAACAACATGTAAACTGGACATGAGTTTTTGGAAAATAAAAAAAAATTATATGGACTTGGTCCACATTAAATAGTGTTGAACTAATGCTAATTCATGTGATTTATGAAAAAAAGTAAGTTAGACCATTAGATCGGCTCAGGTCCACGTTAGACCAACTCTTATTGAAAATCCAAAGAAATACATTTAGATCCCTTGCATTTATACATGATCGTATATTAAATCAAGACTTATAAATTAATAATTACTTACTTCCTGATTGTGGGTTTGAAGTAAATTGTGAATATACATATGTATGAGACAGACTAATATTACTTAATTTAGATAAAATTATATAAGGGACTAGTGAATTATGTACGACTTTTTTCTTTACCACAACTTGTCAAGAATGGATGCTGGAAATATATGAATAAGACATTAGCAAAGATGGATATGTAACGTAAATTGAACAAGCAATATTTATGATAGCCACCATAACTTGTCTAAATTAACTTGTTTCATGATTAAGGAAAGAAAGAAAATTCTGAATATCGTAAAATTGATCACGTAAATAATTAGTCACATCAAATTACTCTGCTTTGGACTTCGGGTGCAAATGGTAATGATCTGTATCCGATTGTCGAGGTATGTAAGAGATTTGCGAGGATCTATCTCTCTCTCTATCTCTCACTCTAACTCTATCTCTCTGTCTCTATATATCTCTCTGTCTATCTCTCTTCCTCATCACTCCATTTTTAATCTCACATAAAACTCGAATGTGGCCTACCTCACTATCAAGAAAAAGGCAAAGAGTAACTATTGAATAGGAAGAAGGTATGTTTGTATACAAATTAATTAGTCTTTTTTACATATTATAGTATTTATCTTTATATATATGTTTATAATTTCCTTTATGTTGTTTTCGTATGTGGTTGTGTAAAATATTGTTCCGGTTTGTTTTAAAACTGGATTTATTTGTTTACAAAATTGTTTGTTTTGCAAATTATTAAGCCTAATATTACATAACTTGTTTGCTTAATGTTAGGTACTATTAGTGTTGGGATTATTTTAGTCGTTCAGTGACTCATAAATATTTAAATTGAATTGTTATTTAAACAGGGAAAGGTTTATAATTACACAATTATTTCGCATCTAAATTGGGTTGTGGTTTGAAATTTAGAACTAATTCGTACCTAGAAAATGTTCTAATTTTGTAAATATGAATTTTGATATTTATATTGTTATTTTTATTTTTGTATATTGCATGTCATATACTAAAATCATTGTTTATTAGGGCTAGTTTTGAAGCTATGGTTCTAACAGATACAGTAGTTATTGTTTAAATTAATTTATCAGAAGAAGGTGATATGTTTAGGTTTTTGATTTGTAATTATTGAATTGACCTAGGTATGGATGCTTTGGAAGACGCACATCCCCTTTTTTCCAATCAAAACATACTAGTTACTCACATTTTCAGCCGGCTGCAATGGGAAGATCTGCTAAAGTTTGAACTCACTTGCACCAAGTGGAGGGTATGGTGGAGGCTTAGGCATTATGGAGGTGTTACTTGGCCTAATCAGAGGACTCTGACTGAGAATTGGATTCCGAGGGACATTCTCTTCAACAATGGGAGGGACTTACATGCATGGATCAACAAGGACATGACTGTTTATTTTGATGGCTTTCCATGGCTGTTCAAGGAATATTAAATAGATGTATTTTTAGTATTTTGGATGTTGGTTTTTGAAGGCATCATGACATAGATTGGATGTCTGTAAGAATGGATGTTCTTATTATGATATGTGCTAGAATTTATTAGTTTTTTTTCGGTGGATAAACTGATATGACTTTTTAGTTGTATGAATTTAGGATCATATTACAAAATTATTTTTGGATGTTGCATATTCTCCGGTATGGATTTAGGTTCATATTAAAACTATTAAATCCTAACTTTGGCCATATATCAAGACATGCACTTCATATGAGATATGAGGTAATATATAACTTAAGAACCCTTTCTCATTTCAACTTGCCATTATAAACAAGTTAAAAATGGTATAAGCATGAAGTTTTGAAAATAAAGCACGCATCGCGTGCATATATGGCTAGCAGTATTAAAATAAACAACATAACCGTATCTATATTATAAGACATGAATAATTTACCAGAATAGGTAAAGGGTTGTTAACTAAAATAAAGTATAAGTTATATTTTCATATGGATAGAAGTTGAATAATTTTAAAAAATACTTCTTGATGGAATTAGGGGGAAAACAAAATATTGGGAATAAAAAAAAAAGTTACTGATGGAAGTAGGAGAAAAACAAATTAGTACCTCGTAAAAAGAGTGAAAAAAGAAGTTTTTATTCACCCCTTAAATTAGGGGGTTTGTGATAATGGTAAAGGAAAAATATGACTACATATAAATTTTACATTTTACACTCCCCTTAAATCAGGGATGTTATAAATTTTTTTTAAGAAAAAAATATTTAGATGATAACTATTGGATTGTTTTTTCCTTTTTTTCGTAAACCATCTTCCCTGGTTGCCATATATATTAGTTTTTTTAATGTGTATGTTGGAAATAATATATTAGCTAAATCTGTTATTAAGGAAAGGGGTAAGATTTTTTTTTTTTGAAAGAGAAAAGCTAAGGGGTAAGATTAAGGTAATAATATATTAGCTAATATTTTGTCTTCCATATAAGGTAATTTCAATTTCGCAAATTAGCAATTGAAATTAAAATGGACATTTAATAATAAACATACTACCAATGTGAAGGTTGGATATTACATAAAGCGAAATTAACTTTAGTTCTTGTTGGCAGTTTGGACACTCAACACAACATAGTCACGTGACGGGCTGTGCAGTGTCATTTCACTGAACTGCAAAATGCAATAATGATCTTAGTTGGTGTGGCCTAATTCGCCACTCCATATAAATAAGAAGTCCTTATTCAGTCTATTTTTGTTCTCTTAAAAAACAAGTATTCTCTGCATATCTACATCACATTCAAACCTAAAACAAAACACAACTACGTTTAAGGAATAATGGGGTGGCCTGTTACAGAGAAGCGTCGAAGATTGTCCTATCCTGAAGGTATGTTTTTTCACTATCTGCATGCTTTTTGTTGTGCATTTGTGCGGATTTGATTTCTTAGATTTATCCTATAATATTGTTTTTAAAACCTTATATGATTTGTTACATTAAAAAATCTTAAATTTAAATTCTTATTTGGTCATTTCTCCGAAATTTTAGTATAAAATATAATAGTATGAATTTTTTTTATGTAGCTGCAAATAAATAATGGAAGGTGTTACGGTTTTATTATTAAATAGAGATAAGATGACTTTTTCTTAGTTGCAAACATACCTTTTTCTTTTTATTGTTATTCCTAAAATTTTGACGGTTTTATTTTAAAATAACATGAAATGATTTTTTAAACTAAAGATTAAAAAATCTTTACGGTTTTTGTATAAGATATAATAAGATGAATTTTTATACATTCAAAAAACAAAAGAATTTTTATGAAATCTTATTGACATCCTTCTATTTAATGTTCCTCGTAGGGTTGACGGCTTTAGATGACGCTCATCCAATATGCAGAGATTGCGATATACTAACATTCCACATTTTCACAAGGCTTGCTTGGGAAGATCGAAGAAATGTGGAAAAAACTTGCAAGATTTGGCGATGGTGGTGCAGGTATTTGCAATTTCGAAGCCATTTGTATTTGCCCTACTATGGTCACCGTGACCAATTAAAGCAATGGATCATCAAGGACATCATTTACAACGATGGTCATGACTTGAAGGCGTGGTTGGAGAAAGACATGACTGCGTATTTTGATGGTTTTCCATTTTTGTTCAAGGAGGAGTAAAGTGTACAACCATTTGTTTTGCTCCGAATTCTTAGTTTTTATGGTATTATTCTAAGGAAATATGTATGAAAACTTTTATTTTATCAATAATATGGACGTATTTACTCAAATCAATGAAGTGGATGTTATTTTTGTTAGGTTTCATGTATTTTACAGATCGCTTACAATCTTATGTACTTGGTTTTTAAGCACGCGATGCGTGAGATGATAATTTTTCATTGTGATATTTCGTAATGTCAAGTAGATAGTTTTACATGTACGCAATACATGCAGCGACAACTCATTATAATAGTTTAAGTTGACAGTTTTTTCAATAAATGCTTTGTTTTGTTCAACTTCTTATAAGTTATTTTCAGAAAAAATAAGTTCAGATCAGTTCTTGGTCTAACCTTATTGTCCTCTATGTAATTGACTTACACAAATTGAAATTATATAAACCCATTAAAATGATCATTTTTTTACATGACTATAATTTTGGCAATTTTTCCTTTTGATGGAAGATTTTGAAATTCTTAAATGAATTTGTTATCTTTGTTTTTTTTGTAAACTTTTTTAGTCTTTCTTTTTTTTTAACCTAAACTTTGAAGTTATTCTAATTGTAGTTTTTAAAAATGGCAAATATTAGGATTGATTGATTACCCATTATTATTTTAAAATTTAAACAAAATTGATGTAATTAAAAAAAATAAGGGTAATATAGTCATTTAATATGGGGACACCATGCCTCCCCTTCACTTAATTATATAATAGAGATTTTGATAAGAATATCAAAATTATAGCATTATAAGATGTCGTTATAAAAAAATCATGTTTGGACATGTAACGCAATTTTACATAGATCTAATCTTAAATATTGTGAATGGATATACAATTTTGTTGTTACAATTACTGGTTTATGGCATTGCCAAGGTGTATATGAACAAAACCACCCAATTCATCTATAAAGAATATTGTGGTGGTCTTAAGTAACACAGGTAAGTATTATAATAGGTCTCTTCAACAAAAAGGATTTTATTAGGTATTTCCTAACAAAATAGCTATTTGAATAGGTCTTTCCCAACAAAAAGTTCTAGAGAATAATTATATGTTTCTAAAGTTCAATTATACTTCTGAGATCACATAATTCTTTAAATAAAGGAATATTAACATTTTAAAGCAACTGAACCTATTAAAATCTTAAAATATGGAAATTGTCCTTTTAAAAAATTTTAGCTACATTTTACTACAATTTCATTGGAATCCAAATAACTGTCATTAAATTACATGCTCTTAAAATTTACCTTTTGGTTTTATGTAAACTATTTTTTACAGTTAAATGTGATGAAGCTATTTCGTTCTAAATGGGACATGTCTTTTGGCCTTTGGGTTCATAGGCCTTTTGGTGTGTACTTTATATACTTCAATCCCATTTTCTTAAAAAACATAACCACCCACAAAATCAAAACTGCTTTCGCTATTTGCACTTATTCTACAATTTCACTTAAACTTATTTACATCAAAATGAAGGATTCAAACAACATATTGAAGCACACTATGAAATTTCCAACAAGGAAGAGATCGTCAAGAACAAAACCACACTTAATTAGTTGTCTGCCTAGTGAAATTCTAATCGACATTATTGGACGGTTAACAAAGGATTCTCCATCAGATTTCCTGAATTGCAAATTGAGGTATAGTATGTATGATTTGGTTCTTTTTTTCCAAATGCATTAACAGTCATGTTTATTCTTTTCAACATGTTTGTTTATTGGTTGCACAGTTGTAAAACACTAAACAGGATATGTGGTGAAGACAAGATTCTTCAACAGGTTAATCTTGAGCCCTTAGTCGGACTAATGTACAAAGATTATACGAATGCCTACAAATTTTTTATGGACTGCGAACAGTGCAACAATCCTCAAGCGCTAGTGCACTTTGCAATGGTATATGACAATTACTTGTACGAATAACACGTTGTTAACTGTTTTACACGTCCATTACTTGTCTTATTTTTCTTAATAACTGTTGCAAAAAAAGATTTTTACCTACAATGAGTTCGAAGAGGGAATCAGTATGTTGGAGAAGGCGTGTGCACAAGGCCATATGGTGGCAACGTATGTTTTAGCCAACATTTTTATATGCAACAAAGATGTGGAAGTAAACAAAAAGGGTTATGAAATGATTGTCAATATTAGAAGACAATTCGGTAAGGTTGGAATTAGAGAATGTGAAGACAAAACCTTGATGCTCTTCGTAAGAGTATGAAAGAACTATAAAATCAAGGTGGAATCCAACTGTTTGATTTCATGTGACAAGCACGAAGAACATTTAAAGAAGTTTGATTCTTGGGAAACGGGTGCTTACCCTTGTGCAAAGGATAATGAATTCAACTGTGACGCTTGCCTGTGCGATCGACAAGTTTATTTTTTTGTTAGGCACGCGTGTTAGATTATACTTGGAACTATTTAGATTTTACAATAATGTAATAGAATCTTATGTAATAGAATCTTTATGTCACATTCCAATTTCATTCTAAAAAGCATTCTATTTTGTGTTTTTATTAGTACAATTGATTCCAACATTAAAATTGATATATATTTTGTTAATTCATCATCATTTAACGGTTCATATATATTTATGCTAAACGTTATATACTAATAATTTGATGGGAACAATTTTGTTGGAGTCATGAAGTACATTTTCGTTGGTTTACCTACTAGCTAAGTATAATGCGAAATTACTGGCAAGTGCTTCTTTTGCACAATTGGAGTTGCTAAGCCAATTTGATTGACCTATGTGGCAATTATGGTAAAATCTATATCATACTCTACGAAAAAAATTATCTTACTTTAAGTGGGACAACTCAAGCAACAAGTATATTTCCATTGGCTAACCATTGAGGGAGTTTTGGCTTAAAGTTGAGTTAGCTAGAAAACCTAGGTGGCACTCATTTTCCCTTTATTATTTTAACACTAATATAGTTTTAGGTGATGTACTTTTCCTTTATAATTAGGGGTATATTGGAGAAAAATGGTTGACACAGAAGTCCCGAAAAGATCCCAAATATAATAGAGATTGATTTTTATTTTATATTTGACAGCAATAGATTGATAGGTTAAATATATATTTATCTTATTGGAAACAAAAATTTTAAAAAAATTTCTTAAATTTGGCAGTTATATTTTGGAAATTACATAATCTAGTAACAGTTGATTAAATTTTGAACGCATATCAATCTTTTAAAAATCTTAAAACTTTGGAATTTTGCCATTTTAAAATTTTAGGTAAAAGCGCTAACAATTCAAGAAACCGCCATCAAGGGAATTAAATTCTTGTTAACCAAAAAAAAAGGAATTAAATTTGTCACTATTCTGCCTTCTAAATTACCTTTACTTTCTCCCTCTCCATTAATTAACTTTGTTTATTTCCTTGTCACTGAACTCCGAGAAATTATCATCAAATTTTGAAACCAGCAACGGCGGCGGGGTCATTCATCGGTGGAAAGGTACAGTTTTTTCAGTTGAAATTTTTTTTCACATCCACCACTTATTTGTATTTTATGTTGTTTTGCAAATCATAAAAGAAGAAGAATTGTTTCTCAAATCTTGTGCACATCGGTTTGAAAGCAATGGACTTCGTAATTGAAGTGCAGTTGGATTTTGGGTGTTTGTAGCATATCAAGAGTGGAGTTGGGTTCGTGTTTGAAGTCAAAGAGTGTTGATGCATGCCTTAAATTGAAATTGTACTCATAATTATTAACTGCATAGATGTTGCCTTTTTTATAATATTAGTGTTTGAAATTGATTTTCGGTTGGCCAGAATGTTTGTTTGTTGGGTTGCAATTCATCAAGATTTGACCCAGCAATTGTTGTTGCTTTATTGTTAGTTTTCGTACCAATTTGTGTTCAACAATTAATATGTTTTATTCAACTGAAATATATGCAAACCACATAGTTAGATCTAAACTAACAAGAAACAGCCCTCGAGAAAATATCTGTAAGAGTATCATCTGACCAACAAAATTCAAGGGTATTCATAGTTTTCTAAGTTGTTTCCAATATAAGATTTGGCCATTACTTGACATTATTATGCTATGCTCAGCAAACTGAACTCTGAAATGGTTTATAATTCCAGAACTACTAGCAATTTCAAGAATGTCTGATAATGTGTTGAGGCTAAAGGGTACTGAGTCAGGTGATCCAAGCCGTTTACGGAGAAATAAATGTATACAAACAGCATTACAAACCACACAGGTATACTAATTTTAATTTTTGAGGTTAGATAAAGTTAATGTGTTATTTGTACATCACTGTTGTTGGGCAAATGATAGTTTTACAATATCAGGGTACATGGAGTCCAATGGGTGATTTAGATGAACTTGCGACTCTTGTAAAAGGTTTTCCACTAGTTAAAAAAAAGGTGTTGGTGGCATTGGGGTTTGAGTTTCTCCTTCATTACAACACCAAGATATTGAGGAGAACAATGTGTAGATGGGTGATAGATCATTTTGACCCAGTGACAAACACATTGTCTGCTTATAGGGATAAGGTTTTGATTACTCCAAGACATGTTGAGTACCTTCTGGGCTTCAAGGAAAGTGGAATTACAATTGAGGAGGTTGCCTTTAAGAGCGACAACCTCGACGAATCGCTGGTTGGGTTTTTACAGTTGGACGTAAGAGGCATGGCCACGCAACTCAGAAGGGAACAACATGATCACCCATGTTTCAAGGGTATGTTCACACTCTTCGTCATGACCGCCCTGTGTTCACCAACACTGGATTGCAAGCCAAAACCAGAATGGCTTCACCTCGTTCTGAATGAAAACCTTATTCCTAATTGGAATTTTGCGAAGCACATTTTTTATGACACAGTGAAGGCCATCATCGAGTTCAAAGGGAGAGACACACCACAACAATTGGGCGGATGTCCCCTGTTTCTAATGGTATGACCTGCTATTTGTATTGTGTTAATAATTTCTCCTAAGGTACTATAATTATATTCTCTTCTTATGTCCGGCCATATACACATATAGTGATCAGGTATAGTGTACTTGGTTGGTTTGTTTTTAGGTAATATTGTGAATTTGATATGGGCATTACAATGCAATGGCAGTTGTGTCAAAGTTGTAAATTCATGGTTTGTAATCTTCGGCAGGCTATTTTCTGTGAATACTCTTCGAAGGACAACCTTCAATAAATATGGAAGTACGATCTTCCAAGGATTAGAGACTGGAGTGACATAAACACAAAGGCATTGCATGATGCAATTAACAAGCTCCCACAGGGATACAAAACGAGTAAGGTAAGTGTCCCTAATTTATAACATTGCCATTAAGTACATATAAGTGAATTTTTAATGCTACAGATTGCCATGAACCATATAAGATATGGCAAGTTTGACAATCTGAATATGATACGTGGGAAGTAGGTTTTGGATAGTGCCAAACATGATCTACACTTGGTTATCACTAATTTTATTCATGTTTTTTCCACCTTAGTTGGAAAAGGTATTTACTCATATATATCCTACTTTTTCTGTGTAGTTGTTGCTGGTGGTCGAGAGAGACAAGTGTCAAATAACAGGAAAGGTTCCAACTACACATGCACAAAATGTAGAAAAAACGTTTACTCAAATACTGGACAAGGTGGATCGTTGGGGTAATGCTGTAAATGCAATGTTTAAATTGGTATCTGACTTCGTGGATAGAACATATCCTCAAGCAGTAGATGACGAAGAAGAAGAAATTAGAGCAGAATCTGGGAATGAACAAGAGGTTGACAGAAGGAAGAAGAGGAAGAAGGAAATTGTAAAAGGAAGCAAACGGAAGAGTTGTACGAAAAATGTTAAGGAGTGTAAGGATGATTCCGATTATGAACGGGAGGATGAAGGACAACCTGAGGATGTCAAGGAACGGAGATGCCGAGGGAGAAAGAGAAAACCAAGAAGCCGACAAATAGTATTAAAAAGCATTGAGGAGAAGCAGGATAATGCCGCGGCGAATGAATCATCTGATGTAGGGGTAATTGGGGGTGCAGTCCCTGATGAAAATGTCGATGAGAGAGATGCAACTGCTGAAGTAGAGGAAAAAAAGGATGATAATGACAAGAAGGTTGATGATGATGATAGGAATGATGATGACAATAAGGCTTATGATGATAAGAATGATGATGACACGAAGGTCGATGATGATGATAGGAATGATGATGATAAGAAGGTTGATGATACCGAACACGAAGAAGACAATACGACCTCCCCAGCAGATGAGGAGCATTACGCCTCAACGATAGAGGAGGATCCTCTAGAGGAGAAGCAAAAAACAAAGAATACGAGGAAAACAAACAAAGGTACAGCTCCTACGGAAAAGATTGAAACAACTCAAGGAAACGATGAACAAGTTAGTTAGTTGACTAAGTAAGAATTTGTGAATTTCAGAATTTATATTATTTACTGTACTTGTTCATGTATGCAATCTGGATAAAGTAGTTAGGATATTACCAAACCAAAAAAAGCGTAATTATATAGAATTTCTACATTACTTTGAGCATCATTGTTTATAGTTGCTCACATATGTTGTGAACTGACTGTAATGTCAATGAGTTCAGGTTGATGAAGAGGAGATGTTCCATATAAAACATGTTCCGATAGCTACCGCGATGAGAAAATGCAAGCTTGAGACAAAAGCAATGCTGGACTTTGTTCTATCCGATAAGGAAGACCCTGGGTGAGTCGGTGAAGTTAATTCAATTTTATTTATCTGTTGGCCGATTTCATTTCGAAACTTCTGTGAACTTGAACCTTTAATTTTGTGTTTTTACTTTGTAATAGCCAGGTGTTGTTCAAGTCACAGTGGACCTCGGCAGATAGGACACACCTACGGACCTTGGGTCCGGGGTGTGAATTGACGGAACAAGTAAGGAATTCATTACTAAATTAAATATATAAGAATGTTTATAAATGATTGAAAACCCATTGCTGCTTAAATTGAATATGGGATTTATTTAAGATCATCAATTTGGTGGGGATTCGAGAGACAATAAATAGGCAAACAAGTTTTTTCATACCAACGGCACTCCGGGTTAGTTGCGATGTCTTTGAGCTGCTGTTTATAATGGTTGAAATTTGTCATGAAATTAAAATCTATTTAATATTATTAAATTCTTTCAATACTGAAGATAATGGATGTGAAAAGGACGAGGAAGGGATCAAAATATTTGCCGGATTCACCTATGATGCAAACATCATACTTGCCAGATGATCCAGACCAATGCAAAGAGGTAATTGTAATTTGCCTATATTGTTCCGCTAATAGCTGTTTTTGGTTTGAGGAATAGTCTAATAATATAGTATATATATATTGTAGATCATGGTTCCGTTGTGGATACCGAAGCCAGATCATTTTTACATGTGTGTTGTTTGTTTCGAGGACTCTAAAATTTACATGCTTGATTCGAACCCTGATGAAAACACGCAAAAGAGGATCGATAATGCCAAATGTCAGGTATTCGTCTTCTATTGTCTGGTTGGTTGGACGTTTTCGTGTGTATGTAAAATAATGGCCGTATTTCTGACACAGATTAGGAAATTGTCCACACTTATGTCTTCAAACAAGTCGGACGCGAGGCTGAAAAGGTTCAAGGCATTTTCCGGTTGGGAAATCAAGCAGGTTAATACCCCAAGACAGTCAAATGCGTACGTCATTCACAATTCAACTTTTCTATTACAATTTGTTTTTGGAGACGGCTATGCGTTTTTCTAAAGTCTCCCACTTTTGTTTTAGATATGACTGTGGGATGCATGTAATCAAATACATGGAAGCACATAACAGGAGAAAGTGGACGAACAAGAAATACTTTGAGGTAATGGATGTCTATGGTTAATCCTATCCAACCTTGCATAGTTTTCATGCATTGTTTCTCCATTGAAAGCAACTAATTGTGTGCAAATGTTTTCCAACAACTTAGGATCTTGCAACACATCGCAAAAAAACTCTAACATCGTTGATTGATTGGGATGCAAATCAGTTGAAAGATATTGTCTACAAGTTGGCACTGGCGGGTTGAGAGAACGAAATTCGATTTTGGTGTATTTTCCTTGCTATTTCTTAGACATATTTGTACTGTACAACTAAGAGTTGTGTTAAAAACTTGGAACATGTGTTACTTGTGCACTGTCGAATATTTGTCGTTAATCCTGATTTGGTAATGTCTCGTGACACAACTATACTCTAGACTTGTTTGTCATAGTTGCAACTTGCAATTATCATTTCTTTAGTTCAATTTACACATGACTCCCTAAATGAAATCATTTCTGACATTGTTTGATAATGACCAATATCATGGTTGGAGATTGCCATAAACTTTGCTGCATGTACCTGAAAGACAGTTAGACTACTTGAACAATCGAATTACACATAATATTGGTATGGTAAAACGAAGTGTTGTGTTGAAAACTTGGACCTTGTGTTACTCAAATATTTGTCTGTATTATGATTTTTTTAATGTCCACGATAATTATAGGGCACAACACAAAAAGATACTCTAAGAATCAATAAATAGAATGAACCAAACCGTTGTTTCATGAGTAAAAGTTGATTTACTTGTATATATGTAATTGTTTTTTGTATTCATGAGTCATGACACATGGATTACAACGTATTTTACTTCATTACTCGTGACATTGTTCAGTAATGACCTAGTCTGTGTTTTGACATAGCCATAAACATTGCTACAAACATTGCTACACATTAATGAAATAAAGTTTAGTTCTCCAACAATCGTACACATAATTTTGAGGGAATATAAAATTTTAAAAGATTGTTGTATAAAATAATTGGGAATGCTAACGATACTATACATAACGAAGACTTTGTCTCGACGCACAGTTATATACTATGAAGCACATCTCGAATCAACACCGCTGAATTTTATGATATTTGCCAAGTTGTTATTTTTGCTTGTAACTAGTTTAGCCAAACACTTCAATCGTTCGACACACATCTCGTCAGTCTGGTGAATTAGAAAACAAAGTTAATTGCATTTTATAAACATTTTAGACCCAACACAGTTACTGAAGGTTCTTACTGAATATGTAATGTCTTGCATGGCTTTGATATCGGCACATTCGATGTACTTGAGGACATACATTCCACAGTCATGACTGAAAAAGGTGAATTTGTAATTTTGATTAGTTTATTTGGATAGTAAATATAACTAAACTAAATGTGTATATTTGGAGTTACCAATTTGGCTGTAACGGAACATCTACGACGTCATATAAAAAGTTTTTGTACTCCTTGAAATGTCCGCTTAAGCGATTTCTTCGAAGAACTGTCGCAACTTTGCTCATCTGATCAAATTGAAGTTATTATGGATGTTATAGTCACTAAATTTAAAAAGTACAGCGCGTTAGATTAAAATAGTTACCATTTCCTTAGCGAGATTGAAGCGGTTGTTCGAGGCTCCTAGTGAATCTATGATGTACACCGTTTTTCTGAAGACATGGAAAACCAACAGGAACCAATGTCTCGCTATCTAACACAGGAATGAAAACCTACAAAAAACGAAGATATTGAGAGCTGATTAACTAATAAGACGAATTAAATCTCAAATAAATTGAAACACTTGCAAATATGTAAAACCTGTTCAATTGTTTCGACGTGTTCCGGGATAAAGGTGTCATTCACGGCTGAACACCTATTCATTATGGCTTGACTTCCTCTATATGGATTCCGTTCATCGGACTTAAGTATAACACCCTGAAACATTTTTATGGTCTGGATCAAATAAATAACCGCAAGGTACGAAAGTAATTTTAGTGTAACCCAGAATCGATAATGTACCTGGAAAGAGGGGGACAATACCATCTTCGTGGAGTTGGTCTCCATTAACCCCAGTTGCATGTCATATAAGTAGACATTGATAAACTGTAAAAAAAAATACAACTTTGTAAGCATATTACTTGAATTAAAATTAGGTTGTACTGATAGTCAAGACTTGAGTAGACAACTTACATGATTAGACAACCATCCATTTGGAAATACACACATAGAGTCACCAACTGTCAATCTGTGCATACCCTCACTTGGACAATACACTTCTCATATTTGTCAAACTTGTGAAGATTTAAGCATATTTGCTTGTCCTGATCTACTAGCTGAGGTAGATACTTATGGAATACTGGCTTTGCCAATTTGTTTGAACTTCGTCTTTTGGAAACTGGAGGGCTACCATTACGAGGTACAACCTCTTCATCCTTGCTAAATTAATTAAACAGGAAATGCATCAAGCAAATGTCAGTCCTTAATAGCAAAAATTGATATGCGTGTGGTAATGTCTGGAAATGTTAAATGTGATGACCACAATGCACCTGCAATACAATAAGCTCTTTTGCGTTGCACTTCTTCCGCCTCTTTGCTTTCGAAGATGTGGGCTGCGAAGATTCTGATTTTGATGTTTTTTTTACTTCTTCCCCTACCTGGTATATACAGTGTAATATGGTAATGGCCAGACAAATTTATTTGTATGGCCAAAAGGAAGCATTAACAATTTGGCTACTAAATTATTGCCAAATCAAATGTTAAGGTGTACCTGTTCGTTTTGTGCATTTGAATTACGCTTTTTGTTTCCCTTGGGCTTTGTTGTCTATAAATTTGGGACATAAGTATCACCTTTGAAATAACAAGTGCTGACAAAACAATACACTTTCAAAACTTACGGTTTCATTAGATTTTGGATGCTCTTGTTTTATTCGCCGAGGAGTCCGCTTCTCCATTGTTTTATCTACAGTGTTCGCTCCACCAAATAGGTCAACACTGCCCTTTGATGTTGAGATAGTGTTTGGAGTCTTCGATACATCAATAGGCTTTTCGGCTTTTTTTACTTCTTTTTTTGCCTCGTCCTTGACGTCTCTCAGTGTTTCCAACCCTGGAGGAAATTGAGGCGCATTGAAACGAACATTTCGGATACTAAATGAATCAATTTCTAAGGGTTCTTCTGCACTTTCCTCCTCTTGTCCTCCCAAATCAACGTCCAGCTTACGCTTAGTTTTTGATTTTTGTATGCAATCGACCAAGCCACCATCAGGATTTAGGAAAGGGGAATTCGATCTATTATTAGTAGCGCAACTAGCACTTGGAGTTCTTGTTGATTTTTGTACTCCCGGTGTGAAATCACCTTCTTCATTACCCTTTGGTGACTTTCCACCATTGGCTTCACCATGACAATCATGTTGCTTTGAATGTAGTTGAGCCAACGACAACTCGATGTTGGTAACTTTTGAGCGTATTTCATTGATGGCTTCTAGAATCACACCCAAGTTCTACACAAACAAAATGAAGGCAAAAAAGGTAAAATCAGGTTTCGGATTCATAACAGTATAAGATATATTTTCCAACTGCATATCTATATAATTTATATTGAATATGTAATTACAATATTAATCGTTGGAGCTGCTTATTATTAATTAATTGGCTACATAAATGAAGGAAAATAAAGAAAACCACCATGTAATACTTACACATGAGGAGTTGTTTTTCTCTTCCGCCATTTTCGGTTACTCCACTGCTTCTGTAACGAGAGTGAGGGGGATGTACAGTGGGTTTTGGTGTGATGACACAAGGCAAAAACCCTAGACAAATAATTATTTTGAGATCTTCCTTCCTAAAATCCTAACCACCCGCTAACCCACGTAAAAAAGATTGCGCAAAATATAATTTTCAGATCTTCGTTTAAATTTATCAAGATAAATAATATTATATTATCTCCTTTCCAAATATGCTAAACAAATAATTATTTTCCTTTCAAATCATTAATTATCTCATTATGATAAAAAAGAATGTTTTGGAGAATCCAAATAACTAATAGAATATATCAGATCATTAATTATTATATACGTTATTATCATCTAATTCTTTTTTACAAACAAAAAATGAAATAAAAAATCATATTCTTCCTTTTCAGTTATTGCGTAAAACCAATAGTATTATCAAATATAACTGTCATTTTGTAAATTCCTCTGCGCTTTTTTTTTTGTTCAAATGAGGCACAAAAAAAAACTGATATTTTGTAAATAAAAAACTCTTTTCCTATGTATTAAGTATATCCTACTGTTGTTGAATATCGATGTAATGTTTGATCAATATTTGGACATGTCCATCACGTGAAATACCAGTGACCAAACAATTAAGGTACACAAACAATAGCAGTTGACATAATTTTCGAAGCTGAGTACAAATATAATAGGATTTAAGCGTATGGCAATGCAAGGATAACAGGATGGTCATAGCCATAAAAAATATCACTATCCGATTATCGGCTATGACCAAAACAAGTGCCATATTTGGACATGTCCACAACCTGAAATACCATTGACCAAACAATTAAGGTTCACAAACGAACAACGATACATATTTTTCGAACCTCAGTACAAATATAATAGGAGTCAAGCATCTGGCAATGCCTGGATAACAAGATGGTCATAGCCATAAAAATTATCACTATCCAATTTGCGACTATGGCCAAAACAAGTTATGGACTGTCACTATCCAATATTTGGACATCTCAATATGTTCACATAAGGTTCCTTCGACATATTTTTCCAAGCTGAGTTAAAACCTAATAGGAGTTAATCGATTGAGAATGCCAGGAGAACACTATGGTCATAGCCATAAAAAGTATCACTATCCAATTAGCGGCTATGACCAAAACAAGTTATGGAACTGTCCAACGCACCAAAACCAAAGGCAATTTTTCTTCCACCATTCATATTCGGAAAATACCCCCAACGCCGGCCAACTGAACTAAAAACTCGACCACGGCACCGGAAATTTCAGAATTATTCGTCTGAATGGCATGTTGCATATAACTTTGCAAGTCAACTTTATGAACCATAAATGTCTTCAAATTAATTAGAAACCCTAATCGTCTTCAAATTAGGTTCCTCCCCGTTAATAAAGGAGGTTTTGGTTCATTGAAGAAGACATTAACGGAGTGTTAATGTTTTATAAAGTAATATTTCGTATGTCATGATTTTCATGCTGTATAATTTGTAAAGCACAATTTCGTATATGATAAGATTTAATTATGTATACCTTGAAAAAACAATATAATCGTCTTCAAATTAGGTTGCTCGCCGTTAATAATGGAGGTTTTGGACTACTGAAGAAGACGTTAATGGAGTTTAAATAATATGTGCCAATGTTTCTTACAGTAATATTTCGTATGTCATGATTTTCATATATTATAATTCTTATAATATAAGATTTAATTCTGTTATTTACTTATTTTATACCTTGAAAAAAAATGTATAGTGAAACGTATAATGTCGTGTATTCTTTATTATAGTATTAGTAACCGTATAAGTTAGTAAATCATATAATAAATACAATGTATGGAGATAAGATTTTAATACATTTAATTTTGGAATTAATTCTTAAACTGCCTAAATTACATGGTCAAACTATCTCCAACTTCCTTAAATCACGCGGTACAATCAGTATTATTGTGTGTATGATGTGGCGAAATGAGTGGCTCACATTCATTTCTTACGGTGGCCTTTTTTATGAGAAATCCATCATAAGAACATCCCAAACCTTATCAGATGAAGAACAAATTAAGATTTTTAAAAGAAAAATAGGATGATCTTTAGAAAATGAAAGAGAGATGGAGTATCTTACAAATGTTATTCTATGCTTTTTTGTTGTTGGGCTCAACAAATAATATTTTCTTTATCAACCACATCAGCCATATTTGTTTATGTGGCACTTGAGCTTTTATTAATTACTTTTCATCTCATTCGTTGAAATTTAATACTTGCTTATGGTGGCACTCCTAAAACTTGTAAAAAAGGCTAAATATATTGAAAAGGGGTCTTTATATAAAATGTATTGAGCCAATTCAGTGGTATGATATTAATTAATTTTTGAATTATATACTTAAAGTTACGACTATTATATATAATATAATTAAGGCTGACAATAGATCAGAAATCGATCGGGTGGGCCTCCATCAGCTCCATCACCCGCGATCCAAATCTCCATCCACACCACCCATCACCCGCCAAGAATTTCATCCATATCCGCTCCACCCATCAACCGCGGCCCGCGGGTGGAGCGGGTGTGAAACGGTTGATACTAGAAAAGAAAACTATTGTATAGACTTAACAATTTTAAAGAAAATAATATATGAAAAATTAATCATAGGGTCTGTTCTCCCCAACTTATTTTCAGTTCAGTTCAGTTCAGTTTAGTTCAATTCAATTCAGTTCAGTTCAGTTCGTTCAGTTCAGTTCAGTTCCAATCAGTTCAGTTCAGTTCAGTTTAGTTTAGTTCAGTTTCTAATTTATTTATCTGATAATAAAACAATGCTAATTATTTTTATTATTACAATTATGATTATTTTATCATTAATAATAATAATAATAATAATAATAATATTATTATTATTATTATTATTATTATTATTATTATTATTATTATTATTATTACACAAGTTCTACCCCTCATTCAAATGCTTGCACACAAGTTCTACCCCTCATTCAAATCCTGCAATCCATCAAAACCTTAGCCTATATAATCCAAGCCCATGATCCTATGTTCGCCAAACCAATTGAAATTTCATCAAAGCTTCAAGCCTTAAACCTTTCAATCTTTCATCAATCCTAACTCCTTCTCCAAGGTTATGTCCAAGCCTACTAGGTTGAAAACCCGAAAGGGCGGCCTAGGCAAAAGTTAGGGCACAAAAAAACATAAAAAATAAAAAAAGAAATCAGATCCAAAACTACGAATGGTCTGATTCCGCAAGGATACATAAGAATTCTCGTCTCAAGGTCCGACCGCTTCAATAAAATAAATTAGTCAATGTCCAATGATTTGATTTTCTAGAGTTCAGGAGCATGTTCTTTCTAGATCCCGACATAAACTCGAGTCTGAACCTAGCCTTGTTAAAGCCTTTTCCCACCTACATATATATGAGACATAAATTTAAACCTTTATATTTTTCAAATCCAAGCTCTCCTTGTCCCTGAAGACTCTCCGACAATTCTGTGGTTTCTGACGATATTTGACTTTGCCTAACCAACTTCCCAATGAAGAATCCCAGTGAAAACTTTCAACGCTCAAAACAAATCAACTACATTCCAATCAAGGCCCATAGTGCCTGATTCAAGGCAAGCTCACCCAAAGTGGGGGACTTCCTATATATGTGGTGGTTCCTCCAAATCAAATCAAACTCCTGAAAAGCTGTAATCTGCGGACCTCGTTTACGGACCCCGGTTATTTACTAAAAACGGTTTTCGAGAATCATTCTATCCATTTATGATAATTCTATTTCTCTAAACCCTGACCTTGCATTGCATTACGTACATTCTAGTCTTGTATAACCCTGACCTTGCATGACGTGTCACCCCTTAGCTTTGCATAACCTTAATCCTTGCATGACGTGTCACCCCTTAGCTTTGCATAACCTTAATCCTTGCATTGCGTCTCATGCATCCTTAGAGAGTCTAAGTTTGCATTATTTGCATCATATGTGCTTTATGTGAGTTGTTTGCACCTATCTGCTAACACCTTTCCCTGCAGGTAATCAAATTACTTGTAGTTATTGTCCAGCCTACTAACTTTGTTTTGCAGAGACCGGCGTATATAGATCAGTTCTAAACAGCAGAGCGTTTGGAATCGTTCTCCGTCCCGACACCGTATACTTTGATTTTCGATTTCCTGAACCTCAGTCAAAGTGGGGGCTTCTGTAGACACATAATCGTGTCTCCTGATTTAAGGGTCCAATGATGAAACATACCACGGTATTAGTTGTCGCGACCCAACGGAAGAACAATCTAAATAACCAATCCAAAATTGTGTTTTGAAATGATATTGTAAAGCCCAATTAATTGTTCTTGATGATTAATTGTATTTTAAGCCCATAAAATATTTTAAGTCCATTTAAGTGCCCAATTAAATATTTATTATTTTATTGAATATTTTTTATAAATATTTTTATTATCTTTGATAAATATTTTAAATACAAATCAGTTTTTTATTCCGTGAAATTCAATCTCCGGATTTTAAGGATAAAGAATTATCTTCAAAAGATGCGTTTGATAAAAAACCGGAATATACTGGAATATGCGCCGGACGCGGGGGCCGCGCTCAGCGCGCCACGTGCGTCCAGCACAATGGCCTGAACGCGTCAGGCGCGCTAATGAGCGCCTGACACGTGGACTTGTGACTCACACAGAGTTTTGCGCCTGGCGCAGACCCTGTGTGAGACGCAAGTTTCTTTTTATCTTTTTAAATATGCGTGTACAAGTGTACGAGTCAGATTGGGCTGGCCGCATCAAGCACACCAATCTGCGCCTGACACGTGGACGTGCGCCTGACATGTAGGCCTGCGACAGGCGCAGGTTGCCGCGTGAAACGCACGCTCCTTTTCCCTATAAATACTTGTGATTTCCCGAATTACGGACGGCTGTTTAAATTTTATTATTCACGAACACAAAAACTTACGATTATCTCCGAAACACACTTCAAATCTTTAAACACAAAACACTTTCAATACTTCAATTACTTTTCCCGTTTCTGATCATACTACGTTCTTGGTTCCACGATTGCTCCGCCTAAAGATTGTTGCGCTCTTCAACCTAAGCCGCATAGGTATAATTCCTGAGGATCCTTGAATAATTCTATTATATTTACTGCCTTGAAGTTACTAACAATTTATTCCTGATGTAGATCTTTGATTAATAATCGTTCTACTGTATATTCTAATCTTTCCTTCTTTTTATTTATTTTCATACACTGTTATATACTTGCCTGATTGTTTTATTTATGTTGTTATGATTGTCCTGCTTTATTGCCTTTATCACCCACATGTTATTATTGCTAATCAAAGACCTAAAGAATTGTTCTAGCTAATTCAGATAATTTGGACAACCTGTTAGGAATCTTGTAATATTGATTGCCTAATAACATATCACTAAAAATTAGTCTTTTATGTGTTTCCTGAACCAACCTAGACAAAATATTTTTAGGGTGTGAAAATATTATATGATTTTTCTTTGGCATAAAATTTGTTGTGAATCGATATTTAGTAGAGGCCTAGCAATGGGCAACATGGTTCCTGACTGTGTTGTACCCTCACCCCTGAACTCAATCTTTGGTTCATTTTGACCATCTATGGAGTCTAGACGGGAAAATCTACATTGGATAAGTCCCACAATTTGTCCGTACGGTTTCTCATATCCAATTAGGTTTATGATTCTTCCTTTAAAGAATTGTTGGCGACTTCAAAACGTTTTCAATACAAAAAAACCTTTACAATGGGGTAGTCAAGTCAAATACGCGCTCACGCCGCGTAGGCGAAATAAAAACACGCCCACAATTTGGCGACTCCGCTGGGGAGTGTAGGCGTGTTTTTATTTCGCCTACGCAGTGTGAACGCGTATTAGATTTGACTACCTCCACTGTAAAGGTTTTATTGAAAATTGTTTTGAAAGAAGTCGCCAACAATTCTTTTTAGGAAGAATCATAAACCTAATTGGATATGGAAAAACCGTAGGGACAAATTATCCAATGTAGATTTCCCCGTCCTGACTCCATAGATGGTCAAAGTGAACCAAAAATTGAGTTCGGGGGTGAGGGTACGAATACGGTCATAATGAACCACATTCGCCCAAAGTTGGCCTCTACTAAATATCGATTCGTTGTAGATTTTATGCCAAAGAATAATCATATAATGTTTCAAACACCCAAAAAATATTTAGTCTAAGTAGGTTCAGGAAACATATAAAAAGACTAATTTTAGTGACATGTTATTAGGCAATCAATATTACAGGGAACCTAGCAGGTTGTTCAAATTAATCTGATTAATATTAGAACAGTTTTTTAGGTCTTGTTTAGCAAAAATAACAGGTGGGTGATAAAAGCATTAAAACAGGACAATCATATAATATGCATAGAATGATCACGCAAGCACATAATATACAAAGGCAAGAATAATACGAACATAAAATAAAGTATAGAAAAGAGGTTAGAATATACTGTAGAGCGATTTTACATTAAAGATCTACATCAGGAAAGAAAACTGTTAGTAACTTCAATATAAAAATAATTTATTTAAGGACCCTCAGGATTATACCGTGGCTTGGGTCTGTGAGATATTTGAATGTATTTGTGTTTGAAAGTATGAATTTTGTAGGGAGGTTTTGTAGTTCGTCGAGAGGTATTCGTAAAGTATTCGTCGAGTGTTATGTGAATTCATCCTTATATGTGAATGAACTAGGCCTATTTATAGGGAAAACAGCACTGCGCCTCACGCGCCAGCTGCGCCTGACGCAGCTGACGTGGCAAGCGCATGACGCGGCATGACCAGTAAAAAACGTACACGTGGTATGCGTTTTGAAAAAGATAAGAAAGAAAAGCAGAGCCTCACGCAGAGACGTGCGCTTGGCGCAGGACTCTACATGAAACAGAAGTCTATGTGGCATTTCTGTGCACTTGGCACATGATGTGCGCTAGGCGCGGCTTACGTGGAAGCCCACGTGTCAGGACACGTGCGCTCGGCGCAAAGCTTGTTTTTGACAAGTCTTGACAGTTTTTGATAAAAACGCGTTCTAAAAGATTTTCTTTTATCTTTTAACTACGGATATCTGATTTTACGGGATAAAATCTGATTTTAACTTATAAAAAATATCTTTTGAAAATATTTATTTATTAAAATAAATCAATTAATTATCAATTAATTGGGATTTTCAAAGAATTGGGCTCAAATACTATTAATTATCATGAATAATTAATTGGGCTTTAAAATAGGATTTTAACACTTTTCGAAATGGTTTAGTGGCTTTTCAGACTGCTCTGCCCTTGGGTCGGACCAATTAAGACCGCGGTATGTTTCATCATCGGATCCTTAAATGGGGAGACACGATTATGTGTCTACAGAAGCCCCCACTTTGACTGAGGTTCAGGAAACCGAGAACGATTCTAAACGCTCCGCAGTTTAGAACTGATCTATAACCGCCGGTCTCTGCAAAACAAAGTTAGTTTGCAGGACAATAACTACAAGCAATCTGATTACCTGCAGAAGAAGATGTTAGCAGATAGGTGCAAACAACTCACATAGGCACATGATGATGCAATAATGCAAACTTAGACTCTTTAAGGATGCATGAGACGCTATGTAAGGATTAAGGTTATGCAAAGCTAAGAGATGACACGTCATGCAAGGCCAGGGTTATGCAAGACTAGAATGTATGAAATACAATGCAAGGTCAGAGTTTTACAAGGCTGCAATGCAAGGTCGGGATTTTGCAAGGCTAGAAGATGTGGATATGTAGAATGATCAGGATTTAATAGAATGATTTTTGAAAATCGTTTTTAGTAAATAATCGGGGTCCGTAAACGAGGTCCGCAGATTATAACTTTTCGGGAGTTTAATTTGATTTGGAGGAACCACCACACATAGAAAGCCTCCACTTTGGGTGAGCTTGCCTGGAATTAGGCATTTTGAGCCTTTATTCAAATGTAGTTGACATGTCTTGAACGTTGAAAGTCGTCGCTGTGGATTCTTCTTTGGGAAGTGATTTAGGCAAAGTCAAATATCGCCAGAAACCATGGAATTGTCGAAAAGTCCTTCGGGGAAAAGGAGAGTTTGGATTGAAAAATAAAAAGGTTTAAATTTGTGACTTAAATAAATGTAGGTGGGAAAAGACTTTAACGAGGCTAGGTTCAGACTCGAGTCTATGTCGGGATCTAGAAAGAGATTATGCTCATAAATTCTAGAAAGTCAAATCATTGGACCTTGACTAATTTGATTTTATTGAAGTGGTCGGACCTCGAGATGAGGATTCCTACGTATCCTTGCGGAATAAGACAATTCGTAGTTCTGGATCTGATTTTTTTTGTTTTTTTTGTTTTTTTTGTGCCCTAACTTTTGCCAAGGCTGGCCTTTCGGGTTTTCAACCTAGCGGGCTTGGACATATATACCTTAGAGAAGGAGTTAGGGTTGATGAAAGGTTGAAAGGTTGAAGGCTTGAAGTTTAGATGAAGGTTGAATTGGTTAGGATAAGGTAAATATCATGGATTTGGGTTATATGGTTTAGGATTTTGGTTGATCGAAGGATTTGAATGAGGGGTAGAACTTGTGTGCAAGCCTCCTAGCTTGAGTTTTTATTTACTTTGCCTTTGGCTTTTTTTTTTTTTTTGCATTTTTTCTTTTTGTGCGTTTTCTTTTGCTTTTGATTTTTTTTTGCACTTTGATCTTTTTTCACTTTTTCATTTTTTTTGGCATTGGTTTTTTGCGTAGTAAGGCTTGCACACAAGTTTGGTTTATGGTATTGGAAGGCTATTTGTGGAGCTTTGATGTCGAAGGGATATTTGGCTAATGAGATGATGATTTATGGATGATGGAGGAAAGAGGGGATAAACTCTTGATCCAAAATATGTCCACTTTTTTTTATTTCAGATATTTTTTATTATTGTTGTTAGTCAAGTTCGTTAGGTGATTTAAGTTTCATCATTGAATTAGAAGCATAAATAAAATGATGGAAGGCCAATGAAGATGAAAAGAAAATGCGATTCTTTTATTAATTAAAAATAAATGGAACAAGGCTTATTAGAAATCAAGTCCTAAATGACATAGACTCGACCGGAAAGGAAACGAAAGAGTTAGGGGAGGGACTCTCCGATTCAACCTAGAAAACCAACGTTAAATGACTAAGCCCCCTGCACTGTTGATACGATGCCCAAGGGGTTGTTGTTGTTGCTGACTTTCGCTGCCGGCGGGATCGAAAGTCTGCCACTATCAACCATGTCTTGCAGAGTATTCCTTAATGCCCAACACGCAGATGTTGGGTGTCCATTCCCTTGGTGGTACTTACAATAGGCATTAGGGTTCCATTTACTGGATCTATTTTCAGGTGCAGCATCTGGAGTGGGACCGATAGGCTGTATTGCTCCTTTTGTGTGAAGCCTAGTGAAGGCTTCTTCTAGAGTCATGCCCAATGGAGTGAATATTCTTTGAGGCTTTTGATAACCTCCCTTTTCAGTAGTTAGGGCATTGACATTAGAGCTAGGAGGGCTGTTATTACTCTTCTTGAAAGAGTTGTTGTTGGAACCCTTGTTCTTGTTGGCCTGTATCTCTTCCTCAATCAACAAGCCTACCTTATAAAGCTTCGTGAAAGACTCTATGGGTTGGAACTTGATATGATCCTCATACTTAGGCTGCAGGTTATGGATCACCAATCGGACTTTATCCTCTTGGGATGGCCTGTTAGTCATTTGTGCAGTTTTTCCCTCCATCTGTTAAGGAAGGTGACAAAATCTTTGTTGGAGTTTTGTTTAGTTAACTCCATCTCACGTAGGCCAATAGGAAGCTGAGTATTGTATATGTATTGTTTGTGGAACTCCTCTCTGATGTAGTCCCAATCATTTAGCTTGGTTTTGTTTAGTGATCTGAACCACTTGGATGGATGGGCATCCAAGGTTAAGGGAAAGAAATAAGCAAACAGGTCCTTACTCATGCCCTTGAGAGCCATAGAGATGGAGAAAGCTCTCAAGTGGTTATCTGGGTCTTCAACCCCCTTGAATTTTGGGAGGTCACCCAATGTTACCTTTTTAGGGAGTTTTTCCCTCAGTTCAGGATCAATAATGTCATGGCCATGAGCCTGAATCTCGAGTGCAGGAATTGACTGGATCAATTGCTCGAGTTTTTCAAACCTCAATTTTGTGTTGGTCTTGCTTGTTGGTGGAGTGTCGCCTTGTTCGTCTTCTTCAGTTAGCTTCTCCCTCAGTGCCTTAATCTCTTTGTCTTGTTCCTCAAGACGAGAGTTCATCAGTGTGAGTTGTGCCATGATGGCACTGAGCTGTTCATTAGTGCCCCCCATTTCAGATGATGATTCAGAAGAGTCGGAGGATTCGTCTGAAAAAGTGAGGATGCGCTTGACGAGTCTGGGAGTAGGTAGACCTTGTTGCCTCTTTGTTGGACGTTCCCAAATTAATTTTTCTAAATGAGTTGGTGAAACTTAAAAAATACGATTCATTCTCCTTTTATGCCTTTTAATAATATATTGTTTTGCATATGCATGGCTATTGTTCAGCCACCATAAGGACAATCTACCTTGCCTCATTAGCACATGTTCTATGTGTGAGGTCACCTCCGGGGGTTTGCGCTTTGTCCTTCCAAAACGCTTCCTGAGCGATAGTGTTGGATCTTAGTTATAAGAAAACCTTCCCAACCATGGCATTGTTCTCTTGTTCCTGACTTGAGAACTGGAGTGCGTCTTACACGTGGCCACCTCTTTAAGCAGGGGTACGAAGTGTGGGATTAATCTCTTAGTCATGGACCCTTTTCAGCCTTAACCTAAACCTGACCATAGTTGAATGTAGAACTGGACTCTAGGTTGAGAACTTTTGCATCCATGTTATATGACATTTGCATGTGATTGTAATTTTTGCCTGTTATTATCTTGTCAAATTGTCATTATTGTGCGTCGTTCCTAAAATCGCGTCTTACGAACAATAGAAAATTCGCCTATTGGCCAATATGTCGCTTAAATCCCTGAAAAACGTGTCGGGGAATAGTGCGCCAAGCGCATTAAGTTGCGCCTGGTGCACCACTCCCGCGCCAGACGCACGGCTTTGCGCCGCGCGCAGCAATGCTGCGCGGCACGCAGTCTATGCATCACACGCTTTTCGTCAATTTAGTCGTCGTAATGGTCGATCTTATGTTCAGTCCTATGTTTGTTTGTCTGCATTCGCGTAGTACATGGTCTAATCAAAGGTCTCACCTAATTAAAAAAAAATCAGTCTTTTCATGCAACGTCGAGTCTGTCCTAAAAAAAGTGCATCTAGAAAAAAATGGTCATGTAGAGTTAGAATTATCATGCATGTCTACATTCTCCCTGCTGTTCAACTAATCTTCCCTATCAACCTTACCCAATAATATTCAACAAATTTCAAAAACTTACATTTTTTTTAAAATCAATCCTACACCATATTCTATTCTACTCTTTTTCGAAAAACATTTACTAAACACCATCATACATGACATTCAAAAAAATATTTTCAAAATTAATCCATCATCTTTTCCTAACAAAATATAAAAACAAGGGGTTTCTTTCAAAACTGAATTTCGAAAATTCTAAGCCTAGTCAAAGCACCTTCATACAATCCAATCAATCCAATCCATTTGCATTCATTCTAGGCCCATATGCATTAGACTCCATTTTGTATTCATCCTAGGCCCGTCTAATTTGAGTCCGTACATTCACTAGCATTAGAATCGATCTTAGGCCCATATAAGTCTAGTTCATGTCAAAATCTAGGTCCATTTGCATCTTTATGTGAACCCTAGTCTATGTCAAGCCCAGTCCAAGTCTAATCCCAGTCCATTCCAATCTAGGTTTAGACCTAGTCCATTTCCAACGTCAAGCCCATGTGCATTTCTAAGTCTAACTTCAAATCAATATAGGACTAAGTCCAAAATTAGGTTCATATAAGGCCCAACTCATTTCCTAAGTCTAATTAATCTAGTCCATTTCCAAACCCGTATAGGACGAAGTAAAAACCATTAAGTCTAGCGAAGCTAGCATTCCTTAAAGACCATAATGCCACCCATTGACCAAGCGAAGCTAGTCACCCTTAAGACCATAACGACACCCTTTGACCTAGCGAAGCTAGTCATCCTTAAGACCATAATGGCACCCTTTGACCTAGCGAAGCTAGTCATCCTTAAGACCATAACGGCACCCTTTGACATAGCGAAGCTAGTCACCCTTAAGACCATAACGACACCCTTTAACCTAGCGAAGCTAGTCATCCTTAAGACCATAACGACATCCATTGGCCTAGCGAAGCTAGTCACCCTTAAGACCATAACGACATCCTTTGACCTAGCGAAGCTAGTCATCATTAAGACCATAACGACACCCTTTGACCTAGCGAAGCTAGTCACCCTTAAGACCATAACGGCACCCTTTGACCTAGCGAAGCTAGTCACCCTCAAGACCATAACGACACCCTTTGACCTAGCGAAGCTAGTCATCCTTAAGACCATAACGACAGCCTTTGACCTAGCAAAGCTAGTCACCCTTTAAGACCATAACGTCACCCTTTAGACCTAGCGAAGCTAGTCAACCCTAAGACCATAAAGGCACCCTCCGAGTTTAGCGAAGCTACTCCTACCTTACATCTATAGCAGTCCAAATCCTCGAGTCTAGCGAAGCTAGTCTACCTTTAGTCCATAATGGCCCCAAAACCTTTAAATCTAGCGAAGCTAGTCCATCTTAGATCCATCAAACCCCAAATCATCAAGTCTGGCGAAGCCAATTCCTTCCTAACTCTAGCGAAGTTAGCATAGGCAATCCTTCTGAGTCTAGTCTGTTTGCAAGTTCAAAGTCTAGTCCAGTCCATTCCAGTCCAGTCCAGTCCACATCTGCATATGCATATAGTTAGGCCCATGTCACCATCATAACCATAATCATACCCATTTCTAATCATTTCCCATTCCCATTTCCACTTTCATCTTCATTTCCCATTTCTCGTTCCCGTTTCCTATTTCCATTTCTGATTTTGAAATGCATTTATGAAATCTTACAAGCGAGATCCACTCGATTATATTCATAACCGGTCGAGAGATTACAACTTAGGAGCGCCTAATGGAGAAACAAAAAGTTGAGCATACTCTAAAGCTCATCAATCGAACTATCACCACCCCGACTTCATATAGGGTCATGAAGATTACTTTTGACCACCTTCACCATAGAGGCGTGATCACTTCCATAGGGTCTATCACCTTCACATTAGAGGCGCGATCACTTCCATAAGGTCTACTCCGGACCCTGCACCTCAAAGAAAATTCAGAAGGTGCAACCTACATTTCTACCGCGAATTCCAACTTAATAATTCCACCTGACATTTGGTGTCGAATACCACCAATGCGCTGCAAAACATGGTCGATGACAATATACTTCTAATACTTGCTACAACGAGAATCAAGATCACCAACAACCCCTAAGGCAGTGCATCAACAATTCAACAGGCTTAGTCTTTTGTTTCTGGTTTCCTAGGATGAGTCAGAGAGTCCTTACCCTGAGCCATTTCTGTCATTTCCCATCGAGTCTATGTCACATTAGGACTTCATCTATTATAGCCTTTTCATTTCCATTTTCATTTCATTTCATTATTATTATTATTTTTTATTGGCCTTTCTCCATCAATTATGCTTCGACTTCGATGATGAAACTTAAATCACCTAATGATCTTGACTAATAAAAAAAAATCAGAAAAAATGAAAAATAATAAAAAAAAGGACATACTTTGGATTATGAGTTATTCCCTCTTCCTCCATCACCTTCCATTATCCATAAACCATCCTCATCCATGCAACCAAAAAAAAAATCCCTTAAACCATCATCCTTCATGATCCTTATAACCTTTCAAAATCAAAGCTCCACAAATATCCTTCAAGCCTTCCAAAACCCTAAACCAATAGCTTGTGTGCAAGTCGTACTACATAAAAAATAATAAATGCTAGGCAAAATAAAAAAAGTGAATAAATTCAAAGTGCAAAAAAAAAAGCAAGAGAAAACGCCCATGAAATAAAAAAATGCAAAACAAAGAAAAAGCCAAAGGCAAAGAAATAAAGAGTCAAGCTAGGGGGCTTGCACACAAGTTCTACCCCTCATTCAAATCCTGCAATCCATCAAAACCTTAGCCTATGTAATCCAAGTCCATGATCCAATGTTCCCCAAACCAATTGAACTTTCATCAAAGCTTCAAGCCTTAAACTAGAGGTGATCAAGTTGAGCCCGGCCCGGCCCGAAAATGGGCCGGGCTTGGGCACGATTTTTCGGTCGGCGGTCGGTCCCGACCCGATTTTTTGGGCAAAAATTCCGGGTCATAGGCAACCAAGTTGTGGAAAAATAGGCCAAATTTCGGGCCGGCCCGAAAAGCCCGCTAGGCTCGGCCTGAAATAACGGGCTTTTGGCGCGGTTTTTTTTGCCCGAACCTTAGCCCGCCCCGCCCCGCGGCTTTGGCCCGAAATGGGCCACTTAATTTGGCCATGCCCGGCCCATGATCACCTCTACCTTAAACCTTTCAACCTTTCATCAATTTTAACTCCTTCTCCAAGGTTATGTCCAAGCCTGCTAGGTTGAAAACCCGAAAGGGCGGCCTAGGCAAAAGTTAGGGCACAAAAAAAATGATAAATGAATAAAAAAGAAATCAGATCTAGAACTACAAATGGTCTGATTTCGCAAGGATACATTGGAATCCTCATCTCGAGGTCCGACCGCTTTAATAAAATAAATTAGTCAAGGTCCAATGATTTGATTTTCTAGAGTTCTGGAGCATGTTCTTTCTAGATCCCGACATAGACTCGAGTATGAACCTAGCCTCGTTAAAACCTTTTCTCACCTACATTTATATGAGTCATAAATTTAAACCTTTTTATTTTTCAAATACATGCTCTCCTTGTCCCTGAAGGACTCTCCGACAATTCCGTGGTTTCTGGCGATATTTGACTTTGCCTAATCAACTTCCCAATGAAGAATCCCCAGTGAAAACTTTCAACGCTCAAAACAAATCAACTACATTCCAATCAAGGCCCATAGTGCCTGATTCAAGACAAGCTCACCCAAAGTGGGGGCTTCCTATATATGTGGTGGTTCCTCCAAATCAAATCAAACTCCCGAAAAGTTGTAATTTGCGGACCTCGTTTACGGACCCCGATTATTTACTAAAAACGATTTTCGAAAATCATTCGATCCATTTATGATCATTCTATTTCTCTACATATCCAGATCTCCTAGCCTTGCAAAACCCTGACCTTGCATTGCATTACATTACATACATTCTTGTCTTGCATAACCCTGACCTTGCATGACGTGTCACCCCTCAGCTTTGCATAACCTTAATCCTTGCATTGCGTCTCATGCATTCTTAGAGAGTCTAAGTTTGCATTATTTGCAACATTATGTGCTTTATGTGAGTTGTTTGCACCTATCTGCTAACATCTTTCCCTGCAGGTAATCAAATTTCTTGTAGTTATTGTCCTGCCTACTAACTTTGTTTTGCAGAGATCGGCGTATATAGATCAGTTCTAAACTGCAGAGCGTTTAGAATCGTTCTCCGCACCGACACCGTAGACACATAATCGTGTCTCCCCATTTAAGGGTCCAATGATGAAACATACCGCTGTATTAGTTGGCGCGACCCAATGGAAGAACAATCTAAATAACCAATCCAAAATTGTGTTTTGAAATGATATTGTAAAGCCCAATTAATTGTTCATGATGATTAATTGTATTTTAAGCCCATAAAATGTTTTATGTCCATTTAAGAGCCCAATTAAATACTTATTATTTTAATAAATATTTTTTATTAATATTTTTATTATCTTTGATAATATTTTTAAATACAAATCAGATTTTAAATTCAATCTCCGAATTTTAGGGATAAAGAATTATCTTCAAAAGACGCGTTTGATAAGAAACCGGAATATGTTGGAATATGCGCCAGACGCGAGGACCGCGCTCAGCGCGCCACGTGCGTCCAACACATTGGTCAGAACGCGTCAGGCGCGCTAATGAGCGCCTGACACGTGGACTTGTGACTCACACAGAGTCATGCGCCTAGCGCAGACCCTGTGTGAGACACAAGTTTCTTTTTATCTTTTAAAATACGCGTGTACACATGTACGAGTCTGATTGGGATGGCCGCATCAGGCACACCAATGTGAAGCGCACGCTCCTTTTCCCTATAAATACTTGTGATTTCCCGAATTACGGACGGCTTTTTAAATTTTATTATTTACGAACACAAAAACGTCCGATTATCTCCGAAATACACTTCGAATCTATAAACACAAAACACTTTCAATACTTCAATTACTTTTCCAGTTCTTGATCATTCTACGTTCTTGGTTCCACGATTGCTCCGCCTAAAGATCGTTGCGCTCTTCAACCTAAGCCGCATAGGTATAATTCCTGAGGATCCTTGAATAATTCTATTATATTTACTGCCTTGAAGTTACTAACAATTTATTCCTGATGTAGATCTTTGATTAATAATCGTTCTACTGTATATTCTAATTTTTCCTACTTTTTATTTATTTTCATACACTGTTATATACTTGCCTGATTGTTTTATTTATGTTGTTATGATTGTCCTGCTTTATTGTTTTTATCACCCACATGTTGTTATTGCTAATCAAAGACCTACAGAATTGTTCTAACTAATTCAGATAAGTTGGACAACCTGTTAGGAATCTTGTAATATTGATTG